>CM072795.1:16327497-16348799 GCA_036983795.1 Megachile lagopoda | reverse complement strand
ATTATATAACGGTGCTACATAAAGATACGTCTTTTATCGTTTCCAGCTATGTTGCATTATATTGTATCAGAATGAATCTCTGTATAAAAAAGTATATAACGAATTGATCTTTTCGCTTGGTTATTTTATCGAAATCTAGATGCAATACATTGAATGCTTCATATTTTACTTGTGAAAACAAACTCTTATCGGAGTGTTTACTACAATTTAGAGAGTGGTGTAAAACAGTTGCAGCTAATGAAAAATCGGTCTTTGAATGAAAAGCTGATTATCGATCAACATTTCGTGGTCCTTCAAATTGTAAGTTAAACGCATCCTTAAAAGCGGGTTTCTCGTTGCTTTGGTTTTACGGGTACGTTTGTATAACGAACCGAGTGTTTGCTGGTCGGCTTGTTTGCCAGAATTGCGGCGTCTGTCCGTTCTCCAACATAGTTGAGGACGTTAGAGGACGACGTTTTGTGCCATGTTTAGCTTTCAAAGGACAGGAGCTATATCTCTCTTTTTCTCTGCACGAAAAAGGCGACCGTCAATTAGTTGAATCCTAGTTTAAGTACGGTTACAGTATACAGTGTTCCACAAAATTATTCTGCAACTTCGATTTTGGAAACTAAATATGGTAATTATGCACTTTTCCGAAATTTTATATTTTTTCAACTCACGAATTATGATTCAATATTAGTTCATAATCAGTCTTAATAGTGCTAGTATATAAATATCGGTATTTTTGGTAGGTATTGTCTAGATGTTAAAATTTTAATATGTATTTATACTTCCTACCAAGTACTTCAGTATCGAATTGAATTTACTATTATTAATAATATTGGAATTTATCCTATCACTAATTACAGCATTTTGAGCGTTAGGAAAGACAGTTATCGTTGAGAATTGTATTTTTCAAAGAACTTTATTTCAATAAAACGACAAATATAACGAAAAGTATATAAAAACTTTTATTGTGCAATGACCAAAGAGCACAAAAAAGTTTGTTACGCTCCTTCGAAACCGAATGATGTTGCTGAAATCGGTTAATATAAACTTCTTTTAAAATAGACAGACTTACACAAAGAGCAAAAATTTGTCGTAAGTTACATGATATTTGCTAAATAAATACGTAAAAATTTTCATTATACTTACAGTAAGTTTAAAAAGTGGAAAATTAACAAATTAATTGAATCTCTAGTTTTTGACAATGTATTCGTATCATCGAACATTTAATAATTAATTCGTCAATTATGTATGATATTTCAAGAATTCAAATATCATATTTTTAATTTTCTCTTGTGTTTCATTATTCGAGATTTGTGTGATATATGTAATGTGATACGGCATGTGACTTTTACGAGACTTTCTAGCTAAATAATTTACAATACAGTATTATAACTTTTTTAAATTTCATTTTTTTAATTGAAAACTTTTCCATCGTATTCGTGAGGTTTTCCCGATTAAAATTACACCAAACGTGACATAATTTCGACAACATGTACTTACTTAATACTCACCCTATTATCACTTTAATTACAAAAAAAAAGGAATGTTAGTCACATTTAGAATAATAGTTGTATGGAGGGTGTCCCACAATAAGTGTAAGAGCCGAAAAGGGAGAGGTGGGAGCTATTCTGAACAGCTTTTTCCTTTGCCAAAATAGTGGTTGAGGAACCAATATTGGGGAAACCAAGGTTGAGGTAAATATTGGATTTATTTTTTCTAACGGTAAGGATCGGTGGATCGACCCGGTGACAGAGATGCATTTTCATCGTGTCTATTTGCGGTTCAATGGGTAAGTTACATTTAAATTTGTTAATTATTCGATTTAAATTTTTATTTGTTGAATGGGAAAGTTTTAATTTTTCAAAAATGGGAATTTGTTGTTTTTCATCATCACAATATCTAACGAGAATAATTTTCCATATTTTATCTATTATTTCTTTGCGATAATGAATAAACGTATCGAATAAATTCGATTTATTTTGATTACGTAAGTAAGGACTAATTTCTTTATTTCTTATCAATGAATGAATGATAATTAAAAAATAATCCAGATTTTTGTATTCATTATTCGATGTAACTTTCATCTAACAGCTTCCTATTATACCGACCCGTTATCGATACGCTTGTTCACGATCCCGATCGAGCGTCATACTCGGAGCTGTCGCTCACGTGTCGCGCGCCCGTCCACACGCGCTCTCAGTGATCAGTGTTTTTTTTGCTAATAACTCGAAAATGGAGCCTCAACCAATATTTTGGCAAAGGAAAAAGCTGTTCAGAATAGCCCCAGCTATCTCCCCTTTTCGGCTCTTACACTTAAGGGTCTAGACTGACATTAGATAGCATGTGCAAAGGTATACACCAGTGAGCGAGTGTCCCTAGGTGTGATTTTAATGCCCTCATGCGGTGACTCGCAGAAGTTCTGTCGATCTTTGTCTATCTTATGCGTGTTTGGTTAGGAGAGACAAGGATAGTAGATGAACACTTTTCTAAAACACGACAAAGTCATTCCCATATTTTGAAGCTAAAAAGCAATATTTTGTCATACTTTTTTTTAGAGATATTCTTTAGACTCTACTTTAGAGTCGTATAGAGCCGGATTTTGTGATTTCGCTCTAAAAACTAAAAAAAAATGTCAAAATATTTTTTTGTTCGGTGTGCAGTTTACTCTCCCGTGCTGACCAAGGCGTCCGAAAGCTAGGCTTCGTACTCTCCTTTACTCTAAAGGGCGACCGTGGTAATTACCTCGTTCTCTCTCAGTAGAGCACAGCAGGAATCTGCGCCGATCACGACTCCGATACCGATATTTATATTGACGCGTTGCTAAAGTCTCGCAGACAATCAACAAAGTCACGTTGCTACGTGCGGCCTGTTTTCGCGGCTTCGCGAACATTCGCGGCTCCGCGGTCAGCGAATGTTCGATTCGATTCTCGACGCGAGTCGACCTTTTAGATCGTTCCAGGTCGTAGAGAACGATCGGTGTTGTTACAGCGTACGACAGTAAATATTCGATATCTGCAAATCTTTCGGGTCTGAACTGTTGCACATATCGTATAGGTCCTACATTGATTGATGTTTTACCGAACATAGAAAAGGACAGCGAGTGAAGGATACCGAACGTTAAGAAACAATAACATATCGGTGGGACAATCCTAATGTAAGAATAAAACTTTTTTATTTTCGATTTTTTTCATATGAAACTTCTACTATTAAGTTTTTTACATTTTTCTGATTAAAATGAGACTAAACACGACGTAATTCGGAATATATTTATTTGTAATTTCAAACGTTACGCTTACATCGAGGACTTTACTCGAATAAGTTATTGCAAGTAAATATGAACCGAATTACGTCATGTTTGGTCTTATTTTAATCAGGAAAATGTCACGAATATGGTGGAGAAAGTTGTATGAACCATCAATTAAAAATAAAAAAGTTACCAACGCATTAACATTGTAAACAATTGAAGAGAATTTTGATCTTTGCCGACTGCCACGATCGCAGCGTCTCTTTCCTTTTAACTCGCTATTCTTTTCTGGTGCAGAAACTTTTATTGTCAATTAAACCAGTAAATATAATCTAAATTATACCGTGCTTGGTCTCATTTTTATCAGGAAAATGTCACAAATATATTGGTGAAAGTTTTATGTAAAAAATGTCAATAATAGGAAAGTTTTATATTTTTATTGGTATTGTCTCATGGATATACAGAAGTAGGTTCACGTTATACTTCTCGACGTTCAAGCTTCACGGGATCTAGAGGGGTCTTGCCCCCAGTGGTGGGGATAAATAATTTGCACATATCGTGTAGGTGATTTTTGCAGATATCGAATGTTCACTGTATTAAATTGTACGTAGTTGTTAATATATATTCTACGTTAATGTAGATTTATATCAACGATCTGTCATACAGCTCTCAGCTCTATAGCTATTAATATTCATATGTATGTTAAGAAAAATCTGGAGCAAGTGCCTAGTGATTAATCTTGGTCCTCTTACTAGTAGGCAACAGATGATACTAATGGCCGAACCATTCACTACTGCCTGTCCCCAACCACAACGACAGAACACAATCGGTATCATTCTTTTCTTTTTATTCTCCATTGATGTCAAATGTGCCGAACTTCATTCATTCTTTCATCATCCTCGCCTTCCCCATTCCGTGGTCAGATCCATAATGAACAACGTTCCTATTCATAAATCGTTCGAAAACAAAATAGCGACGACTAATTGTCTTCAACGATTCTCCAAAATTGCGTTGACGCTAACATGTACATAATTTTGTACATTTTCTGGAAGTATGTCCAGCTGTATGACTACAGGTGGGTTGCAAAATTTAAAAGAGGCCCACGGAATCAGATTGCCACATATGTGCGGTGAAAATACCAGTGGCGATAAAGATCCAGCGGACACATTCGACATTGATTATAAAAGACTTCTTGACGGACAAAATATCGCCTTAGAAAATGTGTATAACACGGACAATAGTCATTACTTTGTAAACCTGGCACCCGCCTTTGAAAAAATTACCTTTTTTTACGGAAAATGATAGTATTTTGTTTGTAGTTGATTGCCGTAACAATAGTTTTGTTTGTAGCTTTATTAATAAATGAAAAGAATTGAAAAGCGTGACACGCACCCCACATTGCGATATCTCAAATTCACTTACGCAGTCTTCTTCAGCATAGTTTGTAGTTGTTTGTAGTGATTTTCATTTTGTTTCTAGTTTAACAGTTTAAGAATTATAAATAATTGTTTGTACGCTTAAGAGCAAACTTTGTTAATTTGAAGATTTTCAAAATCCGCTTTTCACATGTGATTCAAAATCTTTTTAGTTGTTTGTTGTGAATGCCTTCGATACTCGGACGTAAAATGAATTATAGGTATTGTGTTTCTGCAGAAGTGTTTGTTCAGTGACTTTCATAAATCGTTCTTTCAAATCGTTATGAATTTTCCACTTACCTTTAATTCGTATAATGATCGTGAAATAGTGATTATTCCTACTTTTTGATAAATGAACATAGATATAATTCTTCGATATTATACCTTTCATTGCATCAACCGCTTTTTTCCAAACGTCGTTATTCCGTACCAAAAGTTTACCTTTATAATCATTAAAACAAAGCTCTTTCAGAGCATCATGAATTTTATTCTGGATTGATTGTGCAACCGCGCACCAATCTTACTATGATAGGTCTATGTATTACTGTGATCAAAAAGTAAGGTGAATTTGTTTATAAAATGAAAAATCTTTAGTTATTCCTCTAAATCAATCTCATCACTTTCAAAGTATTCCCCTTCTGACACAATGCACTTATGCCAACGTTTTTTCCAATCCTCGAAACAGTCAAACAAGTCCTTTTCCGGGATGGCCTTCAATGCTTTCTTCGATTTGGCTTTTGTCTCATCAGACGACTCAAAACAGCCAGAAGTCGCACGATGCTAAATCAGGCGAATACGGTGGTTGTGGAACGATATGGTCGATTTTTTGGTGAAATACTCTCTAAGAACCAATGCACTGTGGGACGGTGCAGTATCGTCTCACGCGGAATTGACGAGTTTGAGGCACATAAAATCTTTTAAAATGGTTTCGGTTGATCCAAATGAGATGTTCGCAGCATCAACAAGATCTCTAATTGTCAATCGACCATTTCCAAGCATCAAATCTTTGATTTCCTTAACGTGGCATTCATCAGTACATGTTGATGGTTCGTCCGGAGCACTATTTGTCTTAAACTCGGACTCTGCCTTGTGACATGGTATTTTATACCCGTCACAAGAAACCTCCTCTGAAGACGGAATGGGTCAAAGGGCACCGGCAAAAGCCGTCTGGAGAGAGAACAAATCGCGCATAATTCCGTACGAATGTAATTTGCCGACTTGTTATTTTGTATTTACCGCCATGGAGCGACGTTAACACCATCGAGGGACACCACGAGGGAACTAGTTCGCCCAACTCGGAGAGGGTCAGGGAGATACCTAAAATCACAAATCATAAATTAGCAGGCATGGTTTAATAAACAAACACAGAAACATACAGAAGAGCAAAATGATGCTAGAAGAAGCAAATGGGAATGATTTACCTTTTCAAGTGGAGCGAATCGTTCCATCCCCGGGGCGATAGTTCGTGGGGGGACCCAAAAGTAACGGGAATTGGATTGTGGCGGGGAGGGAGAATGGGGAAACCCATTTTTCGACTAGGTATCCGGTAGGGACACGTCTCCTGAGTCATTGTGCGAAGTTTTGTCGCTGTGAGTATATCGGTTCGTCCGTGGCAATTTTTTTAGTAAAACAGCTTTTTCCATTTGGGTGAAAAAGTCATGGCCGATTGTCGAGAGCAACGCGCGGCTGTGAAATTTTGTTTCCTGTTGGGGAAATCGGCCGCGGAAACTATTGGAATGCTGAAGACTGCTTATGGGGATGCTGCCCTAAGTAAGACCAGTGTCTACGAGTGGTTTTCACGTTTTAAAAATGGAGAAATGTCAGTTGAAGACCAACCCCGTTCAGGACGCCCCTCAGCGTCAAGAACGGACGAAAACGTCGACAAAATCAATGCTCTCGTTCGTGAAGACCGTCGCTGAACCAGAAGTTCTACTTGGAGGTTTTGAAAAGATAGAGGGAGTCTATCCGGAAGAAAAGGGCAGTTCTTTGGCACATAAGCTACTGTTCTTCCACCATGACATCGCGCCGGCCCACACTGCCCTCTCCGTAAAGCAGTTTTCGACCAAAAACGGCATGACACCAATTGTCCATCCCCCCTACTCACCGGATCTAGTCCCCCTTTGACTTCTTTTTGTTTCCCAGACTCAAAAGGGACATGAAAGGAAAGCGTTTTGCCACTGTGGAGGAGGTAAAACAAAAATCGCTGGAAGGACTAAAGAACATCCCGATAAATGAGTTCAAAAAATGTTTTGAACAATGGAAGAATCGCTTGGAGAAGTGCGTTGTGGTCAAGGGAGGGTACTTTGAAGATGATCAAAATTTGTTGTAAAAATATTAAGAAATAAAGAAGTTATGACAAAATTCCCGTTACTGTTGGGTCCCCCCACGTATGTGCGGATGTCGATCCGCACTTCGCCCCGGTAGATGGACACGGTCACGCGGCGATCTCTTCCGAAATCGCGCGCCCAGGTCGCGACGTCGGCGGCGGGCGGCGGCGGAATGACTATGGTCCGGGCGTCTGTTACTGTCGGTGGGCTAGGAGAG
Organism: Megachile lagopoda; assembly: GCA_036983795.1. NCBI lineage: Eukaryota > Metazoa > Arthropoda > Insecta > Hymenoptera > Megachilidae > Megachile > Megachile lagopoda. The sequence continues at coordinate 16,341,608 of CM072795.1, read as the reverse complement.
AGTGGTGGCGGCGTCGGCCGCGGCGCCCGCTCGCTGTTTCTTCCTCGTCATTCCAGGAACTGGACTGAAAAACATTAAATTAATTGATAAATTAACGAAGTGAGAGAATTAATAAACTGATCATTAGATATCTGTATGTCAGCCGAATCGCAAGAAACGGTTTTCTAGACGGTCGCCATTACGGAATGATTTCGCGCGTAGGATTACGTTGCATTTCATCAGCGTTGATATCGGGAATCGCGAAAGGATCTAGAAAGTTTAGAGCTTAACGTTATCGGCATTAATATCTCGTTCGATACCGCGCATCGGCCTCCTGCCGATGACGGCTCATTCCGATTTATCGCGATTTACCGGTTCGCGAAAGGTCACGCTATACTAGTCATTTATTGTTAATAAGTCTTTAAATAAACGCCGGCGTTAGAAACTATTTCCGCTTTGTCGAAGTCTCTTCTGCCCCTTCCTGGTCATACTTTTTGGTCCACCTCCGTGTCTAAGAGTCCTTTACCCTTGAAGAATTCCGCCACTCTACCATTTGTTTCTGATCTCTGAGTAGCTGTGTCGTATCGTCGCAGATTCGAGTCCTCCGCGTTTCGTTGTTCCGAACTATTTTGTTCGATCGGTTCCGACTTGTTCGTCTCGTCTCGTGTCGTATCGATTCTTTCTGTTGTAAGGGTATCGTTCGGTATCGTGACGCTGGGATTGCACGAAATCGTATTTCCGCGAACCGCGCGTATCAAACTTTTTTAAAATGTTTGTACCACTTATAAATATTTTCTGTCACCTAAGTCCTTCTGCAATATCCACAACGTTTTCGCGGCAGAAGATTCATTCCGTAAACAGAATTTAATGCAAATTCTTTGCTCAACAAAATCAGACATAGTAAAAATCGAAAAACTCACTTTTGTATGTTTACAAAAGCACGTGTAGCTCCGCAGCAATTGAATATATTGACATAAGACTATACATCGGTATCAAGGACAGTACTATGAATCCACACAAAAAATAATTTCATGATTTTAGAGTACACGCGAAGTTTAAATGAAAAATGCACCTTATTTTATTATCACAGTAGTATAGTGCATTATAACCTAGCTACAATACCACGTATGTTGAGCACCTACCTCCTGCAGCGCCATAGACTAATGTAAGTTATAACATCAAAAGCACTTTGGCAGTCGTGGCAATAATGCATCTTTTCGGCACTTCTCGCTGTTGTTTAGAGATTACAAAAGATAAAATATATTTCGTTTCGTCTCCTTTCCACTACGAACGACTATACATACATGCACTCCACGACATGAAAGCCTTTTGTTCCATATGACAATTGTTTTTTGCACGAGGTCGGGATATTAACCCTTTGGTTAATCCCCGCACTGCCGCGCTTCCTTACCCCTTTTAGAGTAATAAGGATAATACACTGCAACTTTTTATTGAATTATTCTTTATTATTCACTGTTCTTGATATAATGGTATCTATGAATGAGTTAGGTGTTGATATTTTTAATTGAGACGAGAAAAATGACTGAAAGGAAACTGTTTGATGTCGTTGACCACGAACCAGAGCGAAAATCACCTTGTTTGTTATCATAGCAACGATAGCTATCGATATCGGTGATAGTCAATTCAGCGTTTGAATGGTCTGAATGTGACTATTCGCTATTGACTGAAGTGCTCTTTACGATTATATGAACTGAACTTGTTTTCTTTTCGGTTTCTTGTAAACCAATTCACCTCTCTGTCCCCGCCCAACATAATTAGCGAATGAGCTTCAGGGAGTTGGTCTAGCATGAATGTCAATGAAGGTAACCAATCTGTGTGGTTTTTTGACCTTTGACAAAGTGTGATAGGCTAGCTTGCTCTAGCCTCTTAAACGCTGTAGACGCTTCCCTTGTATGCCCGCTGTAAATCCTGCTGCTGTGGTGCACGTAGTAACTAGTAATATGGTTCAAGCCCTTCACGTTGGGAACCCACGTTATTGACAATATGTTTAATGAGAAGACCCCTTGATAGATCTTATCTCTGACTTTGCGGAACGCACCACAACAGGTCAGGTGAAGACAAGAGACAGAGAGTTAGAGATGGTGCAAGCCAGTTCAATGATGTGTCTTTAAGGTTTTTCCCGAAACTGAATGAAATTCTAATATGAGTGGACTGTAATTTAATGCAAAAATAATTTTATTTCTATTATGTTGTGTTTTTCGCGATATCGCGGAACAACAATGTAAAATACTTTTCTGAGTTACAAAATCAAATAAATAGCCAAACAGTTAAAAATTTACAAATTTTATAACTAAAAAAAGCCCGACTCTTATGCGTATGAACAAGTGCTTATAACTTTTAAACTATTCAACTACAAGCGAAAGGAAAATCACTATAAACGCGCGTATCATTCTTCAATTTTTTTTATTTATTAATTGATAAGATTACAAAGGAAACTAGTGTTACTACGATCAACTATAAAAAAGTACTATCATTTTCTGTAAAAAAATGCTTATTTTTTCAAAGTCGGATACCAGGTTCACATAGATGGAAAGTTGTTATTGAAAGTACTACCAGTTAAAACTTTTGTGGAAAAAAATAAAGTATGCTTGAGTGAAGGAAAAATGAGGAAAAAATGGATAACTGTGGGGTTTTGCACAAATATAACAGTGACGAGCAAAACGGTGCCTCTTATTGTTAATAAATATAAAAAACCAAGAGCATTAACACATTAAGGACCGCGCACGAGTTTTCTCGTGTTTCGCGTCCCATCTGTTACGGACTGCTCACGAGTTTTCTCGTGTTGCGCGTTCTGTCTGTTACGGATGGATCACAAAATAACTCGTATTTTCTACACACTGTCTTTAGATGTCAACTATTTTGATACATTGTATCTACTTTGTGTATTTAAGTATTTACATCAATAGCCAATGTATTAACCCCTTGCACTATGACCTATTTGTCAGGTGCGTCAGTCAGAACTAACTAAACACAGCTACAATATTAAAACAGACAAAGGATGTTGAAATGTTATGACACAACATGGTATTATGCAATCGTTGACTATGCAAATTATAATTGGACTTGAACTCCAAATTGAAGCATATTCAAAATTCGAGTAAAATTGATCCCAACTGAAGTACCAGTGCCTCACGAGTCAGACTCGTCAAAATAGTGCAAGGGGTTAAACTTGATGGTTAAATTCTTGGTCTGCCAAGAATCTAACAACGACCACCGATGGTTCGTACAAATTAATTTTTTAAGTAAAAAAGTTATTATAATTTTTAAAAAACATAATTTTTTTCAATAATACGTAGAATGCATCCTATTATACAATTCTGAAAGTTTCACAAAAATCGCTTCATAAATAACAAAGTTATAATGATTTTAGAGCGTACAAGTTTGCCCAAAAACGTGCTGTTCCAGCCGTTAATGTGTTACAGATTTCTTTGCGATCCTTAATGTGTTAAGGAACATTATGAATCAATTGTTAGTCATTTTCAAAATCCAATCAAATGCTTGGATGGATGAAGCGTTATTTGTTGATTGACTTGACCCATTACTTTAAAAAAGCACCGTTTCAACTAGAGAAACGATTGTGTAGCAAAATTATATTATTAAGTGATAATTGTTCGACCGATAAATTTCCTCTTCATATACATAATGATTATTTTGAAATAATTTGTTTGCCGCCGAATACTTGATCCAACCAATCAAGGAATAATAAAAAAGACAAAAAGACATTTCGGATAAAAATTAATGCAAAGCGTAATCCGAAATGGTGTAAGACTTTTATAAAAGATACACAAGAGGAAGACATAATAATAGAATTGCAACAAACTTGCATGCCTTTTTCCGAACAAAATATAACTGCAGAAGATATTGAAGGCAGTATCTATGGCAGAGCAGAATTCAAGAGAGGCTAAAGAAATCGTCAAAGGGAGGGTCCAGCATGAACACAAAAAATGGTGACAGGAACGAATGAGGAAGGGGACGAAGATTGAAGAAAGCGGAGTACGGGAGCACGGCATTGGCTTGCGCAAGAAAAGAAAGAATTAAAGGGTGCGTTTAAGTGGATCGGTATAAAAATCGCTGCCCCCGTTCTACACAATTAAATTAACGATTAAAATTATCAATATAGATAAGATAATTTTTAATTTATGTAATTACATATTAACACTACTTCTACCGCGATTTTGTGTGTATCTATTTCAACCAAAAGATGCCTTTTGATACATTTTCGTTTGAATGCAAATAATTGCCGAAACTGTTGGGATTTCGAATTATCAGTTAAACGTAGATAATTTGAGGAATATATTTATTGATGCATTGATGTGTTTTTATTAGAGCTTATTTAATCAGGTTGTATATACTAGTTTAATTCATCAATCTATAAAATATAGATATAGTGGTGTACACTAAAATGCAGCATGGCGCGAAATAAGCGAATATCAAAGTTATGCCGCAATTCCTGTATTTTCTGTTACCACTGAAATCGGCATTCTTTAATTTGACTATAACTGATATGATGCTGCAAAATGGTGTTGCGATTTATATGTAAAATGGTTTAAAATTAGGCACTGTCATGAAATCCTTAAGGTGTCAAAAGACACCTCATGATAGAAATAAGTATACCATATCCACATTTTTAGATGTAGGATGAGCTGGAAGAAAATGATATCGCTGAATTAATTTAACAACTATTGTATGAAAAGTAAAAAAATTAATTGTGGAGGATACAACTTAGAGAATAAAGTTAAAACTTGAAAGGTGTCTTTTGACACCTCTTAGCAGGAATAGTGTTAATGAATGTACAGGCATCCCTCAAATAATGCGGTTAAGTGGTTCCATGTTATTCGAATTGTTAGCCATGTAGTCATTCATCATCCTTACGAGAATTTAAACGAATAAATACAGGTAAAAAACGACAAATCAGTTTATATCTGATGCATTTGCACGTATATTGCTATTGTGGGATTTAGAAAATTAAGTGATTTGCAAATAATACAAACGTTTGTATTTATCGGAAATCGTTACAGAAAATATTTTATCACGTCTTCTCAATCGTATTCTTTACAAAACAAAAGCCCTCTTCTGTCCTGCTCCGTTCTATTTATATCATCTCATATGTTACGCATACATTCATTCATGCACATATTTTATCGCACTCATTTCCTATTACTCTCTTTTTCTCACTCTGGTCATTCATTGTTTTTTGCCTACGGCACATGTCATTTCATTGCAAAATGTAAACGCATGAAAAAAACAGGTGACAGCTGTCTGCTGATTTCACAATTGCCTAATAACCGCGATAATTTTAAAAATGATTCTACTCCTACACTATTTTTTCTCAATTTATTACCGCTAATACTTTCTTCTTGCTCCTCTTCGAGTGCCTCTGTTGAAATTGCCTTCCATACAAATCTTGCTCTTCGATAGGTTTTTTAAAATCTTCAGTAAATGTATCCGCTGCATTCTGATTAACACTAGCTCTTTTCGCATAAATATTTACTAAATGAATGCCACGTCCTTCAAGTTTTGATAACTAACCGCAGCTCTGTTTGAAATTTGAAGAGGCAATATGGGAGACGTTACTGTATTTTGCATACTTTGAATAAATAATTTAATGAAAGCGTTTGCTGTTGCATTCGAGTGTACTGATGTTAGTAAATTAAATGCAATTTCTTATTTAGATACTTTCTTTCGTCGTCAGAAATAATATATTTCATTTTTCTGGTTATTACAGACCATTATCCATTTTCTTATTTTTCGCCTCATTAATTCTTCAACGACATCCTCCATACATCGTGTAAACCACAGACTATAATTTCACACTCTGTCGTTTTTTATACTGCGTCGTTTCTTTACACGTCATCTTTTATGCATCGTATGAATTCAGACTTTTCTTACTTCATATTTTTGCAAACGAATGCTACTAAACGTCCCAGCATGAAAACCTGTGTTGGATGAAACATATGTTTCAGAAAGTAGCACTTTATAGGTAGAAGTAGATGTAACATGAATCTCATAATATAAGATAAGAAAACGCATAAAGAACGATTTCGTGTAAAGAAACTGCAGTCTGTACGACGTATAGAAATCGTTCCAGCTATCGTAAGGAAAGAAATTTGGTTTAAATTCTACAGAATTTTACGTAAATCTTCTGCGTTGCATGGAAGGAAAATTGCAACTTGTCCTTCAGAAGTTAACTAAGTATTCTTTAAAACCTACATTAATATTAAGCAAACATTCTTCTTGAGAATACGGGCAAGTGCTAAACTTTGTTTTGCAGCATATTTTTTTTTGCACAATCAAATAGTGTTCGGTAACTATAGACCAAAAAGAACGATTTTTTGTACTGGAATTTATTAGGAGGAGTCGGAGTTTGGTTCTCAAATTGTTGAGGTACATAATTTATATAGGTATAGAATAATACCAAGTTTTACTATAATTATTCTAACCATTACTATTCATACTCACTCGAAAATGTTTCATATATCAATTCATATTTGTATGTGACTTTAAAAATTGGTGAAGGGAAATTTGGTAAAAAAAATATGATCGTGTCAAAAAAGTAGACGGTCATTGTATGTTCAGGATGGTCAATATTAACAAAAACGACTGTCGTATAATTCTAAAAGAAAATCATAAGACATCCAGTACACTGCGTATCAAAAGTTTAGACGCAAACTATATTTTTACAAAAACATACCCTCTGTTGCATGTTCGATTGATTTTTTTTGTCCTTTGTGTGGAACACCTAGAAAAATTATGATTACCATCAAAAACATTCATATGTTGCACTGCAAGGTTATGTTTTTGGCATAAAGGAGAAAAGCAGCCGTATCAAAAGTTTGGACGCACTTGCCTTTATTATTGTTTACAGCTCATATTATAAACAAGGAGCTACAGTACCGGACAAATAATTTCTCTTAGTTTTTATGAATAAGTCATGATATTAATATAAAATGAATTCAGCAGTTTATGAAGGTCAGGGTGATATATAATGTATCTAAACCAATTTAGCAAATTGTAACATAAAATATATATTTATTTTGAACAATAAACAAAGATTTCATTGACAAAAGTATTCGGACAAAACTTATATCTTAAGAAAATTGTAATATAAACGAATGTTATTCATGAAAATAAAAGAACAAATTAATATTTAGTAGAATAACCTCTAAAATCAGTAACTGTCTGCATTGTTTTGGCCATAGATTTTAAAAGACTATTTAATGTAGGAAGAGTAATGTTTTGCCATTTTCGGCAAAGAGTGTTGCTCAATTTAGCAGTATTTAGAAATTTTTCATTTTTTATGGATAGTTTCAAATGTTCCCAAAGATGTTCTATTGGATTTAGGTCCGGATTTTGCGATGGCCACTTAAGAACGTTCACATTATTTATACGAATCCTATTTTTCACGGTACGAGAGGCTTGAATTGGATCATTATCATATTGGAACATACAATTTTCGTCCATGAATTCCCTTGCAAGAGACAACGTATCTGTCTCTAATATTTGTATGTACTGTTCCTTCTTCATTATACCTTTAATTTGCCGGTATGGACCAACGCCATGACCGGAAAAGCACCCCCAAATCAGAATGTGATAACGCACGTTGAATCTTTGACCTTTTGGTCGACGTACCAACTGACTTCCATCGAATGAAAATAATTTAAATTTGCTTTCATCGCTGACAAGCACATTGGATCAGTCTTCTATTGACCAACGAAAGTGTTCCTGAGCAAATGTAAATCGGGGCATCCTATTCTTTCTCGAAATCAATGGTTTCTTGACTCTATGTTGTCCATGTGTATCGCGTCGAACTTCCCGAGTATTCGGAAAGTCGAACTCCGGTGGGATTGAGTAATTAGACTGAAATATTGTTTATCCAATCGACCCGTTTATTATCTGGAGTCGTCACAATCGAAGTTACTGTCAACTCGTAAACGAGATGAAATCGAAGTGTTCAAATGGCAAATACAGAAATGTATTTGAAAATATCAAAACCGAAGTGTCTTCACAAATATCAAAAACCGAAGTGCGGGCCTCGAGGCCCTCCCGCATTTTATATTGGACATTCCGATAACATTATAAAAAATTCGTTTATGCCAAAACATATTTAAGCCCCTATTTGAGCCCCTTTTACCCTGCAATTTCCATATAAACACTTTTTCGTGACATCAATAGTTCATGAAATATCGCGCTGTCACACTTAGGCGTGGACACCCTGTATACATACATACGTTTTAGGTGATTTGGAGTGATAAAAAGAAATTTAATTTCGATGGACCAGATGGATTCAATTCATATTGGCGGGATTTGAGGAAGGAACCGAAATATTTTTCCAAAAGAAATTTTGGAGGCAGTTCAGTTATGATATGGGCTGGGTTTAGTGCGTTCGGCGGCACTGAAATTGCATTTGTACCACCAAAAATTAACAGCGTTGCATATTAAACAATTCTTCGGAACAATTTGCTACCGTATGTTCGCCGATTTCCAAGTGTTATTTTTACCTTCCAACAAGATAGTGCTTCCGTACATACAAGTACGAGCGCAAAGAAGTGAATTGAGGACCAGAATTTAAAAGTTATGGATTGACCATCTCGATCACCTGACCTAAATCCGATGGAGAATTTATGGGGTATTCTGGTACGAGATATTTAGAGCGATTGTTGTCAATATAATACAGTTGAAGAATTAAAAAATGGCATTATGGCAGCATGGACGAGAATTAAGCCCGAAACCAAACAAAACTTAATTGCCAGTATGTCAAATAGAATTTTTTAACTATACAATGCTCTGGTGGGTGTACAAAATATTAGTTTTGTATATTTACTCCCTTTTTGTTATTATAATAAACTTTTATTAAGTGCGTCTAAACTTTTGATACGCAGTGTATGTTACCAAATATAAAGGGATACGTTACTATCGATAGTGAAATTCACACGGACTGTTTCGAAATTTATACTGGACACAATGCAGAAGGCTATAACATAAGAGTGTTAGTCGCACTAAAGAGTTCATAAGGAAGTATAATTTGCTTAATATATTCTTGAATGCAGATATGGATATAAGTTCGGCATTCTACGCTTCAAATCTGTGTTAGTAGTGGGATGAAAATCTTGACTTCCATTTAAGCGATGTTACATTCGGTAGGCTTTGAATATTTGTGTTTTTTGAATTGTAAATAAAAAAGACACAATGACGAAACATTATAGAACTAAACAGTTGTATATATTGTTTATATTGTAACAAAATATACAATATATTATAACGAAAAAATAATATATTATTGCAACATTACAATAAAAATATCTGTTTTATTCGATTGGATCAAGCTATTTCATGGCTTCGATAAAGCTACAATAAAGCTATAAATGATTTTACCCACTGTATTTAATATATATATATATATATTAGTAGACGAAATTGGTCGATTTTGTTTTTTCATAAATTCCGCATTCTTAATGGTTTTAATTTTAATGGATGTTTTTATAATGTTTCAGTTGTAAAAGTGAAGAGTCCACACCCTGGGTGTTTTAAAAGAATTGATGAACGGAACAGGACAGTTTTGTGAGGGAGGATCATTCCCAAGACACCATGAAGCAGCGAGTCATACTGGCTCTTGTCAATTTAATAACTTCTTACGCATCTTTTCTGTAAGTAAGAACTTTTTGTCTTAGACAGTGGTAGACACATCAAAGTGAAAAATTTACAAATATACATTATACATAGTTCAATTATATGCACTACGTTATGTAAGTGGACTAAATTATGGACACCAAATAAAAGATGCATTGAGAAAGTTCGGGGATACCCGGTGTTGAAGACATTAGGGGCAACAGAAAAAACCGAACCTTGTAGCGCATGATCATTAATTGCTTCCCTAAATGTGTACCAAGTTTTATAACTATCGGTTGCGTAGTTACCTGGTAATTGTACATTGCAGTAAACCATGAACTGTGACTTTGACGATTCTTAGAGACGAATGATATCATGGAGCAAACAACGCGAATAAAATTCTGTTTCAATCTTAAAGAAGACAGCATAAGAAGTAGTGAAGATGCCTTGTTTGCGGTGACAAAAATCTCCAGCAGACTTTTTTTCCTCTTCTCCCGTCTAAAGTGAGCACCGAAAGGGCACCGTTTCAATATTTGGAGGAACCAATTACAAAATCGCTGGAAAAATTGACGCGAATTCTAAAATCAGTTTACCAACTAGCATTTGCAATTTGGTAGAAAATATTTTACAAATGCATACGGGCAGAAGCAGAATACATATATTGTAGGTGATATCATTAAACCTTCAAACAAACGGTATACAACATAAGTGCCGTAACTTTTTGAATACACCTGATGAGATGGTCAAAATTAAAAATTTTGTTGGATTATTATTCCGTAAGCGGACGGAAAATGAGAAATGAAAGTATAAGCGAAGGGTTTTGTATAAACGTTACAGGGACGCAGAAAATGATACCCCTTGACAAAATACATTGTATATCATACATGGTTACAAAATACATTCCCTACACTAATAAATTTATGATGTGTACTTATTGAAAGAAAAACGAAGCTTATTCAAATATGTACATAATACATAATGGTTTATGTTATTAAATTAAAAATGTCACTGGAAAATAATTGTTTCTACTTTATTTGCAATTTTGAAATTGTTTCTATAAATTTATATATCGCTTAATATTTTTAACAGTTAATTGGTTCCATTCGTTTTTCGATTATAATCGAGAACTTTTTTTTTTTAATTTGTTTATTTAATGTCGCATCAGCTTTTTAGTCATTAGCGACCACATTATATACATAGTTTCATTCTTACATTTGACTTATACTAAATCGTGTTAATAAGTATCCATAGTTAACATCTATATATCAATTATTAATTTATCTAAATCTAACTGTGCTTTATACATCATCATTATTTTTCGTTTCGTAAGTAATGTTACTATTCCCCTTACATGCTTCTTGTCATTTAAACATTTCTTAATATCGGCAGGTAATTTTTCGCTGGTTCTGATGTTTGCACTAATTGGACATTCCAGTAAAATATGCTTAACAGTTAGTACTGAATTACAATTTCCGCAGAGCGGTCTGTCGGATTTGGATATTAAATGCTGATGGGTTAGTTTTATATGACCTATCCTTAGCCTTGTTAATATAATTTGTTCTCTTCTTTTTAGGGATGAAGCTGGGTTGTTCGAATATATATCATCTCTTACTTCGTGAAGCTTTGTTGGATTAGTTAATATCCATTCCTGGTTCCATATGTTTAGAATTTTCTTGAATATACGTTTTTGTGCGTCCTCTACTGGAGTTAATATATCTTCGTCAATAACATTCGTTCCTCTACTAGGTTCTAGCTGTAATATATTTGATGAAGCATGATCCTCCTCACACAGAATTATATTGCGGTTTTTATAAAGTTCGTACTGTAAAATGTTGATTAATGACTCCGAATTGTAGGGGTTGTTGATTTCTGTGAGGATGTTGATGTCGTGAGTTATTATCTTGAACAAATTTTCTGAATTAATTACTAACGTTTGTATAGCAAGTAAAATAATGTATACTTTACAGGATTTTTTGGAGAAATGGCTTGGGAAGTTAATTTTTGTTCTTTCATTTTCGGTGATGATACTACCGTTTATTGAGTTGTCCAATCGAGAACTTTACACCAATAAGTTATTAGAAATAAATATGTCCCGAATTACGTCGTGTTTGGTCTCATTTCTATCAGAACAATGTCACAAATACGTTGGTGAAAGATTCATTTTAAAAAAATCGGAAATGAAAAAGTTTTATTTTTACATTAGAATTGTCCCACCGATATGTAATTGTTTCTTTACGTCCGGTATCTTTCACTCGCTGTCCTTTTATACATTTGGCAAAACATCAGTCAGTGTAGGACCTACACGATATAAGCAAAAGTTCAGACCCGAGAAATATTTAGATCTCGAATATTTACTGTATTTCGACGTTACTAATTTGCTAAATTACTATATTTCTAAGTTATTACATTGCCAAATTATTAAGTTTCTAAATTTTTAAACTTGAAATTTTAAAACTTCTGTATTCTCAAATTTCTAAATTTCTAGTTTAGTACGTTACGGAATTATTAAGTTACCAAATAATTTTATTACAAAATTATTAAGCTTATGAATATAAAAGATGTCTATGTCTCTGAACATTGAACTTTTAAAATTTTTTCATTTTATATTCCTATACATATTTTTAAATTTCAAATTTCAAATTCCTAAATTTTCAAATCCTTGAATTTCTTAATGCTCAAACCCACAAATTTCTATGTATCAGAATTTTTAAACCTCCCGATTCCCACATTTCCAAATTCCCAGATCTTGAAATTCTCAAGTTCCTAACTTTCTATAATTTTCAAATTTTCAATTTCCGAACTTTGATGCACTCATATTTTATATATTTTTGTGTTTCTAAATATTAAAATCTCCAAATTCTCCAATTTTTACATTTTTAAATCCTGAATTTACACATTTTGTAACTCCTTGTTACATTTCCGTATTCGCTCCATTATTAGTCGAATTAAGAGAAGATGAAACTTTGTGATTTTTCTACATTTTTATAGGAATGCATGGGTGAATAGATACACTGATCTTATACTTAAATTTCGTCCGAATTTGGATATTTAACTAGGTGTTGCTTTTAATAGAGTGACAAATTGAAATGAGTAAGATAGTAGAATGTTTCTTCTTAATACGTCTGAATCTACATTATTAATTCAACTGATCCGACAGTGTTCGGTGACAGAAATTTTAATCCACGAATGTTCAACACCTTTAGGGTTTATTTTTATAAATGTCCATATTTATTATATCGATAGATAACTCTCTGCATCAATGACTGATAACTTAGGATCATAATAAATTGCAATACTTCATATTCAGTTAATACACAGCGTTGCATAAATATATCATACATCTCATATTTTCAATAATGAGAGGTTTCATTGCGAAATTATGGCCAGTATTCTTTAAACACTAATTCGTAATGTGTAAATACGTGATAACACATGAAATCACGTATAATAACACGTTAGCTTGTTCATTTTGTGTTAACATCAGTCGAGTTTTATAAGTAAACAACTTCATTATGTTAACTTAACCTGTTTCATTGTACGTCTAAAGGATTCCTTTATAAAGGTTAGGAAGTGAAATGTGTAGCGAAAAAAACTTTCGGAAAGAAGAAAATCCATGATCGATGCTTTTCACATCGAAGGAAAATGTTGCGACTACATTGCGAAACAAATAAATCGTTCAAAAAGGAGTATTGTCGATTGTGTTAGTAAAAAACGTAATCATGTTAAAAAGAAACATTTCGAAGATATCTTCTAGAGATAAACGTAACATTCTACGAGTACCTTCCGACTCGACAATATAATTGGTTTAAGTACGAGATAATTGCAAATTATATATTGTAAAAAATATTATCCATGGAACCATTAGTAACTCCGTACATTTTGAGACGAAAATTATAACGGCACCACGACTGAAAAATGAAGATAAACCAGCCAGATTTCCATTCGTTAAAGCAAACATGGATATAGAGTGGATAAACATTAATAAAAATATTAATTGTATGAGAACTGTTGTGTAGTTACAATTAGGTTTTTATAAGCTAGGGACGAGAAAAAGTACAATCAAGTTTGGCCGGACGGTTTCAATTTGTATCGAATGTACTAAAAAGCGTGGAATATTTTTCGAAACGCAGTTATGGTGGTGGCTCGGTTATGGTTTGAATATGTTTCTCGGTTCATGGAAGAAGCTCCATTGCATTTGTTTCTCGTAAAATGAACAATAATAATTATACTGATACATTAAAAAATGATTTAATCTGTATTGGACAGAACACCACAACAAAAATTTAATTTTTATGTAGGATAATGTATCGGTTCATAAATATGAAGAAACATTATACCAAAAATAACGTTCCGTTATTAAATTGATCTGCACGTTTTCTCGATATTAACGCTACCTTTACGGCCATCCTATGTCAGTTATTTTTAGATTAAAAATGGGTATCAGAACTAGCATAAGAACAACTTTTTCATTTGCCAAAATATTGGTTGAGGCTTCATTTTCGAGT
>CM072795.1:14612865-15094302 GCA_036983795.1 Megachile lagopoda | reverse complement strand
ACGATACATTACGTGTTAATACTATTTCTACGATTTTGTGCATACCTATTTCGACCAAAAGGTGTCTTTTGACACCTCTAAAAATAGTGTTAAATATGTTAAAACCAGGATATCTTCTCGGACATCCCCAATTTAACAAAATTTAACTAAGTAATTTCAGGAACTAAATTTGTAGAAAAATGTATTTGTCAGTTCTTTCATCGATCAAATTTCTTAAAATCTCTTTTGATGCTCTTCGTTGTTTTTGTAAAGTGAAATTCATTTTTCGTGTTGTTTTGGCTGATCAGCACGATATATTGATTTATAGTATTCGTAGCAGAAGCAAAAAATTGATTGAAGAACCAAAAAATGATAACATAAAACTTCCGAAATGAGGTTGCTAAAGTGATAAAATAAATTGGATTTTTTTAAATCACGCTTTTTTAGGTGGTCGTGTGAATATAGGGCTTGATGCTGCATAAATCTGTGAAATTCTTATATTTTGAATATATTATATAGAATTATTACATTATTAAAATATTATATATAACGGTATATAACTTGCATGACATTCTTTTATTTTTGAAAAAAGTACGTTTTATTTCTTTTTAGAATTGTTTGTAATGAAAGAAATATTCTATTTACGCGACGAAAAGTACAATAAAAGACGATAATGTTAATGTAATTTAATATAAAATGTAAATATATAAACATATGCAGAAATATAATATGTACATTACGAATAGTACCTATGAATCGTCTGAAATTTCCATTAAATTTCTATTAATTTAAGAAATTAATTCTGGAAATTTTATTACGTGAAAATTCAACTAATGATATCCGGATGTGTGGAAGAATAAATTACCTTTTCATAATTTGTCGTGCAATTTCTTTTATGATTTATTCTATTTAAATTTTGTATAATTTATACAAATTTTGCTGCTCCCAGAAACTTATCGCTCCAGTGCAGATACACGCACATCATCAGTAAAACTATATTCTTTTTATAACGAAATCAGTTTCTTATTTCACTTTACATTAGAATTACATTAAACATGAATAATTTATATAAAGTTACTGTTTATTACCAGACAATATAAGTATAAAATGATAATAAAGCTACAAGGATACAAAATGACAAACTTTTTAGACAACCGAATAATATACAGGGTATCTCTAAAGTCAGACCCCACGTTTATACTTCGGAAACAGCTATAAATATAGAAAGATGCTTCAGACAAAAGTTGTAGAATGTCAAGAGGGACATAAGATGGTGGCAACAATTTGACTTTGGATGATCGTTTGAAGGCCTATTTTTCAGTGACTATTTTCAATAAAGTTAAATTTCCTACACTACTGATCCTCATAACCTTTTTAAACGTACATGTACGATTAAATATATTTTTAAAAAGCGAGTTTCTGATACCTTAAAATTCTATCATAAATTGAAGGAAATAATAGTTCTGTCAAAATATTTTAGTTCTATGAACAATCTTTTCTATGTATTCATTACGAATCGCAGTGACACGAATCATTTAAAACTAAAAAGGTTGAAGAGTGTATGAAACTTGAAATTAAAAAGGTTTTATAATTCCATGAGAGGTGAAATTATCAGCATTTTATAACAAAACACCTTGTATCCATAACGTTCTTGATTCGCGGAAAAGGACCGGCTGAGATTGTAAATGCGAAGGAACCGTAACATTTGCAGACGTCATGGTCCAGCACGCGGAGAATGATAAGTGGCTGCGAGAAAGAGAGAGGAAGGACGAAAAATTTCATTTTAAAGTTCGCCAGGATGGAAGCATTCCTGTAAATTAAACTTTAATCAAAAATTCCCTTGAGTGAAGGCTGCCTCGCGGCCTCTGTTGCGCTGTTGCGGTGAACCTAGCTTTCTCGAAATCCGTTGTCGTTGAAAGAAAAAACGAAAGAGTGCTTTTTGCCACTGTGTCATTTTGAAATAATGCGATTAATCCTTTTGTTGAAGAGATATATACACGTGCACATAAGTCGACACGAATGTAAGAGATTTTTACAAATTAGAGATACGAATGTACTTCGTGGAGGAAATACCCTTTTCACTTAGGAAATTCCAGAAAAATTAGTAGCAGAGGTTTTCCAAAATATGGAACATCTTACATAAATATTGTGTACTTTATAGAACTTTCGATATTTTACTTTGTTTAAATGAAAGCAACACCGGATAAGTATTATATGGAGTAATACGAGACAGTGTTACTTTCGAGAAAAATAAGCTATAATACAGCAAGTAGTTACTGCTGCGACATTAAAATAAATAAAAAAACTTGAAATGTTAGATATATTTTGAATTTAGCGATGTCCAAATTGTAACTGGTATGGAACTCAAAATTCAGTTGTAGAGCAAATAGGATTTATTTTTATTTTTGAACTATACGTCACGAGTGTGAATCGATGTCATAAGCCAAGGGGTTCAAGAATTAATGAAAAATATAAATATAGAATATGTCAGAAACTCATTTAGTTTTACAGTAAATGCATATACAATAAATTTCATTCTCTGAAGATGCACAAATAGGTTGTTCGAAAAGTTGTCTCCAATTTTTTGCTCTGAATTATATTCAAAGAATCGAATTGTTTTAAATATTTTATTATTTCATGCATTGGCATCGGACAAAGAAGCAAGCCGGTGTCATTTTGTGATTTTGTTAAAATATTTAAAACCCCATCTTATTTTTGCGTGTGGAATATGTTGGTTTTCACCCTGTATCTTATTTGTTCCTCCCTTCTATTAAAAATATTAATTTAAGTAACAAACGTCATATGATCACTGATCCTCTCTTGTACTCTGGAATTATTAACAAGGAATCGGAATAACTTTGGTAAACTTGATATTTGTGTTCAACACTGAATAAACACTGCGTACCTGCTATACTGCTGACAGTATTACCTCACGTTCGCCATCAGGGGGACATCTGCAACAACTTTCTCGCAAGTCCTCACTCGACTATCCATTTCTATAGGGAGTAAGTTGCGGGAAATAGGACACCTAAATGGGATTGAGGTTAGGGGAAAATGTGAAAGAGGAAGCGATATTTTCAGGAAAGTAAACATGATGCTACAAATAAGGTAAATGATCCTATTATTGAGCACATGAGAGTGTAATCGAATAAAGATAGTAATTTTTTACAAAAGTATGCGGATTTTTTTTTAAAATAACAATTATTCAATGTTTCTAAAATTTCAAGTCAAGAAACCTCTTTAAATTTGTAAATATATACCAAAAAAATTCCTAATAAAAATTTGGCGTGATGATCTCTTTAATGAATGATATTGTATAGTTATATAAATGAAAATTAATGTGTTCATGTTATTCTACCGTTAATCACATGTGGTTTGCGTATTTTAGTAAGTTAGATGCACGTATTTCTTTTGTGAAATTGATGGATTTAGGGGTACATACGTGGTTAGTAACTTTTATATAAAAATTTGTAATTATAGTTTGCTAAAAAACATCTGAATAACAATCTTTAAAATAGCAAATAAATTTCTCATACCTACAATGAGTCACAGTTTTGATGAGTATTTAATTTTATTATCAATTTTAATAAAATGAAGTAAAGTATAGTATATTGTAACTAATGAGAATGTAGTCACTAATAAGAAAAATACAATGTATTTTATTGATGTACACATTAATTAAAAAAGTCTTTGCTGCATAAAGATGTGCATTTTTCCAGCATTAATTAACAGAGTCTTTTCTTCATGATTATTTTAATGTATATTTTTTTCAATACAAATTTAAAAAATTTTTATTTTCATACAATATTGGAATATTTTATCCTACATTATTTAATGAAAATATAAAATTTGAAGTGCTCATTTCTACTTGAAAAAAGTCGTTAATAGTCATTTCAATTTTCAATCATGCATGCGGGAACATCCCTCGAGTCTAGTTGATGGTCATGTTAGTGGACCTACTCATCCAATCCATCTCTTGAGATAATTATCAGCTAGTTATAATGAAGAGATTACCATCATTCATAATGAAGAGATGTGCTATCATGTTATAAACAGCTAATGAGATAGATGTGCTATTTAAACCTACTTTTTATACAACCCATCTCGTTTCTTTTTTAAATTACAGCTATGTAATGAAATTAAAAAATAATTCTAAAGTACGGAAATTATGAATCCTTCATTACACAGTAAGAATCTTTTATTTTAAAATTCAGTTTGACATTAGATAAAAGGTTACTGAATATTAGTCATCAATTTTAATTAGTAATTAATTTAAAAAATTAGTAATTAGTAATTAATTTCAAAAATAATAAAAGATTTACTTTTGCAATTTGTAGAAAATAGCATTTGCATACTTTCATTTTTTATTTTAATTTTGGCCATTTAAAAATGTAATATTATAGATGTCATTAGTTTGAAATAAACAGTGGTATAAACAACATAACAGCAGTGTGACTATTTCAACAATTTCGTACACGAGTATTTTATAATTTGTGCACATATACTATAACTTCGCTATTTTTACTGCAATTTTGTTGTCGTTACTGTTAGTTTTGTTTAGTACATCCAAATAGATCTTCATACATTTCATAAATTATAAATCTGAAATACTGCCAGGAGTGAAAAATAATTATCTACAATAATAAGTTCAATTTTGTATTTTTACATCTTCAGTATAAAATTGCAAACATTGAAATAATGTAAGTAGCAGATATCGCAATTCTACTTATATTCTTACTGCTTATCACAATTCAGATCCATACCCTTAGTTAAATTTTTGTTTAAAACATTTTAACTTAATTTACTTAATAATGCGATAAACAAGATACTTACCGCACAAGAATCGCTCAGTTACCGTGAACCATAAGCAACTTAAAAATAAGAACATTACAAAAATTGCAGAGGGGATTAAAACTGACGCAGTGGCCAAAAGCGTTTTACGTAATTTATTTTCTATCCTTTTGTTTGGTGATAATATCTTAACACGTTGCACCTGAAAGTCGTAGATCTACATTTCGTGAGACGAAATGTAGATAGGAACGACGTGGATCTACTTCCCGCCTCAACTGCGTGCTCTTAAATGCAGTTTAGAATCACGACAGTAACCACGATAGGCCACGAAAAATCGTTCCGGGCGAAACGTGTTAAGGAACACTTCCTAACAAGCATGTGATTTCATTATAATTGCAGTCAAATTTAGCAACTTCTGCAGTTATGTTGTTACGTGTTCCACCTTTGATCTTAAATTGGAAAAATTATTAGTAATTTAAAAGAGGATGTAGTTCGGCTATATTCCGGGGTAATCGCTCTTAACAAGCGGTTCCGTTACGATTCGCTTTTTTTAAGAAAGCTACGAGATTTAAAATAAAAATTGTTTCATCATTTATTGCTTATAAACATATAACCAATATTGGTTATTTATTGGTTATGGTTTCATAAAATTTTAGCATAGTTTTTCTTATTATGCAACAGGGTTAAATAATCTTTTTTAGATGAACCTTTTTTTAATAATCCTCTAGAATAATTTACTACGAACACTATTATCTTTCTTCTTCATTATTTTTATTCAACAATTAACATAAGAAAACTAATTTTACTTTCTGTTTAATTTAAACAAATTTTTAATTTCTTTTTAAGAAACAATTTTTTAGTTCAATCTCTTTGCTCAAATGAAATAAATAATTTGACGTAAGAGATTGATATTGTTTATGAGAGTTGGAATAAAGTTTTATAGTTTAACTGTATTTACTCTCAAAATTGTATTCAAATAAACTACTTTCTACTTCCTTTTTATGAAACAATTTTCTATTTCGTCGCTCAAATGAAATAAATAATTTGGCATCTGAAATTACTAAACAATATTAATTCGAAAAGTTTTATAATTCAACCGTATTTACTCTCAAAATTGTTCTCGACTTAAACAGTTCGTCAAAACGATATCGTGGCATATTGTAGCAAATGAAAACACGCATTCCACAAGAACAGTTTCTACATACTTATCTTCAATAATACAAGTCCTGAATTCAATGTATTAACTCGATGAACTCACTATTATTTTTCAGCATTAATTAAGAGTACAGTTTCTATGATTCTATGAATAGAATGTTGCAGATGAATATTTGTTTTGTAGTTTCTAATAATGATTACATTTTTATTTCGTTAATTGTATCAATTATACTGGCACGACACATTAAAATTGTACATTTGATCGTAGTTGCTTATTTGTGCTAATTGTGCGATTCAATATGGTTCCTATTTTCGGGTCGAAATTTATCAAGGTAATAATATTAATACATTAAATTACATATACCCTCCGGTATGGAATATTCTGATTAAAATCTGTTAAGAGACAGTGTACGAATTTCACTTCTGGCCCATCGTTTGTTGCAACTGACAACTAGCTATTTTGTATGCAGGATACTAATGAACGGCCTTGCGCATTTTCATCAGACTTCAAACTCCACATTGATGTAGCAAACTTTTACAGTATTTTTGAAATTTTTTAATTTTTCACATTTTAAAATTAACTATTTGATGTGCAGTAATGTAATATTTATCCATGTGCTCTTAATTTCTAATTAAAGTTCAAATAAAATCTCGTTTGAAAATAAAAATTTACTTTCTCAATTATAAACTGAAAAATTACCAATTAAGTTGCAATTTTTGTAGAATATTATTACTCCTCTTAACATTTCTATCACCGTCTTATTTGCCTATAATAACAATAAAGTATGTATCTACATGTTAGATTTCTAACATAGTATTTAATTAGAAGCCAAGTTTTAAAGATCAATTTTCAAGAAATAATGTACGAAATTCAATTAAAATAATTTCAATCTGCAATACGATTGAATTAAAAATTTTAATTTGCAATTAAAAAATCATTCAGATTATTACAATTTTACTTAAAAAACAATACGTGAAAAATTAATCTTTAATTGATAATCAACTAATAATTAAATTTAAAATTTAATTAGTTATTTATAGCTTTGTTTTCCGAATTGTCTTTTGCTATTAAAATTTCTAAATATACCGTTTTACATTATTTCGGTCTTCTAATTTGCACGTTAACGTATTTTTTTTAGTATAATTTCAGCTGTGTGGTTGATTGTACACGAATTTATAAATATACCTTCGTTTCAATTTTGATACAATTCATCCGTTTTCTTGTTTCAAAATAAAACTACAACTCTCCTTTTTCCAAACCTTCACATGTTACTCTATTAAAAGTAATAACTCTACAACAGCATGCTAAATCGATTACAGATTTTGCAAAAGTGTTTCCTGTACTCCAAACAAGTTCTTTCAGTGTAACCTTTTTGGAGGTTTATCTACAAACTGTCTTAAAAATATTCCTTTATCCATATACGAATTTCGTACAACTGTTTTACAAGCGACGCTGCGTCAGCCATGGTTCCATCTATCAATCATAAATAAAGACTATTTCCATTTTAATCGAATTTGCCTAGAATTTGCGTCTCGTCGGTTGGGACAAGCTTAATTACGAAAAATTCTTGTCTTTTGATTTTGCACGCGCTGTTTGCCTTTGGTCCTCGATTTTCCTCCGCTTCCCTATTCGTTCGTTTTCTCTATTTTATTAATCACACCAATGTTTTAGTGTTCAACTGCACTCGCAAGGCAAAATAGCTGCGTTGTCAATGACGCGTGTCACATCGCGTTACGAGAGTCCTTTAACGGATGAAAATTGAATCAGCACGCGTCAAACGCGCCAGTCAATCTCTCTCGTCAATTTCTAAGTGACTGGTTTTCGGTATGGCCGGTTAATCGACCGAATTCTGGTCTATCCTCCGTTCAGAATGTGTCTCGAATCGATAAAAGAAAAACGTAGAACGGTGTTTCTCGCGCGAACACTGAAATCGAAAGATTGAACGCTGACGCACGACAAGGCTTCCTAACTTCCTGATTGATGAATGCTCGAGATACTCGATCGAATTTGCTGATGTGAGCGCTAATGCACCTGCTTCGTTATTGCTTACTACAGAAAAAGAACCTCAAGCTTTCGTCCGCGGAAACTGATTTGCATTTTAATATGGCGGTTGTTACATCGAAAAAAAGATTTTTACTGATTGCATTCCTCTCTTGATTTATGTAATCAGACCTGGAGTGATGCACAAGTAAGCGATTAGGATATCGGTGGAAGGAAAATGTTATTATACAGCTTTAAGGGGGGCAATACCTTTAGATAGATGAAAATAAGCTGATATTTGTGAATTTTTTTGTATAGGATATCTTTGTCTTGTATTTTCGAAATTTCAGGTATAATTTATTATAACTATTGCCTATTACAACATATTTTCTTTTTTTAAAAATATTTAAAAATGGCGGAATTATGATAGTCTTTCCTGGAAGTGTTTCTGCGCGTCTCGTGAAACGGCGTGACTTCTAGCTTTAGTTACATTGGTCTGAAACAAGTTTGCAAACGATGTTTCGATTATTTACATTCACAGTTAGTAGATGAACCTAAGAAATGTGAAAAATATGGAAAATTGAAGAGATGGAGCGCTTTTAAAGAAAATTTTACTGAAAATTTTCGCAATATTTTGCAATAAAAAAGGACTTTAATGTTAAATTTATTTCGTACATTTAGGTTCATATGTTAGATAGTATTGTCGTGGATATGTGCAAAAAATTTGAGCGCGATTGGTAAAGTAGTTTTTGAGTTATCAGTCACGCCAATTTTAAAAACGTAGTTTTGAGAAAAATGCGATTAAAGTTTCGATAAGTAAAACCTGAATAATTTCAATGATTTACCAACTAATCTGCGATTTCTGCGCCATATAATAATCCTTCGGCTTACTCGTAAAGTTGATTTTTCTCCATAAGCTCATTCTGCGTAAAAATACAAAATTTCAAACACAGCAATGGCATGATAATAACAAATCTGCTACATAGCCCTCCGTACCGAGCATGTAAATATCTGCGGCGCGATACCAGACATGAGTCGCGATAATCGGCCATAACATCAAAAGGGCTCCGTATTACGCTTTAAAATTTTGAGACTATATTTTTGAGATGTTGCACTAACATTTTATAGAAAAAAAATTTTGTAATTTTTTAAGATTCTAAAGGTATTGCCCCCTTTAAGGGGTTAAATGTATACCTGGCATTTAACACTAGGTTTACAGAACCCGTCAAGAAGATTGATATTCAAAAATACGAAAATTATTCAGGTTTTGCCAAAATTAACCTTCATCGAGTTAAAGAACCATTGTATAAATTGGTTTACGTATTATCTATTATTTATTTTTATAGTTTGTTTTCAATTTAAATAGAAGTGGTCATTAACCCGTTGCACAATGATTTATTTGTAAGGTGCGTCAGTCAGAACTAACTAATACAGCCATAATATTAAAACAGACAAAGAAAGTTGAAATATTATGTCAGTCCTGTATTCAGCAATTCTTGACTATGCAAATGATAACTTGACTTGGACACCAGATTGAAGTGTATTCAAAATTCGAGTAAGATTTGTCACAATTGCAGTGCGAGTGCGTCACGAGTCAGACTCGTCAAAATACTGTAAGGAGTTAAACGACCATAAATGTTAGGTTAACATCGATTGTGCGCATTTTTTAAAGAAAGTTTATAGTACAAGCAAAGAAGTTTAAATAGTTTACGAAATTTAAATTTATAGAGGATTATATACCCTATTATTATTAATTGAAGGTATGAAATTATTAATCAAATTTAAGTCATTATTGTTAAAAGACGTGACAGATATATAAATTTATTGCAGAATCTGTAAATATTTTGATAGAACATATTAGCATTAACTAAAACGATTAATTTAAATTTAATTTTTTTATTGTTGTTTGAAGACTATATTAATTGTGACATTTAATATATTGATTTATAGATAAGAATTCGAATAAAAATAAAGAATTTTTTTAATTATATGTATGACATTAATACAAAATTCTGTGAATTTAAATTTAATAGTATTAATAAAAAGGATTTAAAGGAGGTATTTCAAAATGTAGGAATTTGACATTGAAAATTGAGGATCTAGAAAGTCTAGAGATTTAGTATCCACAAATTTGAGAACCTAATTGTTAACCGAATAATGCAGATTTAGAGACATGAAGGCCTATAAATTATAAATCTAGAGATATAGTAAACTAGGGATTTAGAAATATAATTTTCTATTTTAGGATTTGAGAATTTAACCCTTCCACAGTATGGTAAAATTCTAATCCAAAAAGTAGCTAGTTTACACTGAATTCAAAACTAAACCACGTCTCTTTTTTCAGTTAGAATAATCTTAGAAAATAGAGGAAGCAAAGAATCTAGCTATAGACTTAGATACCTTTGGTAGACTGAACAGTTTAAACCCCTTCATGGGATAAATTGTCAATGGGTTAATAATATAAGAATCTAGGAATTCGAAGATCTAGAAAATTGAGAAGAAAAATTTGAAATCGAGAAAATTTGAGAAATCATTAAATCTAAAGATTTAAGTATTTGAAAATGTTGGCAGTAATATCTCTATAGGCTGCAAATGTAAGTTGTCAGCAATGATGGAATGTACTGTCTTTTGTTTTTGATGTGTTCTTGTCGTGCAGTTACCGGCGATGCAAGTGGCGACGTGCAGTAACGCGTCTTTCTTAAATATATTATATTTTATATTCTGTAACTACTTTTCCTCAGTAAACAATTAATAATAATCTCTGCAAAACTCTGTCAGAAAATTAAAAAATGATGAAGTTTACGTGTGTTTAAAGAAAGCTTACGCCCCAGGAGTACGCTAACCCAGCTACTCCGACAGTGCACCCCATGGAATAACACTAGCCCATACATTTCCTCTTGAAGCTGTTGATCATTGAATAACTCTAGACCGACTTTCCCTTTCGCTGGTGCCGGTTCGTAAAGAAGAAAGAATCAGAAACGGTCTGGTGAGAAGGGTTGCCATCGCTAAAGGGCTCACGTGTTAGAAGCCAGAAGGGAGCGTTACGTAGGTTAATGCGAACGTATGAATTACTGTCACGTAGCGGGAAGGTTTTCTGAACGGGATGCGTAATTTGTACCGGTGCCTGCAGCGTCGTGAGATGAATAAATCATCCAACACTTATCACGGGGAAACTTTCATACGGGGCTGTATCCCCCGGTGTCTGAAACACCTAACCGTGTGCACTAAACCCCGTTGCTTTTACCCTCGCCACCTATTCCTTTCTGTTTTCGTTTAATCTAGCTGGATGCGGTTAAGTCGAAGCTTTAACGTTGATTTATGTGACACATTCAAACACCAAGCGAAAGTATTAGTGATACGTGTGAAGAACCGCGTAACCTGTCTGGCTCGTGCTCGTAGGTTTCTTCGTGGCCGCCTGAATTGCCCCTCTAGCAGAGAGTTCTAGGGTAATGACGTCAGACCCATAAAGAGAAGTAGGAAGCGGCTTTCCCGCTTCTCATTTTCTTTTCCGCCCTTACAACGTTATATCGCGTTCATAATATACGTGTGTGGTCGGCGTGATGTAGTTGCGGAATCGATTGTTTCTTTCCCGTATTCTATCCGCGGTTTTCGGCGCAAATTAATGCGGCTGCCAACTAGCTGGATTTGATGAGATATTGATTGATGAGGATACTCCTGCTATTTTTTCGTAGCTTGATTGGTTTACTGATTAATTGGACCGCAAATGCCCGCCAGAAGTGTTAGGTGTATATACCACCATTTGATTATAACTATTTAACGTATGTATGTTAGACACGTTTGTGACTCCCTGCAGTGTTTAGGGAGTTTGGTTAATTAATGATTGATTGGAAATGCGCTGATACTCGAAGAGAGAGCAGGGATTTCGGAATGGTCGGACTTGTGGTGTTTTTTGAACGAGTTTTTTTAATTTGGGAGAAACTCTTTTTACTCTAATTTAAATTAATCGTTATAAGAGCTTTCGGACTGTTGTCGGAAATAGTATTTTCGAATAACAAGGTTGTATTCAATTTATTACCTAGTTTTAGCGAATTTTATGTTTGATTATTTCTTGTGAAAACATTAGGAATTAACTTTAGGTCTATTAATAACTTTGTTAAGTCAGAAAGGACACATGCATTGTCATTCCTCTATAATTGACGGGCATGATACATCTCGAAATATTATATTAAATAAATGGTTTAGACAGAACAATTTTAGAACAATTTTAGACAGAAGAAGTATTCAATTTCTGAGTTTCTTTAAACTATCGTATCTTTTTAATTCTAGATTATCTTAAAAATCATCTTATTATACACGTCTTATTATTATTTTTACTTTATTATTACTTGTAAGTTAATATTTAATTACGTAAATCAACAGTTAATTAAAACAGTACCATTTTGTATTAAAGATTTCCAATTTCGAAAATTTCTTACATCGTTACAACCAACGTTCCTCACAAATCATGTTTAGATGATGACTATACAAAATTGATTGTACTTCTATTTACTGAATTAAAATATGTAAATGAGAATAGTACTAATTAACATTTCACACAGACCACACGTCCATAGTTGAAGATTAGAATGATCTTATAAAAGCGATGAAGGATAAAGTAAAAGAGAAATAACCTTTGAAAAAGGAATCATGTATCACAATAATCGTCGTTCTGAAACAACTGCTTCTTGGAACAATCTTTTTGTATCTGGAAAAGAAAGGTAGATCGTAAAGATAAACCAAGTATGTTGAAACATGTATGTTTTATGATGTATGATATTTGACATGTAATATATGTGGGGCTTTTGATATTTGTCATATTGGAGCATTAAAGTAACTGCCTGGTGATATCGAATTTCTGAAGTCTACCTTTGGGAGCCATTGCTGGCATTAATACATTGACTGCCTTCGGGGTCAGTGGTGACTCTTTTAAGCATTGAGATACTTACGTTAGCAATATGAAAAATGGCAAATATACGTTTTATTTGCTAGGTCGTAGCACGTTGTTTACTAGGTTTAACACTTGTTTAGATTACTTCTGATTATTTAACACTTATTTATATTAATTGTAATTGTTGAACATTTGATTAAATTACTTGTAATTGTTGAACACTTATTTAAATTGCTTGTAATTGTTTAATTGTTTAAATACTTGTTGAAATTACTCGCAATTGTACAACATTTGTATTGTGTAAAGCATACTTACAGTGTATTTCAAAAGTAATAGTAAATACTTTTGGAGATGGCAGTATGAAGTATTCAACAATAACAAAAAACAAAAATAGTTCAAAAATGTAATTGTTTAATATTTATTGAATAGTGTGGAAGATATAGTTATACATTTTGTTTAACATTATGAACAAATTGTGAAATATAAATAAGGTCTCCTTAACTTTCCGGGATATCTTCGGTAAATACTCATTTCTATTTATTATTTCTGATATTTATTCATGATAATGTATAAAATTGGTAATAAATGCGACGATTAAAATTCTTATTTTCCTTTTCTCATCATTTTAGTTTCAAAAGACATATCAATAATATCAGTATCAATAGTATTATTAAAAGTGACATTCATCAAATTTTAAATTAATAGAAAAGTTGTTGCATTTGTCATTTTATATGCAGCAAACAAATTATTTTATAAATACTACAAATTTAGATTTTTTTCCAAAATTAAGCTGTGTATGAACAAATTTTACTCCACATTTTTGACTAATTTTTCCACGTAGATTTATTCCACTTTCAATTATACGAGACCAGTGACACCCTGTATATTTGTTTACAAGATAACAGCACTTACGTTGTCAGCAAGATGAAAATCAGATGAATACGTGAATATAATGTGTAGATACAAATGCGAGAATTAGCCTTTAGTATTTATGCACGTACTGATAGTTTCGGGATGAGTTATGTTTGTTGAGACTTGCATGGAGAATTCACTGTATTGTAGTTTCCTGTGTTTACAAACTCTGTGACAATTTAATAAACTGAATTTCCTCTCGCTTGCTAATTCCTGGGACTTAAACTACTCAGGAATGAACACCTGTTATTACGTACATATGGAAATATGTTATAAAAATATCAGTGGAATGATTCTATTTGTAAATCATTGAGATATTCAGATTCCCTTGTACCTAGATCTCCAAATTTCTGCGCCCTTAAATTCCTGGACTCTCGTGCCTTTAGAACCCTAAACCGCAAAGTCCACAAATATGCACGTTTTCTTTCCCAGTCTCCAGATTCCCAAATTTTGAAATTCTCGCACCTCAAATTTACGAGTACCACATATTGCCAATAAATATCCGAACTCCGAAACATTATAAATATCAATGTATATCGAGTGTCTGAGGTCTCCATTACACGAGTCTGTCTGTCCATAAATATGACCTGTTTCTTCCCGAATGTATAGCAAGGTTTTTCTTCATTAAATCTCCATTTATTTCTTATTCAAGAAATACCACGGATCCTTTTATCCGAGAAAGTGGATCTTTCACGGGAAACACTCGTAACAGTTAACCCCTTAACCTACAATTTTCTAAGCAGTTGCGTCATACACAGCGAACTGATTGTCGCTACAACGTGAAAACAAACAAAGAAAGTTAAAATGTTAGACACGTTTTGTATTAAGCGATCTAGGATAGTGCAGATTATAATTACAATTAAACGCAAAATTCAATTACGATGAAAATACGAGGCTCATTTGTTATATTTTACCTATAGTGCGCGATATTTTAGTGCAAGAGATTAATGATTGTCAGTTATACCAATCGATTACATTTGTTTTGATTACATCGGTTATTAATCATGATTGCAATTGTAATCGTTCTGCGGATAATAATGCATTGGTACATCGAAGTCTACAAAATAAACATAAATCATCTAATCTATAGTATCACATAGATCACACGATTTGTTCGTACTTCGCAGACCCCGATATGTCATAAATACGTCAAGATCCGCAGTCTGGTAACCATTAATCACGCACATGTTTCGTTAATTGTTAATTGTTAATTGTTAATCGTGAACATCAGTTGATTCCCTCGTTGCGACTAATAATGATAAAAAGCAGAGAAGCTTCCTCAAAGCACTATAACCACGTGATGTCGCTGGATAATAATTCGAGGACAGAAATAACCATTAGCTCAGCTTCATTTTCATTTTGTCGACGAAATGGCACGGCGAGAACGGAAGGCAAGTTTTTGTTAGAAACCGTGTAAAACAACTTGCCAGTTCTTTCAAGAGAGAGAAAAGTCCGTGGCTGACTTAGCCACTGTGGTTGCCGGTTTATCTGCTTTGCAATTAGTATGTTTGCGCTGCGCTGAATTGTTAGTGTAATTAAATCAGCCTTGGTCTACTGATTCCGTTATTTTCGTGTTAACGTTCATTTCGGCTTGAAAAAACTCATTGGTTTGGTGGAATCACATTATAACGAACGATAGAATGTGGAAAGCTGAGACCTTCCTTCGACCTTTTTCTGATTTTTACCGATTTTTAAAAGAAAGTAGTCGGGGTTAATTAACGAAGCACTTTTATCACAGAACCTTGTTCGTCGAATTCTGTCGATAATATAATATAGACAAATTAGCTAATTAGCAAATTATTGTTAAACCTTATCGTGTGACTAATTAATAGATATACCGTGGACAACAGAAGTAATCACCTGGTTATACCAGAAAATGATTATTGGAATAAAAATTCGATTGTATCGAAGCAAACGTTGACGAAAGAAATTATACTGAGTGTATTTCAATAAATTTAAAAATATATACAGTTTTATCTAGCGTTATCATTATCTTCGTTTCTTTAAAAAATGGCCCCACCTTCAAAATAAACGGCTCATTTATCGAACGAATAGCAATAAATTTTACAGCGTAGCATACATGGTCTGTCCAGAAAGTAATGCAATTAGGTACGTAAAAAAAAATGTATTTATGTTATTGATATAAAACTTTAAAATTCTTCAAAGTACTTCCCTTGGGCTTCAACACACGTTTGCCAGCGACTTTTCCATGCACGGTACGCATCCTGGAAGGCGTTAATGGGGACCTCGTTTAATGCCTTCGTCACGGCGGTTTGAATCACTTCTATGGTTCCAAAATGGAATCCTTTGAGGGCAGACTTGATCTTCGGGAACAGGAAAAAATCTGCTGGGGCCATGTCAGGACTGTAAGGGGGCTGTGGTAACGTTACCAAGCTGTGCTTGGCTAGAAATTCTTGAACGCGCAGAGCGGTATTGCTGGGAGCGTTGTCGTGGTGCAGCTGCCACGTAGTGGCGATCTCTTTTCAAGTACAATGTTGTGCACAGTTGTTTTCGATATGTTGAGAGTCTCTGCGATCATTCGAACACTCAGTCGTCGATCACCCTTAAGAAGTTCATGGACACGGGAAACATTTTCGTCAATAGTGGTGCTTGTCGGCCGTCCAGAGCAGAAGTCATCCTCCACGTTTTCCCGACCGTTTTTGAACAAATTTAACCATCTGTAAACTTGAGAATAGGAAAGAGCAGAGTCCCCGTATGCCGCCTTAATCATTTGGTTCGTTTCGGCGAGGCTTTTATTCAGCTTAGCGCAGAATTTAATCGCATAACGTTGTTCGATATTTTTCTCCATTACTCGTCGTGACACGGGCACAAATAATAGGTTTACGTTTACTACTATTCTGACGATTTCGGAGCGCAGATCAGGTTGAGGTTGCAAAGATATGAAGATAAGAGTCCCCTCCACATATTCCAACAAGTCCGAACATGTTCGGACCAGGAAAAATGGCGGAAATGAACAAATTGCATTACTTTCTGGACAGACCATGTATAAATTTTACGTCAAAGCAGTATTAAATAATAATAGATTATTTTTTGTTATATAAAATTAACGAGCCTTCATTCATAACGTTTTTGAGCCATGGCGGAGTAAATAAGTTCCCTTCTTCTAACAACGCCTCGATTCCTTCTCGTTTCTTTTCAAGCAAAGGCAGCAAACTTTCACGATGGAATTTTTCGCTGGAACTTTGGAAACTGGATGTTCGCTTGCCCACGTGATTCACAGTTCTAAGTTGAGAACAATGATTCTGTCAGAACTGATAGATAATTCTTCGTGGTTGAACCGTTAACTCGAGAATAATAATACGGCTGAAAACTTGTTCAAAAATTTTACAACCATCTTGTTAAGAGAAGAGCAGAAATTTCGTAAATGGGACGTTGAATTTTTAATGAAAAAGAATGTCATACGATATTAAATAATTTTATCGTTATCTATAATACTTTTCTTTTGGAACTTACTATATAATAATATTTTTAAACTTTTAATAAGATCTTTGTTGACTGCACTTTTATGATTCAATTTAAATTCAATTTTCCTGTTGTCCTGGTTATCTGAATTCTTTATTATCTTTTTAAAGTTGTATGTATGTAAGTCTTTTGAATGTTGAGATTAGGTCTATTTAACTTTTGTTGATATGTCGTTAGACACTTTGTAAGTTTGGATTATAAGATATTTGTGAATTAGTACAACAAAAATGCGATGATGAGTCGAGAACGTTTAATAAATTTTTAAATAAATGTTTATAAACTTTTGATATCGTGAGTGAATATTTTCGTAACGTGAATGAATTAGAAACTTTAGTTTTAAACAACGACGGGCAGATCAAGAACAATATTGAATTAAATTTTCATGTGTACGAGTTTACGAGTTCGAAAAGTTGAAAATTTGGAAATTTAGAAATTGACCAATATGCAAATTCCAGTTTTACAAATTTATGTTTTACATATTTTATGATTTTACGAATTTGCGAATTCACGAATTTAGGAATTTAGGAATTTACGAGTTTATGGATTTACGAATTTACGAATTTACGAATTTAAGAATTTACGAGTTTACAAATTTACAAATTAAAAAATTTATATATTTCGACATTTAGACATTTACATGTTCTTGAATTTACAAATTTATACATTTTGGCAATTACATGGTCAGTAGTTTACAAATTTACAAATTTACAAAGTTTCAAATTTAGAAATTTAGAAATTTAGAAATTTAGAAATTTAGAAATTTAGAAATTTAGGAATTTAGGAATTCAGGAATTCAGAAATTTAGGAATTCAGGAATTTAGGAATTTAGGAATTCAGTAATTTAGGAATTTGGAAAATGAATTTGCAAAGTTTGTAATTTGGTCTTTTAAAAATATGAAATTTTCGAAACTTGGAGATTTAGAAATCTAGACACTCGGTAAATATGCAAATGTAGAAATTTGATGATTTGAAAATTGAAAATACTTGTATAAACAATATTCATAAAACATTAGAAACAAATAGCTGTATTTTCTTCGTGTTTACTGTGTTGCAACTGATACTGTCGCATTATACCTGTTCTAAAATGAACGAGTATACATTTACATATTTCTTTAAATTTGCTAAATAAAAATTCAAACAATCATCAAATATACCTACGGAACTAAATTGATCATAAATGTAGTTTGACTACAAAGACAGTGAAACGATTAATTGGTGTAGGTAGTTAATATTAAGGATGAAATCCTAAGGATGCTGTAATTAAAAGAAACCTTACAAGATGATAATTACATTGCATTACAGCTATAAGACTGAACTTATGCAATTAATTAGTTGAAAATATATAAAATGAACGAACAAAATGCAGCAAAAGTTGTGTATTGGATTACACATGTATGGAACGTTTCTTTTCTTTCTTAAAACTGAAATATTTCGTGAAAACATTATTATTATCTGTAAGTATTTTACTGTATTATTATCTAAAACTATTTAAACAAATGTTGGTATAATGTATTACATTATGTGAGTTATTTATAAAAAAAGTGATGCAAATTGTTTTTTAATTGTTAGAAACACAAAAACATAAAAAATATATAAGGTATTCAAAACTCCAGTTCTTTAAATTTCTAAATTTAAAACTTAAAAAATTTTCTAAGTTTATAAACTTTTCAATTTTTAAACACTTACATTTACGTATCTCTAAATTCTTCTCTCTCCAAAAGATCAAATTTCTAACTTCACAAATGTAAAACTTCTTAAAACAAACTCACACAAATTTTTAAATTCAGAAATTCAAATTTAAATTACTGAAGTTATCAAATTTCCAATGTCCCAAGTCACTAAGTTCAGAAATTTCCAAATCTCTGCACACAAATTTTCAGATTATTAATTTACCAAAGCCTCAAATTCCCAAACATCTAATTTTCCAAATTTCTGAATTTCTCTGATTTCAAATTTTCATTGTTCCAAATCAGTAAGTCCAGAAATTTCCAAATCTCTACACACAAATTTTAAAATTCTCAATTTACCAAAGCCTCAAATTCCCAAACATCTAATTTTCCAAATTTCTGAATTTCTCTATTTTCAAATTTTCATTGTTCCAAATCAGTAAGTCCAGAAATTTCCAAATCTCTACACACAAATTTTAAAATTCTCAATTTACCAAACCCTCAAATTCCCAAACATCTAATTTTCCAGATTTCTAAATTTCTGTATTTTCAAATTTCTAAGTTCTCACATGTGAAAATTTTCAACTTCCCAAATCTCCAAATTGCAAAATATAAAAGTGCTCAAGTTCCATTTTAACACTTTCCCATCCCCAAATCCACGATTCAAGATCCCTAGATCTCCAAATTTCCTCATCCCCAAATCCCCATATTCTCATATTATCATGAATTCTCATAAATCCTAGATCTCCAAGTGCTTACTCCAGCTCCAACCCTCCAAATCCTGAAAAATCCCTAAAAATCAATGAATAGTAGGCCTCTCTTCCATGCAATACGATACTTTCTCTAGGACAGTCAGATTTGCACCCGAATGTACGCACAACGATTCGCATAGCGCCGGCTCATACCTTAAAAGGTTAAGCCCCCATGGGCAAAATACCCGACCACGATACAACCATGAATCAGATTTAAGTCGAATGCGGAAGCTGCAAACAAACGCGAGTAGGAATCCCACCGACGATAGATTTCGTGCATCCATCGAGATCGTAATCCCAGGATCGTGAAATCACCGTGGAAACCTTTCTCCCTTGGTATCATTGTTAGTTTACGAGCGTTCAGGGCGGACGTTCAGTCCCAGGCGGGCGTTACTCTTCGAACTTCCTTTGGACCGATGAGAAAGTGAAATGGCGAACGTCCACCGCACGTGTGCCACACGATACTTCGTGACACGCGTAAATCACGTCCACCAAGGGAGTTTCGCGAGTTCCGACTGTCTTGCCAACCCGAAATCACCGATATACAGGAACGCTCGAATGCACAGTGGTTCTTCGATAGTTCGCCATTTTGCGAGAAAATCAAGTGGAATAATTTTTGACAAAATTAGACAAACTTTTCGTTCTGTAAGAAATAATTAAAGATTAATTTATAAACTGTTATTTAACGATTTGTTGTATTTGTAATACGTGTATGCGAGAAGATCGCTTCTTTCAGTTTAATGATTTTATCATATCACGTTTCGACGAGTTACGCGACTTGTATTATTAATCGTGTATTTCTTGTATTCTTTTTCTTTATTCACTTCAACACGATTTATTCTAATCAACGAACAAAACGATAATAAAACAAATTGAACTTGCAATTCAACTCGCTCTCGACTTCACACGATGCATCCACAGTTCTTGAATAAGAAGAGTTTTGGAGTGCAGTGAGATTCATTTAAAAGAGGGAAGTTCAATGAGTTGTGGCTCAAAAATATTTTGATAGTATTCGGTAATACGAATGCTATAGGCGAAAGTTAACATAGCTGTGGATTTCAAGTATTTTTATATCCTTGGATGCGACGAAAACGCGCTTGAGCAGGCGTATTTAGCTGCAGAATAAGCTATGATTTGCCTTGACTTGAAGGAGAAATAAACGTGACAAGTTTGGCCCGGTATTATTGCTTCTCGCATCTTTGTGCCGTATTATCGATAAAACAGTGAAGAATACGTGACAGATGTGGTTGGAATACGCGACAGGTGCGAGTGGCGCTTGATTAAAATTATTGCCAACATAAAACCAGTTTTGTCAGATTGAATCATAGATTCAATCATAGTATATCTGTGGATTTAACGATATAGCGCACGTTGAACGATTTTTATATTGCAATTGCAATGATCCCTTCATCATATTTAGTAGATTTCTTGTTCTGTGGGACCAGCAACTAATATTGTGACAATTAGATTAGTTGAATTGAAATTAAAAGAACTAACACTGTATTCTATGTGTTTGAAATAAATTTTGTTGACATTTATTAATCCTTCGAACTCGAAATCTTTTTAGCTCGAGCGAATCGGCAACTCGAGATGATTTTCTGCATACTAGATGAATTTCTCATAGTTAACTTAAAATGATCTCACCTACAAACTGCCATATAAAACAATTATATTTCAATATTTGCTGTATCCCTGCATTAGAAAGAAGAAAATTTGTTAAATATTAAACCCTGTATTTTATCTTCGTATGATATTTTGTGAAATAATCGTTAAGATGCATCCTCAGCTTGTATCACAGTAAAATGTTGTCGATGTTTTTCGCCGGATTTTTTTCGTTGAGAGGAAATCTTGCAATCCTTCCTAACTCCAGTTAGAATAACATGCAGCTTTCCATTCAATCGAATTTCATCGAAATTGGAAGTCAAAGAAAAAGCTCGATCACGAGTATGACGAATATCGTCTCTCAATTGGTCAACCAAAGTTTTTACATACTGTTAAAACTAAACTTTTATAAAAGCTTTGAAAGTAATATTTCTATTGCCATGACTGTCAAGTTCGGACAAACGCCGAGCCCGATTCGCGATCATAGACTAATTTGAGATATAAAATGGTGACTCTCTCAGGGACTCTCTCGAATTATTGCATTGGACGAGAAAGATTGGATCAAGTGGTTACTGAGAGTCCTCTCGAATGCAAAAGGTTCATTATTGCATACTATACGAACTCCTTACATTTGTGAGAGTTACAGAGAGTATATTTTATATGTCGTAAGCTAATCTTGATTCAGGGAATTTACTCAAATGTTCTTTAAACTAATAAACTTTTATGAGGAAGGTACTAAAAAATCTTCGTCGATAAATATCTCAATCTATTACATTTACGTATAACATTATGTCTTCACATAACATTGATATTTGGCTGAATGTCGCTGTAGGCGACTTATACTTCACTTCCTCTCTTGTTTATATAAGTTATAGATGATCGGCAACGTTCTTCAGATTATGTATTTCTTCGTCTTTAATACGAAAATTTTTAAATGTCAATATTTTATCGGATAGTCGTTTTGTTTAATTACATGTTGCACTCGATTGTGCATGTTAATCATAATTGTTTGAACATAATTTTGCGAAATGCATTTCCATTCCTGCAATAATCTTTGTTTTAATTCTACCTTTGACGTAATTGGTGTCTGTCGAACTTTCCAGTCCAAATAATCCCATAAGTTTTCAATTGAGTTTAAATCGACTGATTATTGTGGTGGATGTAACACACGGGGCCAATTATGTAACAGATATTCCTGAATTATCCTGCTTCGGATTATCATGATAAAATTTAAATGTATCTCCAATGTTCACTGTAGTTACCCTTTTCTTTAGATTTCGTTTTAAAATATTTAAATACCTGTTTTTATCGATAACTCCGTTTAGAAAAATCAACTCCCAACTCTTTTCGACGGAATACAGCCCCAAATCATGACACTATTTAGTGTATTTAGTAGTAATTTGCATGACCTAAGACAATTTACCATATATGATAAATTTACCATAATGTTATGGCGATAAAAGTGAAATTTTCATACGTGATCCTAATTCGATAGCCAAGGGCTGTATTTGAAACTGAAATGATACTCTGTGTCAATTATTAAAAATTGTCGAGCATTTTTTAAATAAATCATGAACCATAACTTTTAATTCAAGGATTCTCAATATGGACAAATATTATTTATTTAAAGGAAGTATAACTATGTAATGTTAAATAAGTTCTGTAAAGTTTAAAGAAGATTTCTCCAAGAAGAAAGGTCACCTCTTCGATGAGAAATCGTCTTTTTAAGATCATCATATTAAGTGATTTATACTAATTACAATTTTAAGTAAATCTCGTTACTTCCGCCGTTTTCGAAAACAGTACACTTAAAAAGTAATATACAGTCGTTAAACATCGATAGAAGGAAACTGATTTTTTTCGCAAATGAACAGCTAATTCCATGATACGAATCACTATGGAACGAGGGCAGGTTTGCTAACAGAAGAATTATGGATGCTGGTAGTATGTGTGTACACTCAAAAGCAAATCTGGTTGCGGCAGAAAAAATATGGTAATCAAAGAGGAAACGTTCTACCATTCGTCGATTTTCAGGGATTTTTGAGGATTCGAAAACTTGGGGATGAATTCACAATTTGGGGAAATAGGAAGTTGAAAATCTGGAGATTTGGAAATCTATGAATCCGGCGGTCTAGGAATTTTGGGGATATAGAAACTTGGTGAGTTAGGAAGTGGAGAAACTAGAAATTTAGGAAATTAAAGAATTAGGGACATGTGCATATGGGGATTTGAAAGGTTAGAACTTTAAGCATCTTGGGATTTGAAGATCTAAGAATATGGGAAGCTAGGGATATGAGCCCTTTGAAATTTGAAGATTTAGGGATTTGGAAAAAAAATATTGGAGAATTTGGGAAATTTGGACATTTGAAAATAAGGAAATTTTGAATTTGGAAATGTGAGAATTAGGAAATTTAGAAATTTGGAAATTTAAGAATTTAGAAATATGAGAATTAGAAAATTTGGAAATTTAGAAATTTAGAACTTTGAGATCCAGGAATGTAGAAATTTTAGAATTGGGGATTTGAAAATTCGAATTCGTAAAAATTTTAAAATTTGTCAATTTGGGAATATGGAAATTTGAGAATTTGGAACTTCAGAGAGATGGAAGTATAGATATTCAAAAATTTGGAAATTTAGAAATTTAGAAATTTAGAAATTTAGAAATTTAGAAATATGAGAATCGGAAAATTAGAAATTTAGAAATATGAGAATCGGAAAATTAGAAATTTAGAAATATGAGAATCGGAAAATTAGAAATTTAGAAATATGAGAATCGGAAAATTAGGAAATTTGGAAATTTATAACTGAGATCCACGAATTTAGAAATTTTAGAATTGGGGATTTGAAAATTTGAATTCAAGAAATTTAAGAGTTAGGAAATTTGGAAAGATGAAAGCATAGATATTCAAAATTTAGAAATTTAGAAAGTTGAGAATTACTAAATTTGGAAATTTAGATATTTGAAAATTAGGGAGTTTGGAAATCGGACATTTAGAAGTTCAGAAATTTGAGAAATGAGGATTTGAGCATTTAGAAATTTTAGAATTTGGGATTTGAAAATCTGGATCCTTGAAAATTTGTAAATGTGGATATGTGAGAATTCTTAAATTTGTGAATTTGAAAATGTAAACATTTATAAATTTGAAATATGAAACTGTAGGTACTTGAAAATTCTCAATAACGAAAACATCCAAACATTAAAAATTTTGAACTAAGAATTTAAATATTTGAAATATTTGAAAAATCAAATTTGTGTGATGGCAAATACAAAATTAGGTAAATCTTATTTTACATTAAAATTACGATGTAATATTATATCTTACAATTATTTGAATTCCGTAAAGTGAACGGGTGATTTCTTATTCTACAAGCAGCTAATTGAGGGAATCTGAACTTCAATCCCATAAAAAACATTAAGAAGGACGGAAAATACTTCATTTTAAAAGAAAACTTGGTAACGTTGCTGAAATTTTCTAACTTCTAGAAAGTTTATAAGGTACCAATTAACGTACTTTAAAACTTCATTAAATTCAGGATGCCACAAATACCTGTTAAAATGCAGTAACTTTCTTTTTGCTTAAAAAATAATAAACTAACACTGAAGAAAAAAGTTTACGTTTCTCCAAGAAAATATCCGTCTATTTATGCATAAGTCAGATAAAAGCTGCAATATTGGG
Source organism: Megachile lagopoda (assembly GCA_036983795.1). Lineage (NCBI taxonomy): Eukaryota > Metazoa > Arthropoda > Insecta > Hymenoptera > Megachilidae > Megachile > Megachile lagopoda. The sequence continues at coordinate 15,069,415 of CM072795.1, read as the reverse complement.
AAAATCCTGCGTCCAAGCGTAAACAAGTTAAATATATATAATATTTCATTGTTTAAATTTTACATTTTGTATCAGAAATCTACTCATCAGCGATCACATGTATATTTATTAAGCATATTAATTAACCGTGCATTTCATTATTTATTTTCGACCACTGTAGTTATTTTTATCAAGAAAATGTGGTGAAATAAATTTTGACGTGGTTGATATATTTTTCCACATCAACCATTTATTCGTGCAAATTTTTATTGAAAAATATTTATTAAAATTTTGTTTGGAGAAATAATACTGATATCAATGAATTTATGGAAGTAAATGTTGAAGAAGTAAATTTTGAAGTGATCCACGATAGAAAAACTTCTCAAATTCTCAAATTCTCAAATTCTCAAATTCCTAAATTCACAAATTCCAAAATTCCCAAATTTCCCAAATTTCCCAAATTTCTAATATTTCTAATATTTTTAATATTTCAAAAATTTCCAAATTCCCAAATTCCCAAATTTCCAAATTCTCTAATTCCCAAATTAATAAATTCGTAAATTCTCACAATATCGAACTTGTCAAATTTTTAAATTTTTACATTACCACATTTCTAAATTTCAAATTTTCCATATCTCAAAATATCCAAATTACCAAATCCAAAACTATCCAAAGCATTAAATTCGTAAAGCCATGAATTTCTAAATTATCAATTTTCTCAATTTCACAATTCCGTAATTCCCCAATTTCATAAATTTCCAAATTCTCCATTTTCCAATTCCAATATGTTCAAAGTATCAAATTGTCAAATATTCGAATTTCTGTATTATCAAATTCCCAAATTTCCAAACACCCCAATTTCCAAGTTTCCAAATTCTGATATGTCCAAACTACATCCCGAAATGTCCAAGTTTTCTTTCCTAAAGTTTCCATCCTAAAAGTATCCAAACTTCCAAATCGTCAAATACTTAAATTTGTACATACATTACCAAATTCTCAAAATCCCAAATCCCAAATTTCCAACTGTCCACATCCCAAAACGCACATATTTCCACATCTCCAAATCCCTAACCCCAAAATTATCCATCGCACTCAATCACCAAACGCTCAAACTTCTATATCACCAAATTCCCAAAGCTCCCATATTCCCAAACCTTCATGTTAGGTCTTAAAATACATTTTCTAGTAAGAGGATTAGACCTCAGTCAAATTTCTGGCAATACAATAGCTTAACGTATTTTTCGGTTCTTTAGAAACTTTTGCCATTTACAATCTATAGTTGTTTAGTTGTAGCAGAAATAGGACCCAAGGAGTCATTACATTCTAGCGAGTTTTTTCCTTGATTTATTGTCAGTCACATCTGGTGTCAGAACCCTTAGCCTTAACCGTAGAGTCTTTTGTTTGCAGTTTCCATTCATGTCGAGGTACTCCTTAGGTTTATTACTCGCTACGGTCAATTTGGAAAAACCCAAAACACTTCATACGTCACGGATTTTTACCATTTCCACTTTAACTTAGCTAGCCAATAGGAAATTAGTTAAGTGTTTTCTCTTTCCTATATCCAAAAATTGTACGCCCACTCCGAGCTTTCGTAAAATGTAACTTGTCTTCGAAGAGACACTCTCGATTCAAGAATCAAACGGTTAACATAGCAAATAAAATCTAGTCACCCGAAGTCACATACAATTTCTTTAGATACAGTCCACTTAGTCACTTAGTTCTACGCGTTGTTTAATCGTCACTAATATAGCTGACGCTGCAAGGCACATACACTTCAAGTCCTTAAATTTTCCAAATAAATAAGAATAAATTCCTAGTAGCATCATCTTAACTACCCGAACAAACTAGATTTCCACAAAGATTCGTAAAGGTAAAAAATCGAAGGTGAAGGAAGTATTTCAGTGTTATGCGGGCCTTAGGCGTAGAAAAGCCGGAAAAAGATGGGGAAAAAGAGAACGCGTAGCGCACGTGTGGCCCATTCGTTTCGAATGTTCCCCTCTGCCAGCGGAACCGTTTGGGGGAACAGAAAAAAAAAACGGCGGCACACGGAGGGTAGTCACGCTTTAGGGGCATTTTTCAGCAGCCGTTTGTCGACTAGCGTGTCCCAACGTCCCTTCGTCCCTTTGCCACCCTTCTTTCCCATCTCTGGGAAAGCTCGATGGCTGCGTAGACGCCCGCCGTTGCTGCAGCCCTCGTTGTCGATAGGGCAGACTTAACAGATCGATTTTTTACATTCCTTTAGGGCCCTCCTCCTTTGAACAGCCTCTACGATATTACACCGGGATTTTCTACTCTTTGTTTCCAGTGTCACATTTGTCACGACCAACTGACCGATACTATCGAATCAAAGGACGGATTGTATGCCGAGGTAGACATTTGGACCTGATGCCGACAAAGATGGATGCCGTTATTCTAAATCAGTCTTCAGTTTGAGACATTATTTTTGTTCTAACTCGTGTAACATGATAGATGACAAGTGATGTCATTTGATAAGTATCAATGAAATACTATGATTTTGAATGTCTGTTAGTACATAGGTTCATAAAGTCCGCGGACCTTTGGAGGCAGCCATTATTTATCTGCGGAACCATTTTGACATTAACCTTACATCTCCCAACTTTCTGTTCTCATTCAAATAACGCATGTAATAAAACTCCTACATGGTCAAGACTCTATTTATTGTTACTTAACTAGTTATTAACCTAACTAAATAGTCAAAATTTAATTGTAGGTCCGCAAAAGATGTTCAGAAGAGAGTCGGATTATACATATAAGTTTAGGAAGCCCTGTGTTAGGCCGTAGAGTTCCATAAAAGAAAAAACTTATAATTTGACCGTTTTAGTAATTTTAGCATCAAATCTTGAGCATATTTAGCGTTAAAAGTGAAAATATTTCGTACTTTTTCTATTAGATCCATTAAATGAGTTTCAGTGGAACTTTTTTTTACCCGAAAGTTTATATGTACGTTATTCTCACTCTGTATCTCTCCAGTTTCTACGTCGGAACTGCTAAAAATTCTTGTCTTCGCTCACGGCGGTCGTAAATACGATCACGTTCCCTTTCTTTGTTCGTGTAATATCGTTGCTTGAGTATGAAACAAAGATAAATTTTCCATTTTTTATGGCTCGTTTAGGAGATTCTTGCCCGTGCGTTCTCTGCAATTTAATTTGTACAAAGTTCTCGAATCGTATCGACGATGCTCATCTTGCTTGCTGCCAGTTTTACGCGTTTATTTTTGCACACTTTAAACCCCGAAAGTTGGAGCTTCGTTTCTTTCTGATTACGTGCTTCCACTCTGAAACTATCTTTTGTTTAAACACACCGTTCAGCCTTTCATTTTTTTTTTCTCGGATCGAGTTTCGTTTTCTCCCACATTTTTTGTTTCGGTTTAATTAGTTCATTAGTTAGCCTTAATATTGGCTTTAGCGAAGGTCGAACAGAAAAAATTAATGATCTGATTAATTGCTTCGAAGACAGCGTGATTTATGGACAGATTTTTTTCAGACCCTCATCCCGTTCAACTTTTTTCAACTTTAACGTTGCAGTAAAATATATGAATCTCGTCCAACTGAAAAATTTTATCTACGCTCTCTCTGCATGACATAATTTTAACAAATTTCGTTGCCCTTTTTTTATCACGGTTATGCGATTTACATTATGCTATTATTTATTATACATAAATTATCCGAGTTAATTGCTACACTACATACAAGTCAAATTTTGTTTCACAAAAGCAATTAACAAATAAATTAAAATTTTCTATTATCTTAGTTTACCAAATATTTACTTATATTATATTATTATAATATTCACTTTTTTTTAAATCTTTGAAATATGTACAAATCTAATTTTCCTTCAATTAACGAACAAATGCAATTTTTTCACATTAGTTGAAACATAAAGTATTTATTTATATTATATGTAGTATACCCTTGTAAATTATCCTGATGTTTTCAATCGTTGTATACAAGTCAAATTTGGCGTTACAAAAAAGTAACTAATGAACAATTTTGTTTCGCACCAGTCGACACATGTCTCGTTAACTGATCGGGAAATTGTTTTCGATAAAAAATGAATTTCGTTCAATACACGCATTATCAAATACGTCGAAATACAAAGCAAAAACAGCAGAAATCTTATTAACAAATAATTTATATTAATTTGTCCACAACAACATCTGTGTCAAATTATAACTTCATTTTTATGAAATTTCATATTAATTTTAAAACTTTGTCTCATTAAAATTTTATAATAATTAATTTTCTATTAGCTTCAGAACTGTCTGACAGGTTGTCAACTTCATAAATATTATTCATAAATTTTTTGAACGTGTCCGTGACAGCGCCATCACTCCATTAGAATTTTTAACCTAACCTCAATATATTAGCGACAATCTATAAAAGTACTTAAAGTATTTTGCCTATTCTATCTATCGAAGTTATCGATACAATCAATTAAAATAACACTTTAAATCATTCTTTTATTTATCCGAATGCCTACGACAAAATCTCAAACTATTTTTCGGACACACTGCGCAGTAGTATAATAATTTTCTCGGAACAAATGTTCGAATATATGGCATGTATGAATTGTTGGATGTTGTATCGCATTCATCGCGACAAACGTCGAATTTTATATACGAAATACCATTCATTTTTCACGAGCAAGCTCTTCAGCGAAAGGTTGAATTATTGAGAGCACCTGACTTTACATATTTATGGAAACGCTTCGATGAGAACTGAAACTTTTTCTTCGAAGATTTGCTCAATAATTTAGCCATTTGTCCCTCTATTTTTACCCCATTTCGTTCCCACTAATTTGTGACAGAATCGATGGTGCCGTTTAACACCTTTGCTATTTCGTTAAATCGGCCAAAGGTTCTTTCAGATCGTAAATTCGTGAGCGATAAATCTGATTTATTAATTTTATGAAGTTTATTATGCTGACACGTTTGAAATATTTGGGAAGACTAAATTTTGTGATAGGTGCAAAAATAAATTCACTCCGTCTGACTTTGTACAATTAATGCAACCATACACGTACAAAGTGTTTCAGTGTTCTCTCAAGGTTTATAATTCTAATACAATATAAATTCACGATAAACTTATCCAAATTAAGGGATAACACCACTCTAGAGCCAGAAAAAGCGACTTAAATTTGACAATTTATTTTGGAAGTATGACAAGCGGAAAAAAATTACTTTTCAGACGGTTTATTTAACACATATTGAAGTACGAAAAATAAGTTTTTTTTTGTCATTTTCGTACAAAATAGGGGCGACAGAGCCCATCGGTGGAAACAGCTTTTGTAAAAACACCGCCACGGGAGGACGGATTTCTCGCCATGTGTCAAACTTGGAATAAAAAATTAAAAAAATGTATAATCTATTAACAATTGGCCTTGGTAGTACGTAGGGGTTTTTTGTTTAATCAATTTTTGTAGAAGTTATGCATGTTTTAAGAAATGAATCGACTTTTTGTCAAAATGTGCATTGAATTGTTTATAAAAAAAAAAGTTTACATTCAATCAAAAAACGGCTAGGTACTACCATGGAGGATATTGTTGTGAAGCTACTGTAAAAATTTCAATTCGATCCATGCAATAGTCATCGAGAAATCCGTCCTCCCAGTATGACAAAAGTGGTTTTGAGAAAAACGCGTTTAAAGTTTCATGAACATTTTAATCCTTGAATTTCTTGTTTACCTCTAATCTGCGATTCCTGCACTATACATTTGGCCATCCAGGTCGATGTTGGCTTCCTCCTCTACCTTCCTCTACAACCGTTTGTTTTGTAGGTAACAGATGTACTTATTATTTTAAGTGGTAAAAGTAATACAAAAGCCATGAATCGCAGCACGCCGCGTAAGTACTCAGTGCGCACTCTGAGAAGCTGCGGCAAAATTGATAATTGACTCTTTTAAAATTTGTTTTCCACTATAAATCAAATGGCATTCTGTTTCTATGACCCTAAAGCATCGTTTAAGCAAAAAAAAAAAAATCGACTTTTTGAAAATCCTAGAGTGGTGTTACCCCTTAAGTTTGTAAATTAATAAAGTGTTCTTAAAATAAAAGATTCTTAAATTTTAATATAAAACATTTATATTCATAGTAAAATTGTATTTATATCATATCATTTTTGGGGTATTTATATTAATATTTCATAATTAGAAATTAGGACTTAGATCATTCAGTTCACCTAAATAAGTTGAACTGATGACCTATTTTCCTTAGAACGTAAAATCAATGTACAATTACAGTATTGCAAATGTAATTTACTGATAAATAAATTGAACTTTATCCAAAACAATAATAATTTAAATTAAGTCACATAAAGATATAATTAACTGCAAAAATTAGACTTTAACGGTGCAATTGAAAATGCTAAATAAAATTATTTTTAAATGAGTGCTGTTATCAGCTGGGCTTACATTCGATTAACATGCAGCTATTAAACATTTTTCCATGGTTATTTAATTAATGGAATATTTATAATAAAAGAAGGATGTATTTAACTAACAAAAATCGGGCGTGATTAGAAGCAAGGACATGAAAATTAATAAAAAGTAATTAATTACAGTAACTAGTATATTAACAAGAACTAGTTTCTAATAATAAAAAGTAATTATATTAATGAGGACATTAAGAACTAGTTTACGGTAATAGAAATTAGTTACTAGTTAATTTCATTAATAAAAACTAATTATTAATAGAACGTATTATTTGATATATTATTCACCACATCATTAACATTATAAATGAATGTATTTCTCGCATAAAATTATCTCAGAAAAGTGAACGATGAAACGGTTCTCCTATTTTTTCTTCAAATAAACAACTTGATATGTCACTTGTTTATATTTACAATATTTTCCAAGAAATGAAGGTGACCTTTCGTTTTTTAAACGCGACTGCATATTTTTCTTTCCATAAATCGATTCCTGGCAACATTCAGCATAAAAAAAGTATAAGAGCTCCGCGTTAAAAAAGTTAATAATTCCTGAGATATTTCAAACTTTTATATGAAGCATCTCATTATAAAATATCAAATACTCAACGAACTATTGATTCTTTAACACTATTTCTGAATACTTTTTTACTCGAAACGTTTCGAAGGATGGAGTCGTATAAAAACAATATATGTACAGCTTCGTTCAAATGAAGAAATACAAATGCATTCTTTTCTACACGAAACTGTATATTTTTTATGCAATTAAAATATAAATCGATTCTTGTTGACATTCCATGTAAAAAGCATATAATGTAAAATTTTTAAAAAATCGAAGCTTCAGGAAATAGTCTAAATTCTTGAATAAAATGTCTTATTTCCATGAACGAAATATTTTAGAAATTGTATGTCTTTTTATGATTGTACTTCCGTACTCTTTTACGCGGAACATTTCGCAGAACAGATTCGCATAAAGAAAACTATGCATCTTGGTTTAAATAATGAAAGCCTACTTTCGTTTCCTGAAAAACACTATGAAGATAGAAAGTTCATGTATCCTGTCACGTTGGCTGTAGAAAACAGAAAAATTTCTCGCTATTTTATCTCTGTTGTGTGCTAGCGGTTCAACTTAATGAAAATGCGAGCTAGTTTAATGTGTGGATCAGTGACACCATTCAGACACAAAATGACGACGGTTTCAGGATAAATATGTTCAATTTATTTATAAGTGAAAGTTTGCTTGTTGCACTTTAAAAGAACACTTCGTAGCTACGGATTCTAAACTTTTGTACTTGACTCGTTGAGAGCTGACGAGGAATCTGCACAATCTAAAAAGAATATTTTCGCCAAAAATTGAAATGTGGAGTGAGGAGACATGCTGCTGGGGTGAACAAGCGACTTGGTTAAAATGAACTATTGGATTGGTTAAAAAATATTAAGAGAAGGGACAAGAATCGCCCTTACAAAATCTTCGTACTGAAGTCAAGTTTGACTTGAGGTAAAAACTACCCTGTCGCTAGTCACCTAACGATTCGACAGTAATAAAACCATAAAGTTTGTTGGGTCTTGACAAAATATGTTAAATAGAAAAACTTGGAAATACAAATTGTAATAAACAGCTGCAAAAGGTAATGGTTGTTTGTTAAAAAATATCCAAAAAATAAAGATAAACTTGGTTTTACGATTTTAACCCCTTAACTTATGATTTCCTCAGCGAGTGCGTCAGACAAGGCGACTTAGTTATTGTTGTAACATTAAGACAGACACAGAATGTTCAAATGTTAGAGACATTTTGTATATGGCGATCATTGGTGTAGGGGTAAGAATTGAAATTAAACGCGAAATGGAATCGTGATGAAAATGTGAGCCAGATTTGTCGCATTTCAACAGTTACGTGCGTCACGTGCCGGAGACGATATTGTAAGGCAAGGGGTTAAGAGTGTTCCAAGTGTCATATTAATAATGTGTTAAAAATAACATTTTATTTAAAATGATTTGTTCAACTAAATATTATAACAAAAAGAATTTGACGCATTCTTAATCTACAATGAATGCTTCACCTTTCTGTAAAATAATATAATATCTAAATGAACTCCTCTTATGCAAAATAACAGAGACAGGAATAGTGTTCGAATATTAATGCGAGTAGCGACTTGATAGCTTTACGACTTTAAGAGTGCGCCGTAACAATCTTTTTAAATACTTATCATTTGCGAGTAAGAAGCTCGTGCATAATACCGCGAACACTCCGGTTAAGTAGTTAAATTTGTAGGTCTAACATACAGAACATACGTAGAAAAGATATTTGGATCTTTTAAAATTATGAGATGAAAGGATAAAGAAAAAAGACGTCAATTTTAACAACTTCGAAAAGTATAATGTATTTAATATGCAGTACATTTTTATAATTTAATTTAGTCTCTTCGTTTTTACACGTTAAAATGAAAATTATAAAGAAATTATTAATCTAATATTATCATCAATGTTACCATTGATATTGTGGTTTTCTGATGTTCGATATTTTACATCTGGTGTTTGATCTCTATCAGTTTTCATAAATAAGCTTAGAAGAAAAACCAAACGCGGAATTGTATTATTTTTGTTTAAATTGAAAATTTATTCTGTTATTCATTTAACGTATAAAGGCATTGGTTAAAAAAGGGAGTTGTTTCACTTGTAATACCATTTAATAAGAATATGATATTAATCTTTTATTCCAATAACAATTAAGAAATATTATGTTTTCGTCGAGCAGTGTAAAACCATCAGTGACTGTAGCAGTCACTACATAAATTAGCAGCTTATCTGTTGACCCTGTAAGATTATAAGGTAGTGTAAGATTATACCATCATAAGATAATAAGAGTATAAGATTAGCTTGACGTGGGTTGTAAATGTACAATCTGGGTAAATAATGTACTAACTCAAGTCATTATACACGAAGTAGACACTGCAGGTGCAACTATCTTCGACTTGGCACTAGTTAACGTCTAAAATATGTATATATATTGACAATTTTATAAGATTAGACGGTAGTTGAAACGAGTCCACGGTGAACAGACTTCCACACTGTCTGAAAATGAAATACTTTACAACGGGCTACAACGAACAACTCTCATAACGTAACCCAACAATTTTAATCACTTATACAAAGTCAATTTGGAGTGGAAGGTACTTGTGAACTCCTCTAAACTAATTTTAAGGAGCGTAATATGTAACATTTATATTAACACGAAAACTGGGAAACCGGTCAAAATGGCCGGATTGCAAGCTTTTTTATTTTTAACTACATTCGTTAAAGAATTGATGTGATTTGATGAAGATTTGGTAAACAATTGATGTAATTTGATAAAAATTTAATAAACAATTGATGTGGTTTGATAAAGGTTTAGTGAAGAATTGACATAACTTGATAAAGATTCAAAGAATGTGATGTGTATAACACTTTCTGTTTTATTTATCTTTCTCCTTTACTTGTAATTTCAAGTATGCATTGTGTCGGTAAGTTTAGTATTAATAAATGAATTTTATTAACCTATTTGCGAAATAGATTTTTATAAACGCAAAGTTGATTCGCAAAATTACTTTTTAATAATATTCCAATATTAAATCACATTTTATTTCGAAAATTGCATTCATGTTCTTAAAAATAGCTGGCAATTCACAATATTTAATTAAAAAATATATGAATAGTATTATACTGCTTGCTCATAAATGCGAACACAACCAGCGTGCCTCACGACAAAAATACAAATAAAATTTCTTTGATCAAATAAACCAGCCTACTTTACAGTATATTTAAAACTTTTGTAATGATTTAAATTAGTCGTCACGATGTTTCAGCTTTTCATTGTGCAGATGTTTTGGTTGTTCTGCTGATGTTTCACTGTTGTTTACTTCTTCAGGGTTGACCTGGATCCGATTTGTGTTTATAAAACCTTGTTAAAACAATCAAACTGTTAACACAGTGAAAACACAATTCGTTAATTTATCTAATTTGCCTATTAATTTAAGTTAATATCGTTTTATTGTATATTTTTGATAAACACTGTTATAAATACAAATCTAAACAAAAACAGTAGCCTAGCAAATATTTAAAGTTGATTTTCTCCAAAATAAATCTTCAGACGAACAAATTTTATTTTACATTTTCGATTTGTTTTTTCATGCAAATTCACTTCTTTAAGGATCGTACGATTTTGTTGATCACTTTAACCTTTTCTAGGTCACTCAATGGCAGTCACTTTAACATTATTTCTACCACGATTTTGTGTATACTTATTTCGACCGAAAGGTGTCTTTTGATACCTTTTCGTTTGAATGCTCTTTGTTATAGTTCGCCGAAATCACCGTAAAAGACATTATTATACCGCGATAAAGAAGATAACGTGTCGTTTAAGAAAAATAGAGAGTAATCCTGCACTCCCAGGAAACTGGTCGGGGCATTTTTGTACGTAATACCTTTTCATATCATCAAAAATGACGGAGATATTTCAAAAGAGTAAAATTGAAGTTTTAAAAAAACGAAGGAAAAGTTTTGAGCGCGAAGTTTCTTTATCAAGAAAAGCGGCTTTGAATATTCAAAGGATGAATAAAAACACTTCTATGTACAAAGTTTTTTATACAAATTAAAAGACAAACGTTGCTGCTATTATGAATGTCTTAAAATCTAGGTTTTGGTCTACTCGATGTTTCCTTTCGTTACTTGATTTTCCATATTTTTTTAAAGACAGATACGTTTTTGTTCGTGCCTGAGACGAATTGATAAACATTAAATTAATATTGAGTTTTTTTTTCATTTTGTTGCAAAATAAATAGTAATAGTTCATGATAATTATACTTTCACTTTTTTTCAATACTGACAAAATTTAAGTTTATTACGAAAAACAGGGATATGCTCGCGTCAAGATGGATAGCAGTTTTAGTAATATTTTAATCAACGAAATAGTACTTTCCAAGAGTAATTACTTCGTTCTGCTCTATCCTTTTATCGTATCCCCGTTATCCAATAAGTAAGAGTAGAAATAGAGCTACTTCAATCAACAGTATTCGCTGCAAGGGAAAAGAAGAAAAAAGATTTCTAAATAACATTAATCACATGCTTCATAGTGATGAATCGTAGCAACGTTACAAATCATATAATTTACTGATAATTCGGATTTCAAATTTGTCGAGAAGCTGGTGTATGAATTCGTAATCGAAAATATTAATGATGACGTCTCTTACAACAGTATGAAATTTAATAGAATGAAGACATTTAAAATATGAGGAACGTTTAAATTTCCATACACCTATGTTATTAAGAATTTGGTCACTTACTAATTGCAAATACTCATATTAAGTACATCGATCTATGAGTAACAAATATAACAAAATATTTTGAAAGAATATGAATAATAAATATATTATATTTATTTATATGAACATGAATGATAAATATAACAAAACGTTGGTTTATTTCAAACTAATATACTCATGGTGCAAAAATGAATTGTGGTTAGAAACACTGAATATTTATTTCAAATAGAGTAATAATAAAAGCAATAAATATACTGCACATGGAACGCCAGGTTTATCCACGAACATTTCATCATCATTTCGTGTACGCATTTCGCATAATAGACTTCCCTCCGAGTCAATTCATTAATAATAAAATTTCTTTAAAAATCAAATCAAGGCTTTATTTAATCATAATCCATTTCCAGCACAAAATACTGTGAAGCAATATGAATTCGTGTGAAGGCGAATAATAAATATGTAGCATATACTCATATGAATACAAATAATAAATATAATAAAATATCATGAAACAATATGAATAATATTATATATACAGTCGTATAAATACGAATAATAAACATATTCTTACATTCGTTTGAACACAAATAATAAATACATCGTACATATTCATACGAATGCGAATAATAAATGCAGGGTATCCCATTTAAGTTGACATCGTAAAAAATCTCAAGGTTATTTCAAGGTCTTCTTGTCTTTTTTATCATAAACCCACATTTTTTATTCCGGAATCATGTTCTACGTGAGAAAATGCACGACTTTTGTTTGATACGTTTTGTTGTAAGTTCAATATTAAACTTACAACAAAATTTCTTAAAATATCTAGTTGATTTTTCATGTTTGTCAAAAATATTTTTTCTATTAAAATGACAACGTTCCTTTCTAAGGTTTTTTATTTCATTTAAGAACATTACAATAAATGCTCGAAATTTTTACCCTCATCTTCTAGACACTTATTAATTCGTCTAATAAAAGACTCATGAACAGATAATAAAGTTCTTCTCCTGATAATACGACACGCAGTTACAATTCGCACTTTCACGTTTTCTGGTGTAGAAGGTGGATCGGAGTATACCTTTTCCTTAAGGGGAGCAATACCTTTAGAATCTTAAAAAATTGCAAAATTTTTTTTTCTATAAAATGTTAGCCCAACATCTCAAAAATTAGTCTCAAAATTTTGAAGCGTTATACGGAGCCCTTTTGATGTTATGGTCGATTACCGTGACTCATGTTTGATATCGCGCCGCAGATATTCACGCGCTCGATGCGGAGGGCTATGTAACAGATTTGTTATTATCATACCATTGCTGTGTTTGAAATTTTGTATTTTTACGGAGAATGAGCTTACGGAGATAAATCAACTTTACGAGTAAGTCGAAGGATTATTATATGCCGCAGGGATCGCAGATTAGTTGGTAAATCAATGAAATTATTCAGGTTTTACTTATCGAAACTTTAACGCATTTTTCTCAAAACTACGTTTTTAAAATTGGCGTGACTGATAACTCAAAAACTAGTTTATCAATCGCGCTCAAATTTTTTGCACATATCCATGACAATACTATCTAACATATGAACCTAAATGTACGAAATAAATTTAACATTAAAGTCCTTTTTTATTGCAAAATATTGCGAAACTTTTCAGTAAAATTCAAACTTTTTCTTTAAAAGCGCGCCATCTCTTCAATTTTCCATACCTTTCACATTTCTTAGGTTCATCTACTAACTGTGAATGTAAATAATCGAAACATCGTTTGCAAACTTGTTTCAGACCAATGTAACTAAAGCTAGTAGTCACGCCGTTTCACGAGACGCGCCGAAACACTTCCAGGAAAGACTATCATAATTCCGCCATTTTTTAATATTTTAAAAAAAAGAAAATATGTTGTAATAGGCAATAGTTATAATAAATTATACCTGATATTTCGAAAATACAAGACAAAGATATCCTATACAAAAAAATTCACAAATATCAGCTTATTTTCATCTATCTAAAGGTATTGCCCCCCTTAAGGTAACCCCATAGCAAGTAATCGGGTGATGTTAGATCAGGTGATCTCGCTAGCCAAGAATCTGGACCATTTCGACCTATCCCACGATCAGTAAAATCCCGATGTGGTATTTGCCGTGCAATACATGAACAATGAGCTGGGCAACCGTCGTGTTGAAACCACGTTTTGCCTGTCTAGGCTTATATCTTCATGTAAACAAGGTAATTCTCGATCCAAGAAGTCTTTTTGCTTCCATCTAACATGTCATCAACATTTCTTAAGGTATTAATGATACTTGAAGATGTAAGCCTACCAGATGTAATATTGAACTTACAACAAAATGTATCAAACAAAAGTCATGCATTTTTTCACGTAAAAAGATTCTGGAATAAAAAATATGGGTTTATGATAAAAAAGACAAGGTAACCATGAAATAACCTTGAAGACGCCCATACATTAAAAAATTAGTAACGCCATTTGACTCCTCACTCGAAATACTAAAGGATACGTGTCAGTTTGTTTTTCTTAAATCACACATCTTCGAGATTTTTTACAATCAACTTAAATAAACAAAATATTGCGAAACAATTTGGTAAGATTTCTTAAAAATAAAAATATAACAACCAAATTTTCCACAGTTTCATTGTTATGCAAACAATATTTTAAAGCCTGAATTTTAAACACCAGCTATAAGGTATAGTACACAAATAATTCATATCGACGAATTTTATTATAACCGAACACGTATAACTGCTTCGTTTCATACAAAGTACGAAATATTGCGACTAATTGTAGCATAAAAGGGGCTATTCGAACAGTACCGACGATAAAGGAAGTTTCTCCTTTAGAAATTCAGACACGCTCGCCCAGGTCGTTTGAGAATTCATTGCTGGCCAGCATGATTAAGGCGTCACGGTGTATCCCTGAATGGTCTTTCAGAAATTCGCGGCTCTTTCACCATCCCCACGGTTGGAAACCGTTCACGCGTTTATATCGACGTTTACGAACTTCGTAGCCGCTTTTTCTTGGAGTTCTTTGAATCCGGTTCCGTCATCGGTTACGCGAAGAAAGCCAGACTTTCCAGCTATGAGTCAATGGTCGACGAAGAAAAATTTTACGTTCACCAAACATCCGAACGGGGCACTTACTGAGAACTTGAATTAAACGAACTGAATTCTAACAAGCGGCTGAATTTCAGGTTTTTATCTTCGGACAATGTATTGTTGCAATTTTAAAACACAGGACTGTAGAATCGTGAAGTTGAAGGATACAAGCTGAGTGCATAACATTCTTTCAAAATTTGTTAGCTTTCTAATCTTAAATTTTTTATTTTTCGAGGTTATTTTCATCGAGGACCCAGGTTTATGAATTTTTAAATTATCAAACTCTTGAATATCTGAATCCCTAAATTTCTAAATTAGTACATTTTCAAGTTTTCGATTCCTATATTTATATATTCAAAAATTTCTAAATTTTCAAATGTTTGATTAACCAAGTCACAAAATTGTGAAGTATTTGAATTTCAGAATCTTTTAAGTTTCAAATCTTCAAATACCTAAATTTTTGAATTCCTTAATCCTGAAATTCTCAAATTGTTATATCTCTAAATTTTCAAATTTTTTAATCCTTAGATTTCCAAATTTCCATGTTCATGAATTTTTAAATTTTCTGATCTTCAAAGTTTCAAGTTATTAATACGAAATTTCTATGTTCCTGAATTTCCAAACTTTCAATTTTCTAAGTTACCAAATTCCCATATTCGTACATTTCCAAATTCTCCATTTTTCAAGTTATCAAATTTCTAAATTTGTTTAATTTCCAAATCATCAATTTTCCAAATTTTTTAATCTTCAAATTCCCAAATTTCCATATTCCTATATTCCCCAAATTCCTAGTCTTCAAATGCCCAAATTTTCTTATTCCCAAATTCCCAAATTGCCTACTCCTTAATTTCCCTAATTCTCAAATTTCCAAAGCTCTACAATTCACAATTTTTTAAGCTCTCAACTTTCCAAATTTCTGCCATAGTTATCAAATTACCAAATCGCTGAATTCTTAAATTTATAAAATTCAAAATTCCCAACTACCTAAATTTCTAATTTGTTAAATTCACAAATTTCAAAATACCAAAGTTGTTAAAGTACCAAATAATCAAATCACTAAAGTTTCCAAGTCTCAAGTTCTCAAATTTCCAAATTTGCAAATTCTCAGGTACTCAAATTACCAAATTACCAAATTATTAAATTGCGAAATTGTCAAATTACGAAATACCTAATTAGCAAATTATCTAATTGTCAAATTACTAAATTACCAAATTACCAAATTACCAAATTACCAGATTGCCAAATTACCAAATTACCAAATTACCAAATTACCAAATTATCAAATTACCAAATTACCGGATTACCAAATTACCAAATTGCCAAATTACCAAATTACCAAATTACCAAATTAACAAATTACCAAATTGCCAAATTACCAAATTACCAAATTATCTATTACCAAATTACCGGATTACCAAATTACCAGATTACCAAATTACCAAATTACCAATTACCAAAATACCAAATTACTAAATTATCAAATTACGAAATTATCAAATTATCAAATTGTCAAATTACCAAATTACCAAATTATCAAATTACCAAATTACCGGATTACCAGATTGCCAAATTACCAAATTACCAAATTACCAAATTGTCAAATTACCAAATTACCAAATTACCAAATTACCAAATTATCAAATTACCAAATTACCGGATTACCAAATTACCAAATTACCAAATTACCAATTACCAAAATACCAAATTACTAAATTAACAAATTACCAAATTACCAAATTATCAAATTTCCAAATCGTAAAATTCTCATATTACCAACTCCTCAAATTCCATATTTCTGAATCCCCAAACTCCCAAGTTCTCATTCCAAATTTTTCAGTCTCCAGATTCCTAAATTCTGAAATTCTCACACCTCAAGTTTACGAATACTACATATTGTCAACAAATATCCGAACTCCGGAACATTATAAATATCAATGTATATCGAGTGTCTGAGGTCGCCATTACACGAGTCTGTCTGTCCATAAATATGACCCGCTTCTTCCCGAATTTATAGCAAGGTTATTCTCCATTAAATCGCCATTTATTTCTTATTCAAGAAATACCACGGATCCTTTTATCCGAGAAAGTGTATTTTTCACGGGAAACACTCGTAACAGTTAACCCCTTAACCTACAATTTTCTAAGCAGTTGCGTCATACACAGCGAACTGATTGTCGCTACAACGTGAAAACAAACAAAGAAAGTTAAAATGTTAGACACGTTTTGTATTTAGCGATCCTCGATAGTGCAGATTATAATTACAATTAAACGCAAAATTCAATTACGATGAAAATACGAGGCTCATTTGTTATATTTTACCTATAGTGCGCGATATTATAGTGCAAGGGATTAATGATTTCCGAGTTAGTTATACCCACCGATTACATTTGTTTTGATTACTTCGGTTATTCATTAATCATGATTGCAATTGTAATCGTTCTGCGGATAATAATGCATTGGTACATCGAAGTCTACAAAATAAACATAAATCACCTAATCTATAGTATCACATAGATCACACGATTTGTTCGTACTTCGCAGACCCCGATATGTCATAAATACGTCAAGATCCGCAGTCTGGTAAACATTAATCACGCACATGTTTCGTTAATTGTTAATCAGAATACTTTCTGCGCGATTCTATCATAAACATGATCAGTCAAATCAATAAAACGTAAGGGGGAAACATAATATGTGTGTAAAAGTTTTTCAAGGTGGTTCGCCTTTTATTTCAATAAATTGTCGAGATTATATAAACCGAAACGTACCAAAACACACAATATAACACACATTTTTTTGTATCGATATTATTCAAAGGGATATGACCCGAATCCAGACACTGCAGCCCGAGGATTAAACTGTTACGTGGTTATGAATCAGTGGAATGTGCACGAATCTCGTTTCCCCGTATTGAATTCGACACATTGAAAACTCGGGATAACTGAAAAGAGTAGCGATTCAATTAAATTAAACTCGAGAGATGAATAATTTTTGCAACGGGAATCATCGACGAGTGTTACGCTATACCGTGGTCGGAAAAGTTCGAAGAGTGCAGGCAATTCCGTTTCGAGAACGTGAAATTATGTTTATCCAATGAATTTTAGACAAGTCTGCAGGTCGAAATCTGATTTCGTATTCATAGCGAACGTATAAATGTTGATCAAAATGAAACGGGTAGTTCAATCTTTCTGAACGCTGTAAACGAGAGTTTATAGAATCGTAGGTCTACTGTACAGTTTTATAAACAGCAATAAAAATGATTTCTAGCGAATACAGAAGCAGCACGAATTTAGAATTAGTTATTTTCAAATAATCACAATGCCGCATGTAGAATGCGTAGAACTGCACGTTGGAACAATGTCGAAAAAGTACCCCATATTCATGTTTCAGATTGTCTCTTCAATTTAATGAGTGCAGAAACAGTATTTGTCTATGAAATTCTACTTGTTTTCTCTCATTCAGCAACCAGGAGAAGTTGATGACTTCTACACTTGTTTCAGGAAAAGTTAGGATCGTTCATCATTGTTTTGCATTTCCATTGATTGTGATTAAATTTAAATAAAAAATTTATTCAATTTTATTATTATTATTCAATCGTTGTAATAAGAATTATACATAATCAATCTAATCACTTCAATAATAATATATAATCATTTCAAACATTGTAAAAATAATATATACTTATTTGAATCATTGTAGCAGTAATGTATAATCGCTTCG
Source organism: Megachile lagopoda (assembly GCA_036983795.1). NCBI lineage: Eukaryota > Metazoa > Arthropoda > Insecta > Hymenoptera > Megachilidae > Megachile > Megachile lagopoda. Next base: position 15,050,880 of record CM072795.1, on the reverse strand, counting down.
ATTATAGTAATAATAATAAATAATCATATTTATGTTTTGTATATTTTAATAAACACTACACAAAACGAGAAAAATGAATGAAACGTTATTTTTAAATACGTTTGTGTTATAGTTGCAAAATAATAAGATATCACGTATCGATAGCTCCATCGAAAACAAAATGGCGTACAGCACGTAAAGTAACGAAATGGCGCACGCAAGAGATCCAAAACCTTCATATTTTTCAACCGATTATTTCTTACTAGGTTTTCTTATTCTTTTACGTAGTCATTTTTTAAAATTTAAAGTCTTCTCTATAATTCATGTAACTATATTTTAACGTGTGCTATGGAAATGGGATCAAAAGTATTTGGAACATTATTCTAACAATTTATGAGTATAAGTTTTGGATAAGAAAAAGATAGTCGAAAATAACAGACAATTTCTTATTCGATTAGAAATGTATTTCTTTATTTATAATACATTCGCTAAAAAGTATTCTTGAAATAACTCTATTTTATTTGAAATATAAAAAATGAGCGATTACAGCTTCATTCGAGAAAAATAATTACTCAAAATTATTTGAACAATTTAATTATTTTTAATTATTTCAAAATTATATAGAATTATTCTAAAATCACAAAACTATGTTAAATCGTAATAATCCTTATTTAACGAAGATCCTAATTTTATTTAATTATAACTTATGTATTTAAAATAATTCTCAGCGTACATTCAACACCAGGAACATCAGATTTTTGTATCTTCTCTGATATTTAAAAATTTCGAATAATAATTAAAAGTGCTGTGGAATCACCTGTCAAACGTTAAATTTCTTCAGCAATTTGTGTACAAAAAATTTGCAAAAAAAAAAATCACCTACTTTATGGTACTACGAGCTAGAACCCTCTTTTAATAATTTTTTGTCATTATTTCTTCTTCCACTTATTTTTTTACACGGAGGAAATCCTCAAAAGATACTCCACCCCCCCAAGAAAGGGAGACAGGGTAGTGCGGGATTTCTAGCCACTAAAACCTCCACGATGATCTACACCGAGCATGATGGGGGAATTTCACGATTCTCAAGAACACCATCGGTGGTTTCCTGCTTCACCTATGTTTTATAGTTTCATAAAGTTTAAAGAAATTGAAACATTTGTAACAATATAATAAACCATCTCTTTTTGTGTTTCGAATACAGTAGGTAAATTATTATACTTGGAAATAAATTATTATATAGGACAGATATTTTTATTATAATATTGCAATATTATTTGTTTAACAATAATATATGTATCTGAGCGTAAAAGTATTCTTACTTTTAAAGTGTAATAAAGAGAAATTAAATATTTTTAAGGTACAATATAGTCGGTAATCGTACATAATTATACGCAGCCATCAAACTTCATTTTGGTATACTTATTGCATGAACTTTACTGCGCATGCTTATTATTTTCATTATCAACTGCGCATTGATGTTCAAGGTCACAGGCAAAATTATTAATAAATTTTGTCCATTTGTAGTAATTGAACATTACTGAATTGTATTATACAAATAAGAATAAGATCAAATCCTTAAACAGATTATATTTTTTAGCATGACAGAATTTAATGTTGCTAACAAACAAACTCAACGGTACATTTTTTATTTGACTTAATTGTCTGCAGTTCGCTTTGATTATTCATATAGGAGAATAATATTCAGTATTTATGTTAACAGAATTAAAATTTTTAGGATCATAGTAATTGCTCGCTGATTACGTTCTTCGGGTTTATTTTATTAAATTTAATTTGTTATCTAGAAACTAATAGACGATTAATTATTATTAACGAAGGTGTAATACTTTTTACACTTTTCGTATCTTCAATATGATTTTTATTGTGTTCTTTAAATATAGCTACATCTTTTAATAAGTTAAGAAATCTATTTAATAAGTTAAAAAACTAGTTAATAAATTAGTTCACTGGTTGATATAAAAATGTACTTGAAATGATTATTGATTCATCCTTTCATATAAAAATTATACTATTATCACGGAAGTAAAAGTAATAACAGTGAATTTTCCAATCTGGAACCTCTTTCTTAACGACAGAAGTATCCAACCCTTCAATCGAATTACAAGCTGCTGGAAAAGTTAGCGTGTTCTGCTGGGAATTCAATTAGTGCATCTTTATTTTTCATCTCATCGATGGATACTTGTTTTTGTCGAGTAACTGCATTCTCAACGACCTTCGATTATCTTCGTCGAAAGCGCAGGAAAATTTAGCAGAAGCTAGTGGAAAAGTTTGTAATTACCTTGTTTCGCTTATTTCAATGTTTGTAGAAAGTCAGATATCGCTCGAGAACGCCATTAAAGGCTGCAATAAAACAGAACGGCACAATCTTCTTGTGCAAGAAAGAAATATGCCAGTAAATTGACCGTGATCCGTTATGGGTTACACAAAAAAGGATCTCAATGCATAAAGTGAAATACAATAACTGCTGCAGGAAAATCGTTCTCACCATTTTCATACCATTTTTTACTGGAAAATGTTTTGCAGTATGTCGAAGTTTATTCCTATCAGCATTCATTCTACCGTCTTTAATACTGTAAAACGAGTACAGTAGTCTGAAAAAGTTTTCGAAACATTTCTTGCTTTATAATAAATAAAGAATTAAACGATATTCGTACTGAGTTTGTTTGTGAACAATTTAATTAATTGCCAAGTACTGTGTCTTTTTTATTAATATTTTTCTGCAAAATTTTCTTTGCTGTGAACAAGTTCCTTATTTAGATATTTACAATATTTTATAAAAAAACATCTTTGAGGTTACCTTAAATATGAAACACATGCTCAGTCGGTAATCTTAAGCAGTAATTATACGCATGATTATAGTTTACTGTAATGTTTTATAAAACACAGCCTGATTTACTGTCGTCTACATTATTTTCCTCTTCGTATAAACAAAACTCGACACATGATACATTTATCCTCAAGACCTCACAGACCGAGAGTTTAGAGTTAGACAATGTTAATTCTAAGAACAATAAGTTGCAGTCAAACAACGCTGTCTGCTTAGCGTTCTTTGACTCTCAATTTCACAAAATGGAAACGTCTCAAAAAACTTTTAAACTATTTATTCATAATAACATCTTTTGTCGAATGTACGACTTCTGTACTCGTAAATCTGTTATTAGCATAAAAAGTGAATTTTTGGAGTTAACGTTATCTGACTCTAAACCCTCGAAACATCTTAGCAAAGTTTGTCGCTTGAGATCTCGAACATCCCTGTATATGTAAGCTAGAAAAGAAACTTCGCGTGAATTTAATGGCTGTTTCTACTCACCTCAATGTCGAACAAATTGAAACCTACAAGGTACCAGTAGTTGACACTTTAAGGAATTTTTTGTCTATTTGTTCACATAGCTCAGGCTAAGTTCACTTTATGGAAAATTTATGATTAGCAGTCGCTGCACAAACTATTCTTCTATTATATTACAACAAGTACTCATTCTTGATGGCGGTGTAAATTTTTTTCTTTTTTTTTTTCTAAACATAAAATTTGATTCAATAGTTGACACCCAGCGAAAACAAAAAATTTAATAGTTGACATCCTTTTGTGTCAGTAGTTGACATAGGGAGAAAATCCAATTAATGAACTAGTCTTGATAATGTATGAATACAGAATTTTATTGAACGTTTAAAAAATATTATTCTTGAGTAAGTTTATAAAAAAAATATTCAATAATTAGAAGTTACTTTCACAAAAAATCTAACTTAGTTTGGTAACTGAATACACATTTCTGGTTCTACTCATTTTAATGGGTTCGTTGATACGAAACAGCACTGTTTCCTATTCATAATCTAGCTTATCCATTCTTTCTGTCCACTTTCACAGTCTACCAGACTTTGCCATTGCTGAAATGGTTGCAGTCGTTTCAGACACAGCAACTATAACTCCAGGGAACAACTCTTTTTCGTAGGAAAATACAAAAATATAGCCACTTCTGTATAATTTATGAAGTTATCCTTCGTAGAAGGCACTCAAAAATGACAGAGGAACAAAGTCAGTAGTTGACACGTAGTAATTTAATAGTTGACACCCCATGTCAACTACTGAATAATATACGATTACAAGTTTCAATAGTTGACACGGATTGAATTTAAACAATTTAGCATTGTTTGTTGCCAATTTTAATAAATAAACCTCTTTTTGAGCTTCAAACAACATAAACGAATGTCTTTTTTATTCGCAATGATTAAATAATACAAACTTGCAATACTTACATTTTAACCAAACCTTAGCGATTTATATAAGAAAACACTGAAAAATCGTAAGAGCCGTGCGCAAGTTTGATTAATCGGTTGATATGACACTTTTGAATGGCGGATATGCGCAGTAGTTCGCAATTAAGCAGCTGAAGTGCGACAGTATACAGACTAATAAGGTTTGATGTATTCCAACTTGTGGTTTCCTTATTTATTTACTTTTTTTGAAAAAGTGTCAAGTACTGGTACAGTGTCAACTACTGGTGCGCTTACCCAAGTTTGTATTCTGGAAAAGCGTCAAATTAAGTCACAAATAAAAACATTGCATTGAAACGTGGTATGCAGCTCAAATGTAGATTCCAATACATTCAGAACAGGATGTTCATTTCTTAATAGCTGTAAGAAATTTCTTGTGTAGAAGTATTCTTATGCACCCCATTCTACAATGATATAAAATTAAAATGAAGTATAAAAATTAACGCAACTAACAAAAAATAAAATGAAGCATAAATATGAACACAACTAAAAAATTAACACAAATAAAAATCAACAAAGTTATAGAAAAACAGAAAGTATAATAATATTCAAGGTCAGATGTACTTGTAATAAATTTTGAGAACATAAAATTATAAAACTAAGCCAGATGTATTAAACTGAAAGGTAATAATGAACGAGGTAATAATGAACAGAGATAATGAACAGGAAAAATAATAATAAATTAAATATTATGAATAAAAGGAGGAAAATAGCATACTATCAGCAAATTACACTGTTTTATTTGATGCTATACATGTCAAACACATTGGTTGTTTTAGTAAAACGAAAAAACGTGATTACCTTGTCACAAAGCGAAAGGAAATTAGCAATCAGCTACGGTATAAATTTTTCAGTGTTTGTAAAACGCGCTTGGATTAATTACAACTGGTGACGTATTGGCGCAGAAGGGAACATCAAGCTGTTTAATCATCTTCTACTCGTTAAAAGAAACGTGTTTACTTTTATGCATATCAAAAGGATTATTTAAAATATGTAGACTACTGCTCACTTTTTATTAATGTTAAAATATTCATTAAATATATTTCTCGACAATTTTATTCTTGTCGTCTTTCCTGTTCTGTGAAAATGTCATATTTACTTGTTTTTTTATACAAATTATTTTAAAATATTTTATTTATTAATATTAATATTATTCCTTACTCGTATTGTATTATATCGTTCCTTTTTTAATAATTATTATTTATTTTAATATATACATATTATTTATTACTTAATAATTGTTAGTGACGAAATAAAAATACATGATACTGTATAATAAAGTGTACATATAATCTCTTAAATTTTTATTTATCATTCTTTACTTGGGAGCAAAAGTTATCAAAAAATAAGTCTGGACTTAAAGAAATAACGTCATATTAGATCAATTTGAAAAAGTGCAGGACATTTATTTATTTGCATGTTTCACTTAAATAAATGTTCATATTTCATAACAAAAATAAAGTTTCCCCAGTTTTCTTTATAAAGTTAAGTATTTCATTTTTTTGACACACCATTTTCAACTTTTTTATACTTTGTTCCATACTTTCCAAATTTTCACCAAATTTCTTTTCATTTCTTTTTTTCTTTCCATTACCAAATTTTTCATAATTTTGAATTATCGATTTTTATGCAATTTCACTCAAACGTAACAATTAATTTCGTAACGACAAAAATTAACAACAGTTCATTAATAGAACGTGTCAAAGGCAAATTATTTTTTATTTTATCTCCTTTATAACTTATGCGAAAAAATAGTTAGACATCATTTCAAATCTGACAGGTATAGCTAATTTTTCTTATTAATTCAAAAATAGGAATAAAGCAGTCAAATATCCATCTAGAAACGTTGGAGTGGATACTTATAAAAGAAGTTCAGTAACTCGAAAATCAAAAAAAATTTCGTACTTCGCAGAAATGTAGTTCAAGTGACGACAGTAGTGAAAGCATTGTTTGTTTCGACACTGAAACCGTTGTAGAGATGAGAACACCCTCTTAAAAAGACTGTGAGTTTTTATATTAATCTGAATACTTGCAAAATTGTACGAGAACTGTACTCAAAAATTTGGAGATCTGGAAAATTATTAATGTGAAAATTGGTCAACTGCAAATTTGAAAAATTAATAAAGGCCACTTACAATTTTTGAAAATTTGACAGAACTTTGGAAATTTAGAGGTTTACAAATTTCGAAAATTTGTAGGTTAATAATTTGGAAATTGGTCAACTGCAAGTTTGATAATTTAATGATTTGAAAATTTGGAAATTCAGGAATTTGGAGATTTGGCAAAGTTGAAAGCTTGACAATTTGAGAATTAACAAATTTTGGAAGTTTGACAATTTAGAACTTTGGAAATTTAGAGGTTTACAAATTTAGAAATTTTATAAATTTATAATCTGAGAATTGATAATTTGATAATTTAGAAATTTAGAAATTTAGAAGTTTAAAAGTTTAAAAGTTTAGAAATTCAGAAATTTAGAAATTTAGAAATTCAGAAATTCAGAAATTTCGAGCATTTGAAAATTTGCATATTTGGAAACTTGACAATTTGAGAATTAAGAAAATTTAGGTATTTGACAATTTACAATTCAGAAAATTGAAAGATTCACAAATTTGAAATTTTGGTAATTTGAAGACTTTCAAATTCGATAACTTGAAGATTAAATATATGAATAATTATCGCAATACATATTCTCCTTGCCTAAAAGAAACCTTTGTACTCGCATGTACGTATGTCTTGTCAAACGATTTCAAAATGGTCTCGCAAGGTAAGGTCCTAAGGTGTAACGCTAATTTTTTAATGATCCGTTACACAATGGTAGCGCTCGAAAAACTAAAGCTAATGATATCCGGTTTTTGGGGCAGACAATTATTAATTTACAAAGTATTTAACGTTTAAATTACTACTTATCTTTACCTTACGAAGCATGAACGTTTTCCTCAAAAGCGGTTGTAACGTTGTCAGTCTAGTTATTCTAGTATTCTCTCTGTCGCGATTTCGAATCCCATCAGGCGAATTTTCCTGCTCCCAGAACGGTAGATTTCTTAAGCTTTATCATTATGCAAAGACTCATTAAAAAATTAACATTACACCTCAAGAGTTTTCTTTGCAGCAGTGATAACAGCAATAGGATAGCACGTTACGAATGAAATCCTGCATAATGATTTTCGAATAAAAGGATGTTGTAGGTGAGGAGAACCGTGGCCCAAAAGTGACGTAATAAATTGTATAAAGAACGAACAAAATATTTATTTAATAAGAAATACAAAATGAACAATTTAATAACGTGAGGAAAAGGCAAAGAACAAAATTCAATCGAAACATGCGAACGCGAGAAGAAATTTTAATGGTGATATAATAAATAATAAATTCCGTTAGATGGAGACAAATGTTAATTCGTGTATCGTTTCGTTTTGTCACCAATAAAGGAGTCTATGAATTTCTTCAAATGATTCCATCATTATACAGACAAAATCATCTGAACATAAAACATAGTGAATAAACAACCAAACATTAAACAGAAACCCTCAGAGTTGAACGTGAAATGAATAACTAAACTTTTAGCACTTCCGCAAAATCATTTGCAGAACACAATTGTTAACAAGTGATTCAGTGAAGATTGAAAGATATTCTACATATACTTTTACAGTTTTGTTATTGTTATATGTACATTTACAGTTTTCCTCTTTTAATATTTTATCCATCTTCTATTTTACAACTTTACTGAATTTAGTATTCTCTTGATTTAGTATTTCATTATTTCACCACTGTACTCAAGAATGTAGTAAGAGTATCACTCAGACGAAAACAAAATTGGTCTGAATATAAATTTCATGAGATTACTCTTTCGTCAGATTATTCTTCATTAGTTTCATTTATACGAATAAATGTCAATTGCAGTTTTATTATTTTACAGTGATATTTCTTATAACATATATTTTCTCTATGTATTTAGTTTATTTTATAAGTACTCTGTAATATGCAGGTCAAGTAATAGTGGTAAGTACTAGGAACATGTTTATTTTGCGTGGTTAAGCAGATTTTAATGTGACGTGACGCAGCATTTGAGTCATTCTCATGTAGTGATGGGTTCGATCACGTCGCTAGTAGGTCAACTTTGATCGATCTATAAGTTTTTTGAATAAAAGAAGCAGTATTTTTAAGTAGATTCGAATACAAACACGACATATACAAATTCTCTATAAATATTTTAGAAAATAAAGTATATTTCCTGAGTGGACAAGGTCGAAAACTTTTTGAATATTAGAAATTCCTCATTGTTCCAAAATCATTTTTCAACAAATGAAAATTCTTTAATTTATTTTATTTATATTTATCTCATATTACAATAGAGGAAAATCCAAACTATATTTCAGCACATGTTTAATTAAACAATTCAAACAAAAATGCTAAAAATTAAAAACTGCAAAATGTATCAACTTACTCCAATTTCCTACTGATCTAAAAATTAAATTCAGTTCACACTAAACCACCGACCCTAAACAAGCCTCGAAATAAGTCAGAATTTCCTCGAAAAATAAATCCTTTCCAACTGTCGAAAGAAACGAACGATGAAAATCAGCAGGAAACAAGCAAGAAACCACAAGACGCCGTCTGCGGTCGTGCAAGAATAACGAAGTTGTTCATCGCCCTCGGAATCGAAAATAATAAGGTCCCGAAGGATTAATTTTTCGCGGGAGCGACGAGCGTTTCATAAAGAGGGTGTCTCGCCCTCGTTGAGAAGCAGAACGCGGTGCGCCGCGACGAAATTAAAACAGAAAGATTGGCACGGCGTCAAGGGAACATATCCATGGGTAATTGAGCGAAGCAAATTCGACGCAACACCATGGGTCGAGTTGACGTGGCCGCAGAAAACTGTGCTTGCTTGGTTGCTTGCAGAAACAATGATCGCCTGTTACGAGCTATGAATGGGTCAGCTTTGTCCGCGACCGGGGATACAGCCACCTTTTTTCCTCGTTTCCTGTGTCGGGATGAAAGAAAAACTGGGGGACAAACGGAAACGATGAACGATATTCCTTTCCCAATGCAATGTTTTTCATGACCACATACCGTGTTTTTGTTAGGCTTTTGCGTATGAAATAAACGATTTCGAAAACGGAAAGTCAGATTTAACGACGTACTATCATAAAATAACACTTATCGCATGTCGGTTTGAAGCTTAAATTATAATAGAAAACACTGTTAAATCTTTCGATAATATTCTCAATATGACTGCCGATTACAAAAAAATGTTTTTCAATTTATAAGCAAAAGTTTGACACAAATTCATGACAGAAAAGTAATTCAAAATTCATGCTACAACTATTTGAAACACAAGTGACAGTGAATTTAATGAAAGTTACTACGTTATTCGTTCATTAATGTATTCCATAGAAATTAACTATTTGTTTAAAAATTCCTCTTATTATGCGTTAGCATGTTTAGTGAACGATTTTGAAATATTAGAAGTCTAATATTTCATTTGAAACTTAATAATATATCTAATAAATTTCAATTTGAGACTTAAGATTCAACAAAATTAATTAGGTACTTTTAGTAATATTTTAAATAGGAAATGGCTGGTTGTCACTTATAGCAAATAATGATCGATTTCAGAATATCTTAACTGTGAAACAGTTTGAAGTTGTAAAGTTGTAATTGTGTCACAGAAATTTAAAACTTGATTTGTTGAAAATGACTTTTCAAACCTTTCATTAATATTTTTAATATAAAATCGTTGGATAACCATCTCACTGTATGGGATAATCGATGAGACACCTTCTTGATCACCAGCCAGTTTGTATTAACATTTATGAAAAGTTTACGTAATTATTTTCAGCAAACTTCTTTCATATCTTAAATGTAAATGTAAATGTAAAATACGCACGATTTGGTTATTCAGTATTATTAAAGTATCAGATAAGTTAATTAACGAATGTTGCCTAGAAAAAATGTCTGTACATATTATGTGAAATAACTACATTTTGTACAGTATTCTCTTAAACTTAAATACAGTAAGCTGATGCTAATACAAACATAACCTAAAACGTCTTGTTTTGAAATATTTTTTATTGTAACTAACTATGAATTATCAATTAGTCAATTTAAAATTTATTAGAGAAATGTACGAATTTAAATTAATGAACTGAAGAATAATTGTGAAAACGTATAAAGTTTAAATTTATTAATTTAAGATTAGTTGTGAAAACGTATGAAGCTTCATTAATCAATTTAAGATTAATTATGAAAACGAATAGAGTTTTAATTAATTATTTAATGTTGATTATGAAAAACGTCTGGAGTTTTAATTAATTATTTAATGTTGATTATGAAAAACGTCTGGAGTTTAAATTAATTATTTAATGTTGATTATGAAAAACGTCTGGAGTTCAAATTAATCAATGTAAAACTAATTATGCAACGTTTGAATTTTAAATTATTCAAATTAAAATTAATTATGAAAAATTATTGAATGATTAAATATTTTAATCCAAACTTCCATTTACTTATTCACACCTTAATTAAAAATTTCATCTTACTTATTTATATCATAATTAAAATCTAATTGCCATGTAAACAGGACATTCTTAAAGATCTTTGATTCCACGATTTTTAAATTTGCAGTGCTCAAAAATTTACAATTGTAAAATCAATTTAGAGATTTAAAATAAACTCTATTAAGAAACTAAACATTTTAGTTAATTAATAATTTTAATTTTAATTTCAAACTTAAACTAAACATTGAAGAATAAGAATTTTTTTTATAAGAGTAAAAGTAACTTCAAAAAATGGAAGCAAAAGTTACTAAAGAGAATGAAATAATACAATTAAAGCAGAATATTATAATTTTCATGTTAATGTGAATTCTTCTTTAATCTATTAACATCAACTTTTTGAAATTGGCGTCGAAGATCGAAATAAATTAATACAAACTCTTTACAAATAACTTAAGTAAACGTCTCCTTGGAAAAGAACAAATATATCATAAAATTCTTACATACATGAACGATGTAACAAATAGTAAATATTTAAAATTGGCACTGACTTTAAAGGTTGATATCAGTAGAATACAGAAAAATTTAAATTAACCCAAAGATTAACTCATATATAATATTCAATGATAATTTTACTTTAATTTTATTACTCCATTCCCTTTAATTTTCTCATAAATCGGTTTTGTTTTTATCAAAATATTGTTATTAGTATCGCGATCTCAAAAAAGAAGGAAAAATTAATGAACCGTTGCAAAATGAGTGGTGGTAGCGCGATAATTTGTGTTGACCAGTTAGATGGCATGATACATCATGAAAAGATGGACATAAAAGTTCATAGCAAGCCAAATTAATGGCAGAGAAAAGTTGGATGGAACGAGGTGGGCGGATCAGAAGGAGCATTATTGTTTTTCTGTGATAATAGTTGTGATATACGGTCATCGAGGACTTTTAAATCCAGGTCATCCCCATGAAACTTCGTGATTAACCATAGATTCAAACGTTGTATTTTGTAATTTATCTGCAGTACTTGAACTTAACCTAACATTAAGTTGTAGATATATCATGTTTTATAAAATCACATGTTGGAAAAATAGGTTACTTATACTTACCTTACTTTGATCAAAAACGTTAAAAACGAGCAGAAATGTTATTATTAACAAATTTCTTATCAATTGTTAATTATTAGGACTCTCTTGGGCAATACGTCATTTTACCTCAAGTGTAAATAAAAACCAATTAAAACAAAAGAATGTAAAAATGTTTGTTATCTTTTGTCGAAAACATGTTGCTGATTGACGTCATTAATGTCATTTTCAACATTTTTCACAATTATTTTATCATTTTGTACCCTTGCTTTCCTATTTACGTTCTTCCAAATATAATAAAATATAGACATTCAAGCTTAATTTGTTAAGATGATTGAAGATTTAAAAACTGCATATATTTTCTAAAGATAAGGTGTATTATATTTTTGTTTGGGATTGTGTAAACACTTGAAAATATTTGCTTGTCAATTATGACCAACTGTAAATTGTTTGTTCCAACGCAACCTTAATTATTTTGTATTCAGAATATTGACAAAACCTTTGTGCAACTGTTGCCATACCTTAATTTCCAAATTCATGTCCACAAAATTTTTGTTATGAAACCAAGTCAATTATATTTCAAAATGGAACATTTGACATGCAACAATCTAATAACACCATCATATCAACATTACATGCAATAATCTATATAAATACAGTAAATATTCCCCACCAATACTTCAGAAAATAATAACACGTAGAACTGCAATAAATTCGATCAGTGTATATTTAATACAATTAAGCACAATACGGATTTACAGTTAAGTCATAAAATGACTATTTTAAGTATTGTACACATAACCACCAAAAAATGTATATATTATTAGATACATAATATTCAATCAATATAATGAATAAATGGCAATTTTGTACTTGTTACTTTCACAAAATAACATATCTCTGAAACTATCCGAAAACAAGAATTTTAGAGAAAAGCTGGAACACCGTTTAAATTTGCACGACTGCATTAAAGTGTAACCAGGAGCTTCGTGTTTATGAACACGAGTCTTCTCAGAACTTAATTATCGCGTCTAACATCAATTTCAGACACCAATTAGTAAACACCGTTCGTATCAGCAACAACGGAATACTTTCTCGTACAAAGAATAAAAAAAAAAAGGAGGATGAAAAACCGTGCGGAGGGAAAGCGAACGCGGTAGAGAAAAAAAACCGAAGAGGGGGTAGAAAAAAAAAGGTAGGGAAATCGAGATAGTTGTCAGCTCGTCGTTGATAGCAGTCGGATGCATTATGAGGCCTCGATGTGAATTTTCAGGCCGCGGCTGAATTCGCATTTTCCAGCTGAAGAATGATGCGTCGCATCCGTGGAACCAGCCAACCACCCAACCCAGCCAACTTCCGCAACTCTATATCTGTTTGTTCTCGCATCCGCGTGTGTGCATCGGTTATTTGCACCAGCCTAGAATGCATACACGTATGCACAGGTTGGCGGGGCAGGTGTGTTTGCCAGCATCTCGAGGCCGCTCGAAGAAGACCAAGCTGGTGCGTGCGCGTGAACGCGGATGACTTTTTTTCTGGTTCGAGCACGAACGCGCCTCGAGAGTCCATCCACGAGACAGAAATTACTAGAGCCGGGGCTCGATTGCAAGCCCTCCGGGCTGGAATGAGATACGAGACGATCGAAACCACGGAAAAAATGCAAAGGACGAAGAAGAAACTAGAAGAGTTGCCAGTTGTTGACCGCACTGCTTTAACCCAATTCTTCGCGATGTGTCATGGACACTTTGTCATGAACAAGTCATAATAACACATTTGTCTTTCAAAGATAGATTATCTCTACCTATCTTTTTGATAGACACATCTTTGTCTACCTATCTTTTTTTCAAACGTATTTATCTTCGATAGACATTGTTGATAGTATATCTTATACACATATTTGTTTACCTTACTTTGACACGTATTTGTCCGCTCTATTGAAGATAGTCACATCTATTTTTGATCAAAATATATTTGTTTATCTATCTTTATCTTGGTATATCTATCTATGATAGGCACATATTTGTCTATCTATCTTTCATAGACACATATTTTATTAGCAGCTATATTTGCTGCTACACATCTTCGATACATCTTCGTCTATCATATTTCTTCGTGTGTCTTTGCTCTATCAGCTATAAGCTTGATTTATCATATACCAACTCTCTAAAGCTACATAAACTATCTTTGATTTCTCTAAGACACGTTTGAATTGTCTCAATTGTAGAGATTTCACAAATGGAAAGAAGGAATCTGGTATTAACACTTGGAAGTATTTTTGCTGCTGGTACATAGCAACGCTAAAACCTAGTTGAAAAGTTTAAGACATGAAGCAACATTTCATACAAGAATGTAATTTGAGCCGTTTATTTTGAAAATGGCGAGAATCAATTTTTTGTTGTTTAAGGATTATTTTTTTATTGTTATTTAAGGGTTAATGTTTCAATAAATTTAAAAATATTTGTCAGCACTAATAAAGTCTTTTCTACTTTATGATAGTAGATACTGTATGTTTATTATCCAAAGGTGTTTAAAGTGGTGACTAAAAAAATAAAATAGTGTGCAATTTTGTATAAGTATCAAATCATTTGATAGAAAGTGCAAGTAAAGGAACGTAGTTTTTAAATATTAAAGTAGAAAATATAACAAATGGCAATTCATTTTTATTAAGACTTTCAATGAAATTATTTTCGTTAATAATTCTCATTACTTTATGTGTATATTTTGAATTTTATTTCATATTCAACATCCATAATGAACGAAAGATATTAATAACAATAAATCCATCATGTTATATTTGTCTGATGTAGTTGATCTAGCTTTTTTTAACAAAGAACGTAATTTTATATACATATCCGAAATTGCTTGGCCTTCTTTGTGTGGTAATAAATCAAGAATTTTAAATTCGGCATTCCATTCCATCGAAGTTTTGTGCCATTTTATATGGTGCATCATAAAAATAATAAAATTCCTTGGAAATGAGAATTTTATCGGAGTGGCGTTATTACCGGGAAAAGTATTTTTATTTCGTTATTATTACCAGCTTCACTTACTGCATCGCAGTTATAATTTTTGTGGAAATCACTCTATATCCTATTTTTGTTTTAATAAAATAAACCACAATTCGTAATTAATTTTTAAATAGCAATAAAATTGTTAGAAGTGTTGTGCATCGGTATTGAAACAAGAACCGTGTTGAGTATTTATTAGAAATTGAAGTTACTTGCAATCTAACAGAAATCGGCTATGATACTTAAACAAACCTACAGATCCTCGCTCATGTTGAGGTTATGTCACCAATATTATACAATCCGTAATTTTTCACAGTACTGTCCGTATTACTAAATTTTACCAGAGCTAAATTGTAATATGTTCAGCTAAAAATTGTTTCAGTCTAAAGTTGCATCACTTTCAAAATAAACTTTCCAATACTGTTAATCACCCAAACTTCCTGTACCCAAATACTAAAAAATTTGCATTATTTTGTCTATCGATTGCTTAAAGATACAAATATCATATTAACTTTTACCAATTGTTATTATCTTCATTTTTTTTCAAAAATAGACCTGCCCCATTTTCAAAATAAGCATTTAATATATTTTACCTTACATTTAATCGTATCTAAAATTCGAAATTTTTTGCAAGAATCTCGATCGCACCGTAATCCCCGTTCCGTTGATATTTCAAAAAAATGTGATTCAACCGATAAAACGTAGCCGAATAAGCATCTCGGAAAACATTCCAAGAAATTGGTTAATTTTAGACTCCGATAACGGAACAGGCCCTTAAAGACTGAGAGATAGAGGGAGAGAAAGCCAAAAGATAGGAAGTCCATTCTTGTCTGCTTCATTAACGAACGCAAGGGCGCGGTGGCTGAAAGAGATTGGAAGGTCGACGTGGGGGATGAAAAAAAAAAGTAAGGACAAGCCTTGAGGGGTGGAAAAAGAGACGACGCGAAATCGTGACGGTCAAGTCGTGTTTCAGCTTAGGTAGCTGAGGATTGGATCGGAGATATAACCGCGAGGACGTGGGCGGAGGAGCCGTCTCAAGCTTTAGAAGCTTTAAGCAGCCCCATTTTTTCGCAGAGATTTTTCGAGGGTGGAACAGGCCGAGATTTACTTTTCTTTTGATACGGGGACCGAATGAATAATAATAGCGACGATGGGGAGAGACGTCGGGAAAGTAAGGCATTGGCAACCGAAGGATATCTTAAGGGATCTTCCGAGTATGTCCATTTCGAAAAAATCTACCCTTTTGTTAACATTTTATAGGCTTATATTTTGCAAACGGAATATAAATGTAATGCACATGGATTTAATAAAATATTTTCGTAACGTGTTACTATATATTACTATATATAGTATTACATTATTGTATAATAGTATTACATATATACATATGTATATACGTGTATGTAGAATTATACTACAATAGTATGGACTGTGTATAATTTTATATATACATAATACTATTATAGTATAAAACTACATATGTATGTATGTAGTATGTACAGGGTGTCCACGCCTAAGTGTGACAGCGCGATATTTCATGAACTATTTATGACACGAAAAAGTGTTTATATGGAAATTGCAGGGTAAAAGGGGCTCTATGTTTTGGCCTAAACGAAATTTTTATAATGTTATTAATGTAAAAGATATGATGGTGAAGTTTCGTTTTTTAAATGGAACTATATATTTTTTTTTCAATCACGCGATAGTGCTCTTCGAGACGAATTCATTAAGATTTAATGTATCTACCCGATTTTTAATAGTTTTCGAGATATAACGCTTAGAAATTTACTGATTTTCGGCAAAGACGTCACAATTTGAGTAGTAAGTCATAAAAACGATCTTATTGTTGCGGTAAGTGCCGCATGTTTGACTCTACCTGCCGAAACCGATAGCCGCGGGTCTACGATCGGAACGGCAAGTCCGAAGAGTAAGCAACGTGGAAAGAATTGTCCATCATCCTTAATGCGGAAAACTTAGACCGTAATGGACAATACTTTCTACGTTGCTTACTCTTCGGGCTTGCCGTTCCGACCGTAGACCTGCGGCTATCAGTTTCGGTAGGCAGAGTCAAAAATCCGGCACTTACCGCAACAATAAGACCGTTTTTATGTCTCTGCTGAAAATTAGTAAATTTCTAAGCTTTATATCTCGAAAACTATTAAAAATCGGGTAAATACATAAAATCTTAATGAATTCGTCTCGAAAAGCACTATCGCGTGATCGAAAAAAAAATATATAGTTCCATTTAAAAAACGAAACTTCACCATCATATCTTTTACATTAATAACATTATAAAAAATTCGTTTGTGCCAAAACATAGAGCCCCTTTTACCCTGCAATTTCCATATAAACTCTTTTTCGTATCATCAATAGTTCATGAAATATCGCGCTGTCACACTTAGGCGTGGACACCCTGTATGTAGTACGTATGTATGTATGTAGTATGTATGTAGTACGTATGTATGTATATAGTATGTAGTATGTATAATGCTATACATAATACTATTATAGTATAATACTACATATGTATGTATGTAATATGTACTATAATAGTATTATGTATATATAAAATTTTATATGTATGTAGTATATGTAGTACTATTATAGTATTATACACATATATTCTATATAATAGTATAATATTTCTATAAGTAATATTTATAGAAATATTGAACATGTACTCGACAAGTTAATGAAAGAACGCGGAAACAGAATGAATTCACAATTGACAAAAGAATTGTAGGACAGTACTGTAAAAGTGAAACTAATTATGTAGTGACGTCATACCTTTACATTGATCCAAATTACAGATTGCATTTTATTTCCAATTTTCTACCTTTATGAATGAGTTCGGGAAAATGTAGTCCCAGTATATTACAAATGAATTAATTACAATATACTCCCAATAATTGTGATTTTGAAAAGTGAATTGTGAAAATTTAAATGATCATTTCTAAAAATTCTGAAGATATATTTTTATCGTTTGGTAATAGAACATGGCTATTTAATGATTTGAAAATTAAAAAATTTGCAAATTTGCTTATTTGAGAATTTCGAAATTTGGAAACTTCAAAATGTAAGGACATGAAAATTAAAAAATGCTGAGTATTTAAACACTTAGAAGATTAAATTTGAAATTTGGAAAACGCAGAATACAGATTCGAAATTAAAAAATTTTAGAATGTGTATTTAAAATTTTTGAACCAAATAATACACATGGAAGTTTCGCTTCAAAAATTTAAAATCGCTAAAATCTAAGCGATTTTATAACAGCATTATAAGAATATTAACAGTTATAAAATGCCAATGAATACATTTCTAGAATGCTGTTTGATCAGTTACAGTAGTAAATATTTGAACATTTTATTTTAACGATGCCATTCCAAAAACCTGAACGTTTATGCAATAATTTACAGAAATTTCTCTATTTTTTTAGAAAAATATTGTTAGTCATCGATTGAAAAAATTCTTTTTGAACTAAAAAATAATTTTTGAATCTTGTTTGTTTCATTTACAAATTGTTCAAGCGATTAACCTTGAAAAGATTGCATAATTTTAGTTCATTTCTTGCTCGAAAAAAAATTTCATTAAAAGAAATTGCTCGTGCTACGTTTCTGATTTGTTTGCTCACGTAGTAATCACACTATTCTCTGTTATATGTATTGCTCACTACCAAGACACCAGGTATAGAGTGTGTAATCATCTTGTTACGTTTATTGATGTCTCGCGACATGAATGCGACGAGGGGAGTAATTCACGTGATAATTTAACCTGACGTGAATTAACGTACATGCCGCCATGTCTTGATGTAATTTACTTTGCTCTTTCTTATTCAACTGCGAGACAACTCATATCGCATTCGAATTCAGTTATGATTTCAGGTTTTATGACGTTTAATAAGTTTCAAAAATTATCAAGAAAAACACTATTACAACTTTTAGGAATATTATCTTACTGTCTCTCTATTTTAACATATTTATCAGAACATTTCATTTTTACTATTTCTTCATAACGGATTAACACTATCTACTTTTGGATTAGAAATAAAACTCAACGAGTAAATAAAGGATGAAACATAAATTAATTTATAGAATTGTTCTTTATTTCGACAATAGTTAACATAGATTTTTACAAGAAATTTAATAATTTCTGTAATTTAAAATAATTCAAATTACATTAACAGTCAAAATGATTTTTGACAAAATTTGTTCACAAATTCTTTATTTTGAGTTAAAAAAATTATTAAGTAAAAAGTAGGAAGGTTTTCTTGAAATCTGCATAAATTTCTATCTGGATAATTAATGTTCATATTGTATCATCGCTTGGTAATTTATATTTTTATTTTATTTTATACATAATTGACAACATATGTCAAGGTGATCGAAATCGGAGGTGGTTCCCTTATTCTAAATATTTATCAAAAATAGAATACAATCAGTGTGTAATAATAAAGCTTATTAACTCACCCTGTATAGTGAAGTTTGTTTCAACCGCAATTATTCTTGTAATTTTTCAGTTTTCTGTTTTTCTTCTTTTAATATTTATCTTTCTTTGCTGAGTGGAAATGTTTCTTTTTATGGACTTATTTAAGATTACAAGTACATTACGCTGGTGGAGCAACATTTTTACCATTTGAAATGGTTCCTCCGATCGTTTCTAGGCTATGTTCGAGTTTTTGGCGCTACATTAGCCACATTTATACGAGAACTTTCTTTTACGAAGCATACAATCCCGCTTTCTTTGCAAATGGTATACTTTCCTAGACAATGTGTTTGCGGTTTGTACTACTTTTCGTTTTTCTTTCGCATTTTTCAGTTTCAGCTACTCTTTTTTTGTTTCTTGACAATACATAAGCTTGCGTTGAGGGGATTTTTTAGATATTAATTAGTGGCATCCTTTATTAACGTATTTACTTTTTTCGACTAGAATTCTTATTTAAAAAACACGAGTTATTTCTCTTCCTTTCCTTCATTTAATCTCATTGTTGCGTTAAAAGTATTATCAATAATTACGAAGTATTTTGTTTTTCAAATTTAACACTATTTCTAAAGTTTAACAACAAAAAGAGATACATGTAACTAACAAAGACGTCATAAATATCTTTCAACAGAAGATTAAATATTCCTAATATCAAAATATCCTTAATATCCTCACTGAAACTCAGAAATGTGTTGAACTTAGCACTGAAGATTCAACTTCGACGCAAAAATTGAAATAAATAACGAAAAAATAAATATTTCGTATTTTATGAGCAACGCATTTATTATTGGCAAGTTTAACAAAAAGAAAGTGGAAATTATTTAAATAACATTATATTATATTAACAATATGGGACGTTTATTTTGAAAATAGAGCAAGTCCAGCTTTACACAAAATGAAGATAATGAAAACAAAACAGAAAACTTAATATATTTGTATCTGTAAGGAATCTATAATCTAAACAATTTAAATTCCCTAATATTTTAAAGTATTAAGAAAAAGACTGAAAAACTGACATATTATCTGTTTAATTAACCATTACAATAATTCATTAATTTTGAAAGTGTGGCAGGTCCAGTTGGGTATAATAACCTTTCTTTTTTTAGCCACCACTATTCAATAATAAGCATAGATCATCTAACACCACAAAATACAAAATCCATGTCGTGCGTATGAATATTTTCAAATTGGAATGCAAACAAATTTTTAAATTTATTAAAAATTTAATTTAGGTATTAAATTTTCTCGTAATCGACTTGCCCCACTTTCAAAATTAACAGCTCCAATACTTTATTTAAAAATTAGGTATTTGTTGGAGTTCAGGTTTGAGATTAATTCACTCAGTTTAATAGGAAATTGCATTTATTTCTTTAATATTTGCACAAGTCGACCTTTATTCTACAGTATATGCATAAGGGATGATGAATCCATTAAAACGAGGCCATCCTTGAAATGTCCCGAATGTTTGGAATACTACACCTTGCCCTGAAGATAAATTTCGAAGCGAGGATGACAGAAACGGTAACATGAATAGAAAAAATCGTTCTTTTTTGTTTCCTTCGCATTCTGTAATAAATGAATCGCTTTCTTGTTTGAGACAGCTACAATATTAGTTTAACCATCCTCTGTAACTAAATCGAAATTATATACACGAGTGGATAAAAATATAATGTCATAAATTCATGATTCGATGTAAAAATGACAAAAATTTTCAACTACAATTTTTATATGTATTCATTCTGTTTCTGCGATTAGTTAACACTTGTTACATAACTATAAAGTTATATTGTTATTCACAATATTAATAACAGAAACATTTTTTTTTTTTATAATACAAATTCAGTAGGTACATGTAAATTATTACAAAATGGAGATATACTTTCATAATTCAAAGTTGTGGTAACAAAACGGTATTGGTTCCATATACTATTTTATGAATGTTATATGAAGTATTGATTTTTGATTACGAGATATTACGCAGACATAGGAAAGTTTTGGTTGATTAAATTAAGCTTTAATAATTTTAAATCTTTCGAAAATAAAAGAGCTAAATTTATGTAAAAATATAATTACTAGTATGGATATAGAGATAAAATGTTAGTCAATTTCATTAATATCTACTTTCTTCTAATAAATTTAATTTATGTATTTACATGAAATTTATAATAAATAGTTATAAATATAAATAATTCGTGGGATAATCTATAAACAACGTTTTGTCTAGGTTTACAAACATTTACTTTCATAAAATAAAACATACAAATCCAAGATATATTTCTAATATTATATCGAACCTAACCTAAAATAAATCACTTTATTCTGATATAAGCTAAATTTAAATATACAATAAACAAGAGTTTCAGCTGATTATGTGGTTGATGTTCACTGTACACAGTTGGTAACAAAAATTTAAATTATTAATTAATTAAATTAAATTTCAATTGCAGGGATTTAAATTAACACATTTCTGCTATGCATATTTTTATTAAATTCGAAGCGAAAATGTATGCTACCACTCGTAAAAGTTTAAACTTCATTGTATGCAAATGCGTAAATGCATAAATTCATTAGTATAATAAATGTATACAAAATTGTATACTTAGTATAATAAATGTGTACTTCCATAAGCTGAAAGGTCGCAGAAGCATTTAAATCGTGAAAATCAAAATTAGGTTTAATAGGTGACGGAAACACCAATTACCAATGGTAATTGGTGGATATAGTAGAAACATTATGCTATTACATCATAATGAGTGTTGCATAGTAATCATACTACATACGTTGTGAATACATACGTACATGTTGTCCCAGTTTTTTACCGCAAAACTTTGCCAACAAATACGCAAAAATAAAAAAAAAAATGTTAACATAGCGTTTTAAATAATTTACTAAAAGAAATATAACAAAAGTACAAAATGGCTTCGGACTGTTTGTTTTTCGATGTCACAGTGTGTCCAAGTTTTGTACGTAAAACTTTACCAGCATGTTCCATGAATAAAAATGATAAAAAAATGTTATATAAACATAGGCTCTGAAATATTTTATTGAAAAATTATAAAAAATATACGAAATGATAATAGACGATTTTCTCCTTCGATACCTCATACGAATAATTGTAGAGTTTCACATTTTATTTAATAATTTTTAATAATGCATTCAAGAGCCTATGTATATATAATTATTTCTTCTTATTTTTATTTATTGAAAATTCTAGTAATGCTTATATAATTTCTTCTTATTTTTATTTATAGAATATTCTAGTAAATCTGTACAGATAAAAGAACACTCTGTATATAAGATCGCAGAAAGCAGTCCGTTTCGTATTTTTGTTATAACTTTAATAAAGTGTTTGAAACCCTCTGTTGACATAACATGCTTGTTTCATATTTAAATTTTTAACATGTAACATTCCCTTTTTATCTCTTTTGTATGTTAATAAAGTTTTGCGGTAAAAAAGCGAGGACATACTGTATACATTTGGTACAATGACGACGAATCTGAAAAAATCAGAAACGCAGATGTTCGAGAGGGAAATATTTTTAAAAATGCATGAGCAGGGAAACTTGTATAAACAGATTGCCGATATATTATGTATTTCTTATCATAAAAGAGTCTTAAATTGTAGGGACAGTAAGAAATCACTGTATGGATCAAGTTGACTGGGTGAAATAAGAAGATAATTTTATTCAAAACAGAAAGAGATCAAAATACAACTATAAAACTCGCTAAAATGATTACCATCATAATGGTAGATAAATATTTATCCTGTTTTATTTTGCAAAATTTTCTAATCGAATCCATTCAAAAGTTAAGCGCATAACCTACAATTTTCTACAGCTGCGTCAGGCAAGGTTATTTATTATTGTAATGTTAAACCAGATAAAGTGTGTTGAAATGAATATTTGATACATTTTGCATTTAACGATCATTAATTGTGCGAATAACCATTAGAATTAAATCTAAAATTCAATGGTGGAGAAAATAGTAGTTTGTCACATTTCAACAGTTATGTGCGTCAGAAGTGAGACTTCAAATTATGAGGCAAAGGGTTGAAGTTATTTTCTTTTTCGAAATTCCTTAACATCGCAATGTTGCACGTTAAAAACCATGTAACTGTGAGTTTAAAACTTTTTTTCCATAACTCATATTGCAATTATTTTTTTGCAAATTTATAATAATATAAAAATCCATTATGTTTTGAAAAAAGCATTTTCACTTCTAAGACAGAAATTGCCACACCAAAAAATGAACCGCAACTAAAATTTCAAATTATTTATCACTTCTCAAATTGCTCAACTTCCCTTATAAAAAAAATACCTAATATTTCGAATCAATATTAAACCAATTCATATTGATCCAAAAATCTTTTCATAACAAAATTTTTCAGTTTTAATTTTTGAAAGCCCTGCTTTTCTTTACCTTCTCCTTAAGTTTTGACCATTTCAAACTCTGAAATCAACTCATCACTTTATTGAAGCAATTTAGTGAACAAAAATATCTTTCTGAAACAAGGCGCTCCAGAACATTTGTATTATTCTTGTAGAAATGTAAACATTTTAATTATCATTTAAGATTTCTGGAAACAGTTTGTAACTCATTACAAGTAGCACATTTATAGAGGACTTTTAACGAAATGTGAAAAATTTAAGAGATTCATTTTTGTGACAGCTCAAACATTTCTGAAGTGGAGCACATACGTATGAAAGTTTCACCTGCTACTTGCAGCAACTTTTAGTTTTACGTGAATTTTAACAAATAGCCGTCGAGGTTTTCAGATGTCTCAGGCTCATGCGAACGTATTACGGCTTACTGTAGTGTTCACGTGACATTTTCTTTGAAAAATTTTCGTAACATGAATCTATGTAGTTGGTGGTATTAATTCTTAAAAACAGTCCACATCAGTCTTCCAACTTCGTATTTTTACCATATCACATTCATTTTTCTGCTGAATGTATGAAATTAAATATTTCTGTTCTTCAAAGATTTCACAAATTTCATATATTACGATGATTTTTATTATAATTATTTCAAAGAGTATATTATTGTAATAATGGGGCACTATTAAATCTTTCTCAATTCTGAGGGAAAGAAATGCGTTTTTAAACTTTTATAGTGATACTAATACAAAAATCACGGTTTTCGGTAATTTTATGTTTAAATTAAATAAATAATTATTAAATGTTTAAATATTTTCTATTGAACAAATTCATTTAAAGAACGATATTATATTGCAAACACGTTTACTGAAGGCACATACAAAATTGCAATTATAAAAGCTAGGAAATGTTTTCAAGTTACTTAATTATGAAATTTACTTATGTTTGACTATACAATTTTGTAATACATAATTTTATGTAACTTATTTGTAATAAAATACTGTGGAAGTTAAATTTAAGTTATGTTAGTTTCTGAAAATATATTCCACAGAACATACTCGTATCAAGAACCAGTATAAGAAACTTTATACAATAGCAAACAATTAAGCAAAATTTTCCTGATTTGTCCTTAAACATTTTGCACATTTAAAATAGAACAACCTAAATCAATATCTTCAAGAAAATAAATAACTGATGATGAAATACTTAATGAAGGAGTAGTAAATTTAAACATTAATTGTATAAAAAATTTATTACACATAAAAATACAGCATGTAACATTTTTCTTATTCCATCGATAACTGAGATATCGGTTTCTCGACATGACCATGGAAAAAAGAAGTAACCCTGAAATATTGAGTTTGTTTAGCGTCAATATTCTATTTGGGACAAGATGAGGTCGTTTCTGTATCATATTGACACGACTTCTTAACTCAAACGTAAAAAACATGTCATTTTTTGCGGTAAAAAACCAGGCCTTGATCAGTGTTAGAAGGAAAAGAACTATTCTTCTTTAGTAAAAGAAGGAAAATTCTTCAAAGAGAGGCACTGACGACGCTGAATGTATTTTCTGTGGTCATTTATTCTCAGAATACACAGAAGGGTGGGTTATGTGTTTAGAATGTTAAGACTGGAAAAGGAGACGAGTATGAAAACGTTGCTTGTGTAACATGTGTAAATAGTTATAATCTATTTTGTATTACAGGACAGAAAAGAATATCATGACTTTCAAAGTTATTTTCTTATCCTCGTATGTAAAGAAAATTTTATTGTACTTTGATAGAATATTAACATCATATGTAGTAGAGAAGAAAGAACAAATGCATGGCAGGTGTATGAGACGAGGTTATGATTTATATACAGCATATTTTTGACAATAATTTAAAATTATGTGTCGACTATATTTATGTGACAACTACCGTCGTTTATTGTCGGTCTTCAATTAGACATCTTTTTATTTATTTTTATTTAACACATATTTGAATGTAACTTATTTTTGTGTAGTTTGTGATATTTTAGAAAACCGAAGGATATAGTAACCATTGCCATAATTCATTTGACTTTAATGGCAGATTCAAATGTAATTCACTTATAATACATATTCATATGTAGCTCATGTAAATGTATGTTTACTTTGTGTATTTCGTGATTTTTTAGAAAAACAAAGGAGGTAAATTGTAATATACCGTTGGACACAATATTTTGTGAAAATAAGTAACATAATAATTTACGAAAATAAGTAAACAAAATTAAGTAAAATCTATTACTGAGTGAATAGCTTTAAGGTTATGTTTACACGTACAATTATAACAGATTTAACACGCGAAATGATTATTATCATTGAAACAAGATGAAGAGGGTACTTTCAGAAAAATAAATAAATATAATATAGAATAATAACTACGATGATATTATTTAATTTTATTATTACTATTCAAGTGACAATGAGTTAAGGTCAAGTTTTGGGTTGTGGTATTTTACCAATACAAAAATACGCAAACAATAAAACAAATTTTAATTTTACATTTGAAAAACTATATTATACCACTTTCCTACAAATACATTGCTTATATCAAAATATTAGAAATTATTAATAATATTAGTTTAAGAAAAAGTCAAAGGTTCTTAGCAAATAAAGTAAGAGTCAAATGGTAAACATTGAAAAATTCGGGAAAACATTTTTTATAACAATGCGGTTTACAAAGAAAAATATATGAATACATGTTACTAAATATTTCAATACTTCGATAAATAAAAAATAAAGAAGTAAAATAATTTATTTATCTTTTTCTTTATTGTGGCAGTAAAAATGCATTTTTATATAATAAATAATGTATCGCACAATTTGTTTAACGTGTACAAACGACGAACAGAGAGCACACGCGATAAAATGTCGAGCAGATGAACGCGATTATCCTCGTAGAATCGATACTGCAAATACGTGTTTTTGGCTAGAAACATCTGACGAGAATAGCAAAAGGGTGGGCGTCGAACCCGAAAACTTCGTAACGGACAATTGCGTTATCACGACAATACCGTGATTGGTATCATTCTATTCGTTCGACTAGTCCGCTGTGATTCTATTTTCGATAGGAAAAAAAGAAGATAGAGGCAGGAAAAAGCGAGAGAGGAAAAAAGAAATTGATATCCGGGCAACGTTGCTTTCAATTTCAGGAAATTTCCTATCTTGATCCGAAAAAGTCGTGTTTACTGCAATAACCGCGGCTCAAAATGCGTACAATACGGTTCAAAAATGCCAGAATCGTTCGTTTCCGTCGAGGAAATTTGTAATATCTGGTACTTTAGACCTTTGTAGATCTGGAGAACGATATAACGAATAGATTAATTATGTATTATTTATACTCGGCTTATTTTATCCTTCTCGTGACTGAACTAATTAGTTCTTTGAATAGTTGATCCACTGGTTACCAAATAATGGATGCTAAGCATGGCATAACTTTTGTTTTATGTCTATTTTCGAAAAAAATTATGTTGCGTGCGGGTGTCCCATTAAATTTGCGCTGATCCAATAATCGTAAATGATTTCTACATCCAACACGATATTTTAATTTTTTAATTTTCGCAAAAACAGCGGAATTGCGGAAGAGTTTAATTCGGTTAAAATACCTGTAACAGTTACATTAATTCAAGAATTTGAGGAAGGTTATAATTATAATTCTGAATTTCTCACGGAAGAGGAGCTAAATTGTTAATGTTATTGGAAATTTGATTCTCATTCTAAAAAATTTTATTACTGAAAATAATAATAGATTCTGAAACCTTTCATTATTTCTGAGGAATAATTTAATATTATCTTGTGCGACGTTTGAACGATGAATAATTCTAATAGTAGTTAAATTTTAATTTATGTAATAGTGTTTCATATTTAATTTGATTCGTGTTCTACGAAATTTCGTAACTAATAATACTTAAAACCTTATTCCTTCGTTACATAATATTTTCATTTTATAAAAATTATATTTGTGACTTGCAGTAATACTAATACGAAAATAAGAATAAACAGATATATTCTATTAAAAATATTATATAGAAAGAAATGATATAAGCAATTTTAAGCAGGCATAACAAGGAATTTTAATTACAAAAGATATGTCCTAGCCGATTTCATTCATTATAAAATGTGTATTTTTATGTCTGACAAAATACAAAAATTTTATATTATTTTATTGAACTTATTTAGCATACTTATTTACGTTATTTTTTTATTATAACAATACAACGAAGGATAACAAGTTCTTTTGTTGCAGAATAACCCTTGAACTAATATACAGTAGAACATCAATAAAAAACAGAAAATACATGTAAGAGTATGTATATTATAAGTACATTTCAAGTATTCATATTAATAAATTAATATTCATTACATTTGTAGAAATTATATCACAAACTAGAATTATCATAGTGTACTCAAAGTATCTCACAAACATTTAATTTTGTATTTTTTAAACGAAATATTTTTAGTAATATTATTTTGTAACATTAATAATATTAGTACTGTATTATTAAAAAATTTTAATCATATCTTGTATCCCTATATTCTTGACTTACCTTTAGGACATATGAATATAATTAATTAATAATATTTAATTATCTTAATATAATATTAATAATATTGCTAGAGCGTTATTAGAAAAATGTTAAAAATATTTTGTGTCATTACACTCTTGACTTATTTTCAAAACATACGAGTATTAAAAGTGTTATAAAAATATTATTTGAAGAATTAATATGGTTGGTGGAATATTAACAATATTGCCAGAATATTATTATCAGAATATTAATAATGTTACTAAAATATTATTAGACGAATATTAATAATGTTACTACGATATTATTAAGAAAATGTTAATAATATTAATAGAACAGCGTTAGAAGAATGATAATAATGTTACTAGAATACTAATATAAGAATATTAATAATATTAGTAGAATACTATTAGAAGAATGTTAATAATATTACTAGAATAATATTAGAAAAATTGTAATAATATTACTAGGATATTATTATAAGAATATTATTTAAAAAGATGTTAGTAATCCTTGCACTCTAAATGGTTACTCATGCAATTTAATACAATGATTTAAACTAATTATTTTTTAACCAAACCTATACTATAAACATAGTAAAACAGTCAACAAGGTAATTAATAAGAAATGATAACTTTAAAAGAATTCTCCAAACTTTTCAACTAGAAAGTTCTGAAATAGCTACCTGCCAACAAAAATACCTTCGAGTGCAAGGGGATAATATTACCAGATTATCGGAAAAATTCTGAAACTATGACGAACTTACCAGAGCATTCATCTAACACGTTTAACTGCACCACCAAGATAAATGACGAGCATTTTAAGTCTCTTAGTTGAAAACATTGAACGTGTTTTACTCCATGATGAGCTGACGAACATCTCCTACATTTTACAATTGAATATTACAATTCCTACGTTAGTAATACACAGAACGTCTCGACGGATACCTGGGAATTGGATTTTTATTCAGCTGTCTCGCGTTGGGACATTCGTGATTCGTCGTAATTTCTCACTTAGACCCAATGTGACTGATCGATCTGACGTCGAGCAACCCTCTTGCTGCTGATAAAACGCCGCTTACAATAATGACGGATGAGGGGATTTCCCTTCTCCGCGGGTGTCACGAGCGTACGTTTGTCCGTTTCCTTTAAAGGTTCATCCATATCAACGAACATTGAATGTGCCAGACATAAAGGGTGGGGCATATACGTGAGAACGTCTAAATACAGTAAGGTCTCGATCTACAGAATGTGCAGCTACCCGCATTAATATTCGAACACGATAGTATTCCTGTCTCTGCTATTTTGCATAAGAGGAGTTAATTTAGATATTATATTATTTTACAGAAAGATGAAGCATTCATTGTAGATTAAGAATGCGTCAAATTCTTTTTGTTATAATATTTAGTTGAACAAATCATTTTAAATAAAATGTTATTTTTAACACATTATTAATATGACACTTGGAACACTCTTAACCCCTTGCCTTACAATATCGTCTCCGGCACGTGACGCACGTAACTGTTGAAATGCGACAAATCTGGCTCACATTTTCACCACGATTCCATTTCGCGTTTAATTTCAATTCTTACCCCTACACCAATGATCGCCATATACAAAATGTCTCTAACATTTGAACATTCTGTGTCTGTCTTAATGTTACAACAATAACTAAGTCGCCTTGTCTGACGCACTCGCCGAGGAAATCATAAGTTAAGGGGTTAAAATCGTAAAACCAAGTTTATCTTTATTTTTTGGATATTTTTTAACAAACAACCATTACCTTTTGCAGCTGTTTATTACAATTTGTATTTCCAAGTTTTTCTATTTAACATATTTTGTCAAGACCCAACAAACTTTATGGTTTTATTACTGTCGAATCGTTAGGTGACTAGCGACAGGGTAGTTTTTACCTCAAGTCAAACTTGACCTCGGTACGAAGATTTTGTAAGGGCGATTCTTGTCCCTTCTCTTAATATTTTTTAACCAATCCAATAGTTCATTTTAACCAAGTCGCTTGTTCACCCCAGCAGCATGTCTCCTCACTCCACATTTCAATTTTTGGTGAAAATATTCTTTTTAGATTGTGCAGATTCCTCGTCAGCTCTCAACGAGTCAAGTACAAAAGTTTAGAATCCGTAGCTACAAAGTGTTCTTTCAAAGTGCAACAAGCAAACTTTCACTTATAAATAAATTGAACATATTTATCCTGAAACAGTTGTTAGTTCATTTTGTGTCTGAGTGGTGTCACTGATCCACACATTAAACTAGCTTGCTACTACTGCTGCGATTACTACTGACTAAACTAACATAACATCTACTAATGTAATGGTTACATTGATCAGAATGTCCTGATGTCACCGCAACTCTTGTATTTATCAACATAAATGATAATGCACGAATACTTTTGTCCCGGCGATTTCTTACAGTCTCGTGAATTTGAAGACATTTCAAGTTACTACATGATGTTATTGCCTTCGGTTTTGGGTCATTTGTTGCTGTAAGTGTAATGTTTAATATACAGCTACATATGATTAAATATACTTAATAATATAGAAAATATTGTTCTTTTTATTTCTATATTTCAAGTGTACGAATACTTTTGTCCCCCACTGTAGGTATTTGGAGACTACGATTCGGGGATCTAGAGATATACGAATTTAGGAATTTAGAAGCATAGAAATTGGGCGACATAGGAATTTTAGGTTCTAGAGATGTCGGAATCTAGAAAGCCCTTAGAAATTTTAGAACATAAGAATTTCAAAGTCTAGGGACACAGAGATCTAAGAATTCAGATGCCTAGAAATTTCAGTAGAATTTTGGAATCTAGGGATGTGAGAATCTACAAATTGAGGTTCTAAGAATATAAAACTCGGAAATTTCGAAATTTGAGAAATAAAGAAGTTTGAACGTGAAGAACGTAGAAAGATCAAAAGGTTTAATGTCAAGTACGGTATGTTACGCGTCTGGCATTTTCAATATCTGCAGATATGAACGAACCTTAAAGCGTGTCACTTTCCTTGGTGCTCGTCAACACGTAGATCAGCCTTTTCCGTATGAAAGAGCTTGCGAAACGCTCGACGGTTTTTACCTTCTCGTCGATTATCGCTTTCTCGCGGAATATTAAATCTCTCTGTCAAACGTTTCGCGTTGCGCTCCAACGATTTGTCACTGAATGCTTGCAGACGACGATTGTCGCGATGCGATTTAAACGGTGCATCACCGTGAAATTGTTCGTTTCGTCGGTTGCGGGGCCGTGAATCTTGCAAAGGAGAATTTTGAGCGGTTTTAGATTGCTTCGGGTAGTGGAGGACCCTTGGGAGCCTCTTTGAGCATGAAAATGCGTTTCGAAAGTTTTTAACGTGTTTGGATCTTCTAGAGTACACGCTGCTACACTCAATTCTGTTTTCATACGACTTTCATTGAACATGCTCTACGGACAAATAAAAATACCTTCCTTTATATTATTTTGTTAGGAATATTCAAATTTAAATAAAGGCGTATCGTTAATTGGCTTAAACATGTTTCTTGTTTTGGTACTATCGAGTATGTGAACGAATTGTTCAGTTGACGCGATACTTTCAAGTATATTAAGCAGAACCAGATTTACCCTTTGCACTACTATGTCGAGTGTAGCTCCACATCACAATTCTTTTGGATCTTATAAATAATTCAGATAAATAGATTGGTTGAATATATATATCTTCATTTATTATCTATTTATAATAATTGAAAAATGTATTTGTCACATAATCTGCATTGTTGCAGTACATTTCATTCAGAACCCCTTTCTTGATCTATTTTGTAAATGAAGGAGTAGGTAATAGAAATTAAGGAGTGCAAAGGGTTAATATGTCATGAAACCAGGAGCTGTCTAGTCCCATAAATAAAAAAAGCAAATCGAAATTTAGGGAATATATGAAATATGCTACATAAACATAAATACTGTGCATCTTACAAACTTTCCACTTTTTCACTTTCTTTAAATTTGCCAATGTTTATGAAAGTGGTTTAAAAACTTCTAAACGAATTGAACTTTCTACTGATTACATCATTATCAACTTAAATGTGGCCTGAGTTTCGTTGGGCTACGTAATAATTAATTTAGTCTATTTATTAAGGTTGCGAATATTTTCAAACATTCTACCAGACTATAGTAAAATTTCTTAATATAGGATAAAAAAGTGAAAAATTTAATTCTTGAAGAATTTTGATTTGTATAGATATAACTGTATAAATGATATTTCTTTTTTTAATAAATTTTTCTGTTTTGTTGTCTTGCTTCTTTTTTGTGAATAAATATCAATAATTAAGTGGCAAATTATTTGCACTGACAAGCATGCTAATAAATAAAATCACGTCAAAAAGAAATAAATGAAAGTATGTCAATAATTTAAAAAATGCACATGGCAGTTCCACCAATAATGAAGAACTTATACTACTTCATATAAATCCAGAACTTATACTGTTCTATAAAAATATTTATACAATAAGAATCCTAAAATTTTACATTTTTTTTTAATATAATATTTATTTAACATAACTTGTTTTTTGTGTATAAATATTTTATGGGTCGTAATTTCAGTCTATTGACACAGCAGTTAATTTATTTTCTGCAAACGAAATTTAAAGCTTTTACACCGGTAAATTGTAAAAGGTTAGCACGTTCGCAGAGGACTGAAGGATTGTGTATTTTCGCTGCGGTAATGATATTAATATTAATATTATAAATATTGATATTAATAATATTCGTTGAATACGGCGCGGATTCGTGGAACAGTAGACACTCGTTGACCGAACAAAATAAGTAAAGGTAGTATTAACATCAATAGTATTAATTGAATCTGACGCGGACACACGGCACTCGCTGTGAACGTGTTAATAAACATTTGAAGAGAGTAATACAAATTAATAATGATTATTTCGTTACATAAAATCATGTTTTAATCCCTTGGCCTATGAGTAATTTGCCAGGTGCGTCAGTCAGAACTAACTAATACAGCCATAATATAAAAACAGACAAAGAAAGTTGAAATGTTATGTCAGCTTGGTATTATGCACTCGTTGACTATGTAAATTATAATTGGACTTGAACTCCAAACTGAAGCGTATTGAAAATTCCAGTAAAATTGATCGCAACTGAAGTTTGAGTGCGTCACGAGTCAAACTCGTAGAAATAGTGCAATGGGTTAAGGAAGTTCAAATTATCTGAATTCCGTATCTATTATAAATCGAATAGATATTTAGTATATAAAATATTTGTCTACATTAATAATTGTATTTAAATATGT
The DNA here is from genome assembly GCA_036983795.1 of Megachile lagopoda. Lineage (NCBI taxonomy): Eukaryota > Metazoa > Arthropoda > Insecta > Hymenoptera > Megachilidae > Megachile > Megachile lagopoda. The sequence goes on along the minus strand of CM072795.1, from coordinate 15,017,340 downwards.
TGTATCTATGATGATACTAGTAGATGTGTTTTTGTAATAAAAATACACAACTTGCAGGAGATGATTTCACGCGAAATTTGTACAATTGAGTCGTTTATTTTGAAAGTGGAGTAAGTCCATTTTTTGTTACTGCCAGATCAGGGGTCGGAAATCTGCTGCTCGCGAGCTGCATGCGGCTCAGTAGAATCATACTTGTGGCTCTTGAGTAGTTTAATAGTGCATATTGAAAAATTAACTGCAATATTGCAATTGCCAAACAAATACAATAATCCTGCGCACACATCAAAATGCGCGGCATATCGCATGCATGTAAACCTAGCTTTAGCTAACCTTGCTCTCCACACTCACCGACGCCACACTTAAAACCAAAAAGTGTTTCCGTTTTCTTTAATACGTTGACTTATATGTTCTGTTACTACGCAAAATAGAATGTTTTGATTTCACAATCAATACATGTTTCACAGCAGATATTATATTATCTTTTCTAATACATACCGATGTATGTACTTATATTTGGCTCTTTAAAAAAATAATTTATCACATCGGGAAAAAATCTTAACTCCAGAAAGGTTGTCGACCCCTGTGCTGAACTTCCTTCATAATGCAATATATTTTTTCAGATGTTCTTTCCGCTTATAAGAACAACATTGAATATGCTTTCTTTTAGGTTTTCATTTGTAAGATAGTTTGTACTTTTACAATAAAAATTGTTCAACTTTGTACCTGTTCTTTTATTGTGCTTTTATTCAATTCTTCGTGCAAATAGAATACATAATACTGTTCCGGTTTACGGAACATTAAATACTTTATAATAATACTTTGTAATTATTTGGGCAATCACAAATTTTATTAATAATTGTTATAGCAATATGTCGTACTAAGGATAATCATTGTTATTACGACATTCAACTTGAAAAACAAAATTAACAAAATTTATAATTATATTTCTTTACATTTGTTAATATTTATATTTTATTCATACTTTGCATGCTTTTCATAATTTCTTTAAGTAAATTATTGTCGAGTTTCATATTTTTTTTAATAACTTTTTATAATGCGTTCAAGAGTCTATGTTCATATAACAATTTTTTCTTATTTTATTATAACTTTATTAAAGTATTTGATGCTCTTTGTTGATATAATATTCTTTCCTTAGTTTTTCATTTTTTTAACATTCGTCTTTTATTGTTACATTTCTTAACCTGTAACATTCGATCCTTATTTTTTTATATATTAATAAAGTTTAGCAATAAAAGAATTGGAACGCGCTATACTATGTGGTGCAGTGACGATGAGTGTCACAAAATCAAGAACACAGATGTTCGAGAAGAAAATATTATTAAAAATGCATAAGCAGAGTATTTTGTACAAACAGATTGCTGATATATTATGCATTTTCATCATAAAAGTGTCTAAAATTGAAGGAACAGGAATAAAACCCTGTATAGATCGACTGTAGAAGATAACTAGGTGAAAAGAGAAAATAATTGTGTCCAAAAAATAAGATCAAAGTACTTCTGCTTTAAAACTAACTAGAATGATTATGTATCATTAAAATACAAGCTAAATATTTATTACTTTATTCCACATTATTTTACAAAATTTTACCATATGTTATAATCAATATCACAAAAGAGTCCATTAAAAAGTCGTTAACCTCATAACCTACAGACATTATAATCAGTAATAAATAATTTTTCATCCCTTATTTCATGTTACCAGACGGTTATTGTTACCGAAAATTACAAGTTCCAAAGTGATCATAATAAAAATATTCCATCTTTCCCGTGTCATTATTGTACTGAATACAATGTATTCATTGTATTGAATACAATGAATTATTTACGTGCTGTCGCGTGCAGCTTAAGCTTCCCTTAGCTAACAGGAAGTGTAAGGGAAAGACAGGGGGTTCTAGGTCTAGGTTAGGGTCTTCTTGGCTCTCCCTAGGTTCTGCCTGAGTGCCCACTAAAAACGAAGGGAGACGCCTCTTCATGTACTTACTGTTATTGTTGGCAGAAAGGAGGCCTGCATTGCACTCGAATATATCATATGAATACAGTTGTATAAACCAGTGATTCTCAACATTTCAACATTTTCTCAACAAAATCATAATTGAAAAATTCCAGTAAGTATCAGCAAAGATACTATTGGATATTGCTGTATTAACTGTACCCAATATGAAACCGTGCAACGTCTCTGTAAATATACAGGGTGATTTAAGTTGACATTGTAAAAAATCTCGAAGAAGTGCAATTTAAGAAAAACAAGTAAGGTAAGAGCACCAGTACTTGACACTTTTCAAAAAAAGTAAATAAATAAGGAAACCACAAGTTGGAATACATCAAACCTTCTTAATCTGTATACTGTCGCACTTCAGCTGCTTAATTGCGAACTACTGCGCATATCCGCCATTGAAAAGTGTCATATCAACCGATTAATCAAACTTGCGCACGGCTCTTACGATTTTTCAGTGTTTTCTTATATAAATCGCTAAGGTTTGGTTAAAATGTAAGTATTTCAAGTTTGTATTATTTAATCATTGTGAATAAAAAAGACATTCGTTTATGTTGTTTGAAACTCAAAAAGAGGTTTATTTATTAAAATTGACAACAAACAATGCTAAATTGTTTAAATTCACTCCGTGTCAACTATTGAAACTTGTAATCGTCTATTATTCAGTAGTTGACATGGGGTGTCAACTATTAAATTACTACGTGTCAACTACTGACTTTGTTCCTCTGTCATTTTTGAGTGTCTTCTACGAAGGATAACTTCATAAATTATACAGAAGTGGCTATATTTTTGTATTTTCCTACGAAAAAGAGTTGTTCCCTGGAGTTATAATTGCTGTGTCTGAAATGACTGCAACCATTTCAGCAATGGCAAAGTCTAGTAGACTGTGAAAGTGGACAGAAAGAATGGATAAGCTAGATTATGAATAGGAAACAGTGCTGTTTCGTATCAACGAACCCATTAAAATGAGTTGAACCAGAAATGTGTATTCAGTTACCAAACTAAGTTAGATGTTTTGTGAAAGTAACTTCTAATTATTGAATATTTTTTTTGTAAACTTACTCAAGAATAATATTTTTTAAACGTTCAATAAAATTCTGTATTCATACATTATCATGACTAGTTCATTAATTGGATTTTCTCCCTATGTCAACTACTGACACAAAAGGATGTCAACTATTAAATTTTTTGTTTTCGCTGGGTGTCAACTATTGAATCAAATTTTATGTTTAGAAAAAAAAAAGAAAAAAATTTACACCGCCATCAGGAATGAATACTTGTTATAATATAATAGAATAGTTTGTGCAGCGACTGCTAATCATAAATTTTCCATAAAGTGAACTTAGCCTGAGCTATGTGAACAAATAGACAAAAAATTCCTTAAAGTGTCAACTACTGGTACCTTTACCTTAACTTACTTTCAAGTAACTTTTGACAAAACAATCTTTTAATATGATCAATAAATTTCCTCTTGATTCAACAGATTATTGTTAAAAAAAAAAATAAACACATCGTAACATCTTTTAAGGTAATGAAATAAGTAAAATTACAAATATGAGCGACTATCTCCTTCCTTCAACATTCTTGCTGAATCACATTTTCATACTATTCCCAGTAGGGTGAAACCCTTAACACAACTCTCTACTACAATTTCAGTCCATATTTAGATCCTAACTCGTATTTAGACCATTTTATATCACTCAGTTATCTCTTTTTTCTGCCATTCAATTATGTCTCCTTTTTCTGTCATTCAATTATATCTCCTTCTGTCATCCAATTACGTCTCCTTTCTATGATTAAATCATGTTTCCTCCAGTGATACTATGGATTGAGAACCTCTAGCACAAACACCTATAAAAGAACACCTATATCGTACAGAGTGAAATAATAGCCCGGAATATACGAGTATTAGCAACATAATATAATTTTTCTACCACCGGTGCCCAGTTATAAATATTCATAAACACAGCTGCCTGTTTTAATCTTTATTTTGTTCGTCACTGCAATTGTCCACAATGTATATTTTATGTATATGCATGAAAATATATTAGATTAACGTACATGAAGTGTCAGATTCATATCATTGTTAAAAATCGTCGAGGTATTTCAGGTATATTGTTTCAGCGATCGAATAACGATACGCTAATCACCGATGAAGGATACAAATCCTTGCTGCTATTTTTACGTACCGCTCGAAAATTCGTTCATAAAATCCATTTTTAATATTTTACACATTTTCAAAATTAATACGGATGAAAGTGATCTTTTTATCTCTCTTTAGGTAATTTGCAAGAAGTTCAAGATAAATAAACGGACTGAATGATCAGTTAATGTAAATAAGGGAACCATATGCAGACAACCGTGGATTTTTCATTTTATGGCATTGGCTAAAGTAAATCGTGCATGAGAAATGAAAATTAGCTTCTCCATATTAATAAACCGATATTGATTTATTCTGCTGTACGACAATGTTCAGCTCCACACGAATTGAGGTAATTTTTAATATTACAAGATAGACTTTTAATATTATCATAAATTTTAATATCGCGAGACTTTTGATGCGGCAATTTAATATCACTTTGCCAAATATTTACATTACGTTAATAACTAATCAAAAAATGAAAACAGTAACTGAACAGTTAATTAATTGCAAATGTTAAATTCATCGGATTACTTAAAACGTCGTCAATAAAAACTGACAAATATTAATAACAAGTACAAAATATGTATTTTATTAATATCAAGGTACAGAATATGGTGGTCTATAAATACGAAATCTTATAACTGAATACATTAAAAAATACAGGGACTGAATTATAAAATTCAATCGATGAAACCTGAAAAGAAGCTAAGCATGCAGTTAATAGAAAATAAAAAACGTTTAAGCACTATTTCATATTTACATTTATTGCATCCTTGTTTTATTTTTTCCAAAATATATAAAATAAGTGTATATGGTGTGTTCAAAGAATTTAGAGTCGCTAAACAGCTTTACTATAGAACGCACAGAGAAAAAAGACCTCAGCTTATAGTATTTCAATCAACCATCCCGCTACCGGTTTTGCTACAAGCGAAATTGAAAAGAGTAATAGATTGCACTGTCGTTTTAGATTGTGCTTTTGTTTCGTTCTCGAGTTTGTTATTAAATAGAAAATCCGGGGTTCAAAGAATTCAGACTCTATGACAGGGAAAATTAATCCTGGAAATCAAACAAGTTATTGTAAGTGGTCTAAGGATGATTAAACTCAATAAATAACTTTCTGAGTTTTGTTCTGTTTGTACTTGTTAATTTAATTATATCCTCTAATAAAATATCAGTCCAAACGGAAATTATTCGTGTTGTGTTACATCCACCATTTCTGTAAAGTATAATTTACAATTAGTTGCACGTTGCAGCGAATCTTGCATGCATGCTGTAACGTTCTGCCATTTTGTTCTACATTAATTAAACATCACCTTTTCAAAATAAAATGAACAATTTTTTCACTAAAAGCAGATGCAGGTGCAACGAATTACCCTTTGTTTCAACCCTTTTTTGTGTCAGCTCCATCCATATTTATTACAGTATTTTTTATTTACATTAAAGAGGAAGAAGAGCTTTTAATATTAAATTAAATTTATTACAGGTATTAAATATTAACAAACCACAGAAAGAAATTGTTAATAATAAACTGTATACAAATGAAATTAGAATTAAAGGTTCTATTTCTTTCTGATTATAAACTCATAATTAATTTTTAACTTGAAAGATAAAACAAAAATGATTTCTCTTGCAGATACGTTGGTCTTAAAATTTAGATAGAAATTAAATTTGTTATTTTAGAACTATTATACAGTAATATCAGAAATGGAAATTAAATTAAATAGCTTTCACAGATATTGATGTGTAAATGATTTTAAATATTGAAGAACATACCTATGATAAAAGTGAGACGATATTTTTAGGGAAATATCTCCATAAACACATTTCTTAGGATAGCATGAACGCGTACGTGAGCGCCATTTTAGGCGCAAAATGAAAGCAACTACGTTTCACGCTTTTCATATGATATATAAAATATTAAATCTTTTCGAACGGTGACTTCTTGAAATGGTTTATCTAGTGTCTGAAATAAAAAATATAGATTATAAACTTATCTTAGATTTGAAATTGTAAAAGTATCTTGAATTTTAAATAATATATGTTATTTCACAAATCGACAAAGTGATTATCAGTTGGCTATTTCAACTAAAATTTAATCATACAAATATGTGAGTCGATTTTCAAAAATATTTATTACAAATATACAAAATATTGACTATTATTAATTTACATTTATTTTTTAAGTTTCCTCTGGAATTTACCATTATTTTTCATTTATTAACTTTTACTTTTTAAGTCTTTTGAAAATCTGTTGATACTTCGTATCTTTCAGAAAATTTTTTCTTTTTCAATGTGTAACATTTCCGAGGTCAATTGATTTTTTGTTAAAAAATTGTTCATTTTATTTTCATAATTTCTGGAGCGAAGCTAGTTACAAACAGATCACCTTTTTAAATATTAATTTATTTCGAGACACAATGAGCCGAGAAACCCAAAATCATGGCTATAATCTTGTTTCCGGTCGTATCTTTATAAAATTTTGTATTTTATGTTTCCTGATGTCGAAAAATCGGGCCTTGAATAATTATAACTCAAATAGCTTAAAAATGTGTATAATTCTAAATAGATTTAAAAATGGCGTTATCTCTTGTAAATTATTAGTACACTTTTTTAAGATGATTTTAATTTTGTATTAAAAATTTAATTTAAAATTCACAATGTATTACTATAGTAAGAAAATTACATAAAAATTGTTTACCTAATTAGTATTAATTTGACAAAAATATTTATTTACAAGTTTTTAATCCAACATTCACCAGAGTATAATGCATACTAAATTTGAAATTAAAAGTAAAATAGAAAGGTAAATGAATAAACCATAAAACATAAATCAATACACACATTAATTGACACTGTATTTTAAAACAAGGAATTAATACTTCTGTCGTTTAAAATGATGAAGCAAAATTTTAAGGAATAAAGCAGAATATTAAAGTAAGAAAGAATAATTTTAACTGTAAAAATTAAAAAATTCATAATAATATACAAAGACGAAAAACAAGATTATAGAATTTCAAAATAACATCGAAAGAAAATTATTTATTTAATTATTTATGAAATTTAATTTCATATGTATCAAATGTATAAAATAATTACAAATAGCTACATAATTACCTATACGAATTACAACATTCGATTTTAATAGTAAAATTAATTTTGTATGTAAATTATTTTAAAAATATTATAATACTTCAATATTTCCTTAACAATAAACCACTTCACATATTAATATAAACAATTATTGTCAACTATTTTAAAAAAATTTATTAATTATCTCTTTTCACCACAATACATCAATATTTGCATATAAATTCATTATAAACGTTTTAAAAATCGATTAACCTCCACGTTCTGAAAGCGTCGAGCTTAAAGTGATCTTTCATACCTTACAGGAAAAGAGATCGATTTGTTCATTTATTTCACAAAAGAGGTCACGACAAAATACAAAGTACAAACTACACATTGATGTATAAGTTAATATAATTATTGAGTTAATTTACTACTGTTTGTAAAATAATAAAACAAAATTTCGGATTAAGTAGCCCGTAAATTGTAGTGAATAAAATTAAAGTTAAATTAATTTTGTAAACATACCCCACACAATGTAACAGATTGCGCTCGAAACATTTTATAACAAACTTCAACTATAAAAAACTGCCACCCAAGGCAGTATTATTTATTTATTAAATAACGCTATACATACATGCCCTAGCCAATTATAAATCAATCGAGATATTTGTTTCATTGATTTGTACCAATTTTAGCCACGAAATCGAATGTCCCGATCCATTGTGCATCCAGATAGATACCTAAATTATACAAAATATTTAAAAACGTCTAAATAGATATATAAATCATAAAACGCTCTAAACATTAGCATTGCAAAATTGTGCACACGTACCTTGTGTATACCAAATTACTTGTCATTTTAAATTTACTAGAGGGTGACATTTAAAAAAAAATGACAAAAAAATGGCTCGGTAAAAAGTCGGGTAACGCAGAATGAAACGAAACAACGACAAGGTTTTTTTTGATCGAAAAAAATTTTATTTCGACAACTGTCGCTCGTAGCACATGACTTTTTTTTTACCGTACGTGTGAGTGTGCGAGAGGGCCTTAAACCTTTTACACGCTCTCTTTTTTTTTTCTCTCGCTCGCGGTACGTAATCTGTTCCATTTATCATGTATACGTTCAAAAAATGTGTAATCATGGAAATATAGGTACGCCTAGGTTTCTCTAAAAGGTTCACCTGTATGCGCGTTCTTTTTCTCGCTTCTCGTAAAATAAAAGTAATATTTTTTTTCCCCCGTTTAGTATTTTCTGCTATCGTGTTACCGCGCTGTAGACGGATTTCTCTTGCAACACTAAATTACACATTTGTACATCGTTAACATACCTTAAAAGTGGTTTTTCCATTTCATTTTCTCGTCATTCTCTCGCATTCCCTCCGCCGCTTATGCGCACTCTCTCCCTCGCTATTCTTCGCAATTTTTCTCTTCAGTTCACGTTTAAACATTTACAAACTAAGATTTATGGCGTCCTGTTTGCACATGCATACTTCACGCGCGGAATATGCGTCACATATGTCTGTTTCGTGCTCCTCCTCGATTTCATTAAAGAGTCTTTCCAGCGTTCCGCTTTTAAAAAAAATTGTTTCACAGAATATCTAGTGATTTCGTACGTGTTTTAAAAATAGAATCCCATGAAGAAGCTGGCAAAGTTACCTTAATGCGCGGAAAGTTACCGGCGAAAGTTTAGCACCCACGCTGCTGAAGCTCAAGAAGTCATAAAACCAATTTATGTATTGCTACAGCAATGTTTAGCCGGAAACACGTAAAAAAAAATAACTGAACTTTTATTATGGCACTTCGCTTCTGAACAACTATGATGTACAGTAAAATGTGTATACATTGCTGCTTACTTTACACCAATATTTAACGAACGCTACCCCGTTGTTGAAACTTGTAAAACAAAAGGAATTGCTCGGAAATAAAAAATTTTGTCGATAAATGGATCGATGAAAAATGACAGATTCAGGAATTTTTGAGAATTTGACAATTTGAGAGTGTAAGAATGTAGGAACTTGGGAATCTAGGGATTTTTTGACCTTGATATTTGAAGATATAGGAACTGGAAATTTAGGGATTTAGAGATACAGAGGATTTGGGGATCTAGGGGTTAGGGAATCTAGTGATTTGGGGGTGTGAGAATTTCAAGGTTGTTCAATTTTCGGTCTAGAAATTTGGGAATCTAGGGATTTTTTGATTTTGGTATTTGAAGATATAGGAATTGAAAATGTAGGGATTTAGAGATGCAGAGATTTGGAAATCTAGGAATATGGATGCAGAGGATTTGGGGATCTAGGGATTAAGGAATCTAGTAATTTGGGGGTGTGAAGATTTCAAGGTTCATCAATTTTCGGTCTAAAAATTTGGAAATCTAGGGATGTTTTGATCTTGGTATTTGAAGATGTAGGAACTGGAAAAGGGATTTCGAGATGCAGAGATTTGGAAATCTAGGAATATGGATGCAGAGGATTTGGGGATCTAGGGATTAAGGAATCTAGTAATTTAGGGATGTGAAGATTTCAAGGTTCATCAATTTTCGGTCTAAAAATTTGGGAATCTAGGGATGTTTTGATCTTGGTATTTGAAGATATAGGAATTGGAAAAGGGATTTAGAGATGCAGAGATTTGGAAATCTAGGAATATGGATACACGTGTATTTGGGGATCTAGGGATTAGGGAATCTAGTGATTTTGGGGTGCGAAGATTTAAAGGTTCATCAATTTTCGGTCTAGAAATTTGGGAATCTAGGGATTTTTTTATCTTGATATTTGAAGATATAGGAATTGGAAATTTATGGATTTAGTGATGTAGAGATTTGGAAATCTGGGAATATGGATACACGTGTATTTGGGGATCTAGGGATTAGGGAATCTAGTGATTTCGGGGTGCGAAGATTTAAAGGTTCATCAATTTTCGGTCTAGAAATTTGGGAATCTAGGGATTTTTTGATTTTGGTATTTGAAGATATAGGAATTGGAAATGTAGGGATTTAGAGATGCAGAGATTTGGGAATTTAGGAATATGGATACACGTGGATTTGGGGATCTAGGGGTTAGGGAATCTAGTGATTTTGGGGTGTGAAGATTTCAAGGTTGATCAATTTTCGGTCTAAAAATTTGGGAATCTAGGGATTTTTTTATCTTGATATTTGAAGATATAGGAATTGGAAATTTATGGATTTAGTGATGTAGAGATTTGGAAATCTAGGAATATGGATACACGTGGCTTTGGGGATCTAGGGATTTGAGAATCTAGCGATTTGAGGGTCTGAGGATTTCAAAACTGAACAATTTTCGGTTTAGAAATTTGGGAATCTAGGAATTTGAAAATTTAACGATTTGGTGATCTGAGAATTTTAAGGTTGAGCAATTTTTGGTCTATAAATTTGGGAATCTAGGGATTTGAAGATTTAACGATTTCGTGATCTGAGGATTTTAAGGTTGAGCAATTTTTGGTCTATAAATTTGGGAATCTAGGGATTTGAAGATTTAACGATTTCGTGATCTGAGGATTTTAAGGTTGAGCAATTTTTAGTCTAGACATTTGGGAATCTAGAGATTTGTGGATCTATAGGTAATACAGGGATTTAGATATACAGGAATTTGGAGATTCAGGGATTTAGAAATCTAGAGATTTCGAATTCAGGATCTCAGGTTTCAGGGATGGTGAAATTTAAAAAATTTAAGAATTCGAAGATTTGAATACTTTTTAATTAAACAATTTCGAACTTCGAAAATTCCAAAATTTGTGATAAAAATTAAAAAGAAGAAATATGAAAATTTATGAATTCAACAAATTTTAAGTTTTCATTACATTATTTCTTGCCTTTCATATACTTCAATGTGAGAAACGACAAGCTCATTCTCCAAACGTTATTTCGAATGACTGTTATTTACAACTTCTTGCTTTTCAGACATTGCCATCCTTTTCCTGGTTTTCGTTTTCTTATTCGCTACGAGCATTTTCAGCTTCTTCGTTTCAACTAATTTGATAACCATGAAGTCACAATTTTTGGTAAAATCATTATTTCCAGAATTAAAAATGATCACTAATTAAGAGCGATAGAAAGATTTAAAATTATATTTATTGCTATTCTGTCAAACAAATATACAAAAATCGTTTGATTATTCGGTCAGTACACCGGCAAGACTCCTTAATTGCGCTCGCGCAGTTCCCGAGGGAGGTCGTCTTCGAATCGCTACTTTTAACCGTACAAACACCTTATTTGTTATGCACGAGGCCGGATGTAAATATGCACGCTCTCGGGAAACTAACCTTCAGGAGGGATCGAGGATGTACTACAGAATTCTATACAGAAACGAAATGCAACATGGCGGCTCGATCGTGCAATTTCAGGACACGTGATTTATTAACGAAGCAAACACGGATGCTCGAAGAATAACGCTTTCTAACTGCAAATTCGCTAGGCTCCAGCGAGACAATTTCGAGGAACAGGATCGTCAAAAGACGTCACAGAGCCCGAGAGAAAAAAGTATCCCAAGCAAAAGAAGTAATTGTCGAACGATGTCCGGGGCCCTGTGAATCACGAGACCGAGGAATTTTATCCCAACAACCCGCTCCGTCGTCGGCCCTGAACAGGAACAACATTGTGGCAGTATGACAGATCATTTTTCACGACCGCGTGCTCAAGATACTCGTTGAAACGGTCGTTAGGCAGTTCATTGTAACGGTTATTAATGGGGTGCTTAATTTACTTCCCGCGAGACTCGGCAGAACGATAAGAACGACGAAAGAAATTATTCCCGATGGAAGCGGGGACGTTTACAGGAGTTTTTGCAGGTAGTACAATTGTTTAGCGCGTTATTAATGACCACTTACAAGAGACAATTATCGGGACAATCCCTCGGAATAATTTAATGTTATACTTAATCTGTATGGGTCGAGTTACTGTTATTATTTCGACAGATTATTGATCACTTGAACATGTAGCTCTGCCACCCAATTTCTTGAATTCTGACTTTCTCGGCAATTGCCAGAGGATCGATAAACCTTGGCTGGGTGAGCATTATGTGTAAAAGTATATTTTTGAATGTTCGTTCGCGTGGTTTGAAATCTACAAAATCTTTGAAACCTGTGTACATTAATTTTTTTTACGCACTATAGTTCCTTGGAATAATTTTACACGTTTGTAACGTCATAATCGGATTGCGGCAATATACAGGGTGTCGCCTAACGTTTCGAATATCTTTGTTTTCAAAGATACAAATGAAGTTGAATGTTTCAATGGGGCTCACATGTTACAGAACAAATTGTCAATCATTCTTTTTAGAAATATCCAGGTCACATTTTTCTAAGTAATAAATTTAATTCAAATTTTATTAAGTAAAATAATTTTTAATTTGAAGATATTTACTTGAAACAAAATTTATTGATTACTAAAACCTGCTCATTTTAAAAATGACTAGAAATGTCTTTTTTTTAGAGATATCCAGGTTTCTAAGCGGGACATAAATAATTTAATTTGAAGTTTATTAAGTAAAATAATTTTTAATTCGAAGATACTTGAAATAAAGTATCTTTACTAAAACTTGCGCATTTTAAAAGTTACTAGAATTTAATCTTCTCCACTGTATTTAACTACTACTATTTTATATTGCATATTATTTTGATTATTCGAATAAAAATTGATTCAAATAAATAACTTATCCCTTATGAATAATGAATAAATAATTTATCTCTCGTCATTCGAATTTTAGATCAGTTTATTTGAAACAATGTCTCATCGCGTTGACCTGATGTGTTTAGATTAAAAATTACTCCGAAAGATTGTACCAATCTCTAAATCGGTTCCTCGCTCAAATTTAATTTCGCTGTACTTTGTTAAACAGAATTAAGTTATATGCTTTACATGCCACCTCAATCATAATTACTAGTGCACGTTGAAGAAGCAACCCTCGAATTACGATATACGAAAAATCACTTACCGATAGTCGGTAATACCGATTATCCGAAAATGATTCCGTCCGAAAATTCCCGAGAAAAACGACGTACAAGTTGTTCGATGATTTGCAGAAATCAAAAGAGAACCCCGACGGGGATTAATTTAACACGCTTATCGAGCATGTTTTACAAACAGCTTCGAAACGCATTAAGAACACTGAATCGTCGAGTATGCGTGACAGTATTATCGTACGTTACGGCCATATGTTACTTTCATAGCAGCAATGTCCTTAGTATTCTTTATCGTGTTACGTTCCTCTGCTCTTGCTATGTGTCAACTGCGGGCATTAAGGCAATTCTTTGGGCAATTCGAACACTGCAACCTAAATGAACTGTGCAATGTTTCGTAAGGTTGCACTTAAAATTCAAAGTTAACATATTTCAGTGCAACAACGTCTTTAGTATGCTTTATCGTGTTACGTTCTACTCTTCATATGTGTCAACTGCGGGCAATTATTTGGACAACTGGGACACTGCAACTCAGATAAACACAATGTAAGGTTGCACTCAAAATTTTACTTTCACATATAGCGTGGATATGTTATGTTTCGAACTTGGGAATTGAAGGATTTAGTAGTTTCGTCATTTTTATATTTCAGAAGATGGAGATTTGGAATTTGATGACTTGGAGACATAGTTTGGTCATTTTTATATTTCAGAAGATGAAAATTTGGAATTTGATGACTTGGAGACATAGTTTGGTCATTTTTATATTTCAGAAGATGAAAATTTGGAATTTGATGACTTGGAGACATAGTTTGGTCATTTTTATATTTCAGAAGATGAAAATTTGGAATTTGATGACTTGGAGACATAGTTTGGTCATTTTTATATTTCAGAAGATGAAAATTTGGAATTTGATAACTTGGAGACATAGTTTGGTCATTTTTATATTTCAGAAGATGAAAATTTGGAATTTGATGACTTGGAGACATAGTTTGGTCATTTTTATATTTCAGAAGATGAAAATTTGGAATTTGATGACTTGGAGACATAGTTTGGTCATTTTTATATTTCAGAAGATGAAAATTTGAAAATTTGGGGATTTAGTAATTGGAAAATTTGAATATTTGGAAATTTGCAAATTTGAGGTCTTAATAACTAGGTCATTTGGAATATTTCAGCTTGATAATTCGATAATTTAGAAATTTGGGAATTGTTATATTTCAAGAGTGGAAACGTAAGAATTTGAGGATTTAGTAATTTTGCAATTTAGAAATTTGATCATTTCATATCTCACTTATTTAGAAATGTAAAAATTTTGAAATTAGTCATTTTAGTAATTTGGAGGTTTGTAAATTTTTATTTTTCGGAATCTGGAAATATGGCAGTTTGGTAATTTGAAAATTTAGAAATTTGAAATTTTAACATTTACTACTTCAATCACCTGTGCTTCTACTCGCCTTAATGACATTATCGATACATTTAATTATCGATAACATTCCGATAATACTGATATATTATATTATCGATAACATTCCAATAATACCAATACATTGAATTACAGAAAGCATTCCAGTAATACCGATGTATCAAATTATCGATAATATTCGGATAATATTGATATTTCTCGATAATATCAGTAATCATACATATGTTTTAGTGTGACAAAAATTGAAAAAAAAGCGAGTTATATTTCTTACAGACATTTCATAGGTGTTTATACACAGAGACAGTGTAAAAATTCAACTTTTAAAACATTGCCTTAAAATCATAGTACAAAAAGCCAGGTAGTGATTTTACATTTAAAAATAAGTCGAAATAAAGGATAATATTTTCTCATACTCGGTTTCAAATTGAAAACTCTTCAATGTATTTGTAAGATAAATTATTTATGACACGAAAAATGGTAATTTTAATAACTTCTTCAATAATTTATTAATTAATAAATTTTATAAATCAATGTATGTAAATATTAAAGCCGATGGAATACATTTTCGATCATTATTCATGATATTGTTAATATACTAGTAAATAGCAAGGTAAATTTAGCTGCAAATATGATACACACGTACATGAGTAGCAATCGGTTAAATTAGTTAAATCATTCACTAACTAATAACAATAATTGTAGTAATAATTACATGCATTAATTTGCAATTTCCATTAATTGTTGAATTAATCAAACAAGCTTTGGAATTCTCATTTTCATTGACGTACACAAGTTCATTCACAAATATTTTCCAAAATTTCGCATTCAATTTTCTCAAAAACGAAAGTAAATATTAAAAATATTTTACACTTTTTTTAACTTATTTTCACATGCTGATCATGACTGGATCATTTGTACCACGATTTTTGAGACATTTTAAAGCTGTAATGCTAGATTTATTATTGCATTTTATTTTAGTCAAGTTATTTGCCTTAGCTTTCTACTTTTCCTAAAAATGTATTAACGATATTATTATATCTACATATCAAGTACCCACAAACTATCGACAAAACAATTATAGATCGTTAGAACTGAAAGCTTTTTCAGAGCTTTCGAGTAGAACTCCAGCTTTCTTCTTGCACTCTTAAACCTTTGCACTCCTTAACACTATTTGTACCACGATTTTGTGTATACCTATTTCGACCAAAAGGTATCTTTTGGCATTTTTTTGTTTGAATGCAAATAATTGCCAAAACTGTTGAGATTTCAAATTATCAGTTAAATGTAGATAATTTGAGGAATATATTTATTGATACATTGATGTGTTTTTATTAGAGATTATTTAATCGGGTTGTAAATTCTAGCTTAATTCATCAATCTGCAAAATATAAATATAGCGGTGTAAAATGCAACATGGCGGGAAATAAGCGAATATCAAAGTTACGCCGCAACTCCTGTATTTTCCGTTACAACTGAAATTGGGATTATCTGATTATAATTGATATGATGCTGCAAAATGGTATTGATATTTATATGTAAAATCGTTTAAAATTGGGCACTGTCATGAAATCCTTAAAGTGTTAAAAAACACCTCATGGTAGAAATAACTATACCATATGCACATTTTTAGATGTAGGATGAGCTGGTAGAAAATATCGCTCAATTAATTTAACAACTATTATATGAAAAGTAAAAAAATTAATTGTAAAGAAATGATTCTTAGAGAATAATTTGAAGTTAAAATTTGAAAGGTGTTTTTTGACACCTCTTGGTAGAAATAGTGTTAATTTCTTTTAACTATCTTAATTCACAAAATAGATCAAGTAAAGGGTTCTCAAGGGTGAAGTATGTGACAAATATATTTTTCATTTATTACAAGTAGTAAATAAATGGAAATATATTCAACCAATCTATTTATATGAATTATTTATAAGATACGTAAATCTATAAATAAGATAAATTTCCAAAAGAAATTCGATGTAGAGCCACACATGACATAGGAGTGCAAAGGTTTAATGCCACGCATCGCTTATTTATTTCAGAAGAATGCAAACAGTATTTACTGCAGAAATAGATATCAAGGTAATGTCACGATGTAATAGGATGCATTGTAACCTAACAAATAAAGCAGCGGCACGACATGCTGCTTTAATACTTTCGATCCCGGTGAGGTAGTACCACCTCATACCAGGGAGCCACTGATCTAGATAGGTCGTAAAATCGCTCAGACGTAAAAGTACACGAAATTCGATCACCGAAACACCAATTCAGGAAATATAGGGAGCGATAAGAGCTACTAGTATAGGGTCATTGCCCTACAAAGAAGTATATATTTAATGAAGTGTTAATGGACTTTAAACAACATATGAAAACTCCAAAGAAAAATGCAATATCTGTTGTCGCATTTTAATATTTCTATTAGCCTGTTTCAGGTTATAACTTAAACCAAATCAAAATAACATTTCCAGCAATGACGCACCAGCACAATTCACAAATGGTCATACAATACTTGAAAAATGAGTATGGCAATAAACTCATTGACACACGCACCTCAATATCTTGGCCAGCACACTAAATCTTCTTGATATTTTCTGTGTATTTTAAAGATAAGATTTATTCAGATCCTATAAATTGTGTAGAGTTCTAAAAGAACAGGTAATACAGCAACGCGCAACAATAAACAGATCACCTTAACTCAGTAATGAAAACAATTGAAAACGTTGTCTGAAATATGCACTGTGTAATGGAGAAGAGTTTCAGCATCTTCTTCAATGAAGATATTTTCTTAAAATACCTTAGTAACTAATATATTTTTTACGTAGAATGAAAGGAATTTAATTGTGTAAAATATGCATTTCTATTTACAAAAATAATGAAGTTGTTAAATGTACATATATTACTGCACTTGTTAAAAAACAACTTGGTACCAGCAGTACTCTTTAAGGCATTCATCTTTCTTCTTTCAGACTTTTGTATCGATATTGGTAACTGAGTTATAACTTGATATATTTGCGTAAATCATCCTGTATAATTTTGCTTTATTTCGATCAAAACGTACTATTTTAAGTGTCTACTGTATGTATGTTAAGTATGTATGTACACATATATGTATATATGTATGTATGTATGTACGCATGCAAGTATGTATGTGTGTATGCATGTATGTATGTATGTACGTACGTATGTATGTTTGCATGTATGTATGCATGCATGTATGTATGTATGCATGCATGCATGTATGTATGTATGTATGCATGTATGAATGTGTGCATGTATGTATGTATGTTGCATGCATGTATGTATATATATATATATGTTTCTATGTATGTATTACATACATTATTAGTATGTATGTATTCTATGCATATATGCATATGTGTATTATCAAACTACACCTGTCAATTCAATATACTGTAATACATTATTTCTCTACCATTTTATAACATGACCTACCATATTTGTTTGTAATGATTCTGTGATCTCAATGTTCGTAATATAACATTTTTGCCGACATTATATTTTGTATTGTGTTTGGATATTATATAAATTGACTGCAGAGGTTTATGCGGTTATGCTATATCGAGGACTGCAAAATGTAAATAATAAACCATATAATCTATGAGATCCATAACCTATAGATTAAATGATTTATGTTTATTTCGTGGACACTGATAAATTATAAATGCATATCCCGCGGTCTGTACGCCAATAATCAAAATGATGTGTATTTAATAATAATTTCTACACGTGAGTTCTTCGGTTTTGCTTTTTATTATTTAAATTTCACTAAAACTTGCTGGAGTAGTAATTTTAAAACGCACTGTTTTGAAAATTATAAATATTGCTAAAATAATTTGAATAATAAAGTGTCCCGGTAATCGTAGTACAACCAGAAAAAAGTTCTGCGTGAAAAAATAAGTCGAAAATATAAAATCATATTTCTTTATATGAAGTAACTTTTCAAATAATTGAATTTAAAATTCTTCGAATTATCTATATCTGTTTATAGCAAAAATAATGTCCATGTTATTTTCTAATGAAAATAGACAAATAAATTAATGAATTTAACAATTAATAAATGTCATAAATTAATAATACTAAAATTGTCAGTCTGTATTCTACATGTTAGTATTGATAAATTATTAACATATACTGTAATAAATTTAGTCGCAAATAAAACAAGTATACGTATAAATAAAATTACAATAAATGACACTAACGAATAATACATATTATCGAAATTAATAATTACATATTTTAATTTAAGATATCCGTTAATTGTTAAATTAACGAAGGAATTAATCGAATTGTCATTATTCTTGTCATAAACAAACTTTTTACACATATTTCGAAGAATCCAAATGTTCTCAAAAATGAATATGTGAACAAATTGTATTCTACATTTTCAACTTTTTTTACGAAGAATAACTCCTTTTCTGGTTGTACTGTTTATTGAAACACCCTTTACCTATATTATTAAAAAGTCCTATATTACGAACAAAATGATACGTGATAATAACTAATGGTTGCTTTGTTGCTGTTATTTATCTTCACTTTATGAATTCTTTTAAATAGAATTATATAATGCGTTTCGTTGATGAATTTATGCTTACTACGACATAGCAACTATCGTCTTAAGTTGCATTAAAATTTAACGCGACCCAATATTGAATCGTGACCTATATGTGAGTTGAGAAGCACTGTTCTAGCAGGCTCAGAACGAAATGTCCTCTTTTCTCATTTAAGGTGCCATTCATATGGCATCTCGATAATTTGCATTTTAATCCACAGGAAAATCTTACATATTTTTGAAATCCTTTTAATGTTACATTCTGGGTTCCTACTTTGCTGGAATTTACAAATAAACAAAATATAGCAATTGTTTATTGGAAATGTTGTCGTCAAAATGAAATAAGGATAAAATCCCACTTTCTATATATGGTGTCCTATTTAAATAAACCTAAAAAATGACGATACAAAGAATCTTTGACCATACAAAAAAATATGTTAAACAAAAGTTACATAATGTCAAGGGACAGATTATTTAGTGACGGTAGATTTCTTTTATGTGGATGCGTAGAAGAGATATGATCGTTCCTTTCTTGAAATGGAATTATATTTTAGTACACCGTTCGATTCTTTACACAAAAGTATTAAGTAACTTATAGCAAAAAATTATTAATTTAGAAGATATAGTTTTTATACCAAATAGTTAAGTACTGATGTACACGTTTTAGCACTTATCATCTTGAATTTGGTGTTTAAAAATACTTCAGCTTGAATACAGACATTTATTCGATCTCATAATAATTCAACTCTTTATAACATTTCCACGGTAAGGCATGCATCAAGAATCTTCTCTTTTAATTCATTTGATGCTGTACATTTTTCCGTATGATCATTACTTTTTAATCCCCATAAGAATCTACGGGTTAAAATTTAGTAACCTTGATAAAAATTCGATACGTCCATTTTGAAACATCTACACAGGGTAATAGATGCGATGCATATTATAATATTTAAGGTTAAAAGGCATTTCGTAATACTAAAGTATCTGAACTAATAATTTTTCACCGTAACATAATATTTTTGTGTAAAGCAGGAATCGGCAACCAGTGGCTCAGTAGAATCAAACTTGTGGCTCTTGAGTAGTTTAATAGTACATATTGAAAAATTAACTGCAATATTGCAATTGCCAAACAAATATAATAATACTGCGCACACATCAAAATGCGCGGCAGATCGCATGCATGTAAACCTAGCTTTAGCTAACCTTGCTCTCTACACTCATCGACGCCACACTCAAAACCAAAAAGTGTTTCCGTTTTCTTTAATACGTTGACTTATATGTTCTGTTACTACGCAAAATAGAATGTTTTGATTTCACAATCAATACATGTTTCACAGCAGATATTATATTATCTTTTCTAATACAACCGATGTATGTACTTATATTTGGTTCTTCAAAAAAATAATTTATCGCATCGGGAAAAAAATGGCTCTTAACTCCAGAAAGGTTGCCGACCCCTGGTGTAGGGAATAAATTACATCGAACGGTGTGTTATACAACTTCACCTTCGTGTCTCCTCTACGCGTTCATGTAAGAGAAAACTACCTTCGCCATATTTTTCTCCGAAATCATGTAACTTTTGTCTGAAATACTTTTTTGTATCGTCAGTATTTTATGAAATATTTAAGTGTGTTATTTAAATGGGACACCCTGTACACAGTGTACGTAGCCTGCAGTAATATTCGAACACTGTATTTAGGTTAAATCAGGCGATATCGCATGCTCGTTCGTCGGCGTCTAAAATTGCCATAATGCATTTTGAACGTGAAAAATTAAATCCGCGAACGTATTATTTAATGAACTGCTCCAGTTATTTTGCAGAATTCAAATTATTGGCGTAGCACTAAATAAAAATTTCTCTACCATTCTAATTTCACAGCACGATTATATAAGATTACATCGATACAAAATTTACAAATTTTATTATTTTATTTCTGTGCCCAAAGTCAAATTAAAACAACGTCCTTTACAAAAAATGTGGGAATGTTTTTCTTGTATAAAAATTAAGTAAAAAAAGAAAAAATAAACTTGAATTAGTCTAGTTCGCAGATTTATAATGTAGACTACAATTTTGTTAATATTAAAAAAATGTCGATAACTTTAAACGTTCAATAACAGTAGCAATATTTCAATAATATTAAAAGATGTTGAAATAATATCATTTTTCCATTATTCTCATATGAATTTCTCCACTATTTCTAAACTATGTTCATATTATGAATTAATGTGATAGCACACAAGAAAAATGGTCAGTGTGCGATTTAAAAAAAGTCTCAAACATTTAATTTAACGTGCATTTGGTCCAAAATACTGAGTTTGCTTTCATCAGGGAGTACATGCCATTCAGCCAAGTATTTTCTTTAGAAAGAAGTTCTTTAGTAAAAATGAATCTTTCCTTTTAATTTACTTCGTTTATGTTTCGTATGAGCAGCTAGTGCGTCCATTTTCTTTCAAAACTCGTGCCAGTATCAGTATATGTATATTTTCTTAGCGGATCCTTGAAATAACTCAGCGGTTCACTAAGAAGCACTTAACCCCGAACTTTTCCTTACTTTCCTCAACAATTTTTCAATGATTCCGTGAATTTAGTAACTTTGGTTATTCTTCTTTCATCTATGGACTCTTACAATCACATTTAGTCTGTAACCGCAATTATAGTTTTACTTAAGTTAGGTTAACCCCTTAACCTACAATTTTCTGGTTGCGTCATTTAAAGCCACCTAATTATACAACGTTAAGGCAACTAAAGAATTTTAAAATGTTAAGCACATTTTGTCTTCAGTGATTGTACAGATTTTAATTAAAATTGACCCAAAATTCAATTGCAGTGAAAATACGAGTCTGGTTTATTACATTCCAGCTGTAGAGTGCGTCACGAGTGTGACACGTTATTATAAAACAAGGGGTTGAAAAGTAGTTGTACATTTTTGTAGTAATGTATAATAATTGACACACAAATAATTTTTACCCGAATACCTTATTCTCAGTAATAATTTCAGTGTTATTCTTGTAAATTGAAATACTATACTATATAAGACATTAAACTTTATGTGTTCACATAAAATGATCTAACCAAATAATGTAATTGATTGGTCAGAACATATAAATGTTCGAATATTTTTGCAATTGTTTCATTCAGAAATCATCGCATCATATAAATCTTACTAATATTGGAAATTATTAAAAAGAAATTGAAAAAAGCTGGAAATTATTTGCCAATATTATTTGCTAAATTTACTAATATTCTTTTAAACTTGACTGTCACAATACAATCGTCTTAAAGCAGTATGTCGTATCACTGGCTTGATTTGTGATAATGTGACACGTTATCATATCATGGTTATTTAATAAAAAAGTTGTGTCGTCCTTTTTCATGAGGTGTCTTGTCAATGTTTTCACCCTTATGAGTTAAGTAATACTGCAGTCTTTTTACATTTTTCAATTATTTTTTAGGGCTGTTATTAATTATTAAATTTTGTTTTCCAAGAGAAAGAATGCAATTTTTCTTTCGATATATTATAATTTTAAAATGTATTTATTTAAGATTGAAGTAATATTAATTATTAATTATTATATTATATAATAATATTATATATTATGTGAATCGAATCAAGAAATTGATTTCTTGATGTGAAGATATTTCTGACAAAATTGCTTGACTTATAACAATAAATACTATTTTTCTTTTTCATTTTTGGTATCCTAATAATATGTTGATAATTTAACTTTCAAATTTATTGAGAAGCTGGTGTATGGATTCATCATTCAAAATATTAATAAGGACGTCACACCTCTTAAAATATGAAATATAGTAAAATTTTATCAAGGCTTGTATGGAACATAGAAAGAAAATGTCCACACAATATTTTAAATATTACATTTTACGTGCAGCCTTGCATATACATCAGCAGAAAAATACATCGTTTTATAAATTTAATATCTGCGAAAAAATGTCTGACACTAGCTTACAATTAGATATGTGATTATTGATATTACTATCAAGAAATACCAAAGTGTCTAATGCTCAGATAATCAAATTTCCAAATTCCGAAATATTAAAACACAAATGTTCAAATTCGAACACCTTTAAATACTTAAAAATTTCAAATTCCCAAATTTCTGAATTTCCAAGTTACTAAATCTCCAAATTCCCACGTTTCCAACTTCTGAAATATGACAATTCTAAAATTTCCAAGTTATCAAATTACCAAATTTGCAAATCATCAAATTCTCACGTTTCAGCTTCTGAAATATTACAATTTTCAAATTTCCAAATTATCCAATTACCAAATCTGCAAATCGCCAAATTTCCGTTTTCAAATTCTGAAATATGATAATTAAAAAATTTCCAAATTATTCAGTTACCAAATCTGCAAATCACCAAATTCTCACGTTTTCAACTTCTGAAATATGACAATTCCAAAACTTCCAAATTATCAAATTACCAAATTTGCAAATCGCCAAATTCTCACGTGTCCAACTTCTAAAATATAACAATTCCAAGATTGCCAAATTACCTAATAATCAAATTTTCAAATTCCCAAATGATCGAACCTCCAAGTTTCCAAATTCCCAAGTTTCTAACCTTTAAAATATAAAAATGACCAAATTCCAAGTTTGGTCGAAAAATTTCCGCATTCAAAAACATCAAAACACAAAAATTTTCAAATTCTCAACTTTCCAAATCCCCAAATTTCCGAATCATAAAGTTTCTAAACACCACATTCAGGAAAAATTTGCTCCATCCGTGCCAGTTAAGTTCCAAGTCACCTAAATACGAGATGAATAGAAAATGGTGGACGATCCATCGTAAAATCTTTTCCGACGAAGTCGTTTAATTAAAAAGAAATGAGAAAGGAAGAAACAACCGGAAGAATGTAAGAAAACAACGAAACTGTCTATTCAGACCAGCAATGTTTGTAGTTCCTTCCCTATGTGCTACCATTTTGGCAGCGTTTCAAATACATATGTGTGTCGGTATACATATATGTACGTATACATTCCTACGAAGTTCTCCCATCACGAAGATACACAACTAGGAGAAAAGAAACTATTAACTTTTTCCTTCCTACACATCATAGAATAAAACAGTAGTATGAAAATACAACCCAATAGAATGAAATTAAATATAATTCAGTGAGTCAAGTCATGGAAATTAAGTGAAACTAATTATTTCGTCAAAACAGTGACTTTTGTCACTAATAATTATTATAAGCCGGTTTATGTTATTTATTTTTCTGCGAGATTCTTAATCTGGAAATAAGTGGTCATCGCATGAAACCGGTTGAACAAAATTAAATGATCGGTAGTAATTGAAAGTACATTGAAAGACAATTGACCCCTTAACTTACGAGTTTCTGGGCAAGTGTGTCAGACAAAGATTTAATTATCGTTGTAATATTAAGACAGACAAAGAATGTTCAAATGTTAGGGATACTTTAAATATGGCGATCACTGAACGGGTTGGAATTAAAATTAAACTTAAAATTCAATCGTGGTGAAAATATAAGTCAGATTTGTCGCATTTCAACAATTATGTGCGTCACGTGTGCAACTAAGGCAAAGGGTTAATATGCTGTATAAGATTTTAATTGCATATGTAAGATTTCTAATCGAATATTTCGTTAAGTGAAATTCAATAGAATGAATCTAAATAAAAATCCAGAGTGTGAACCTATAGAAAATTTAGTAGATAAATAAAACTCGATAATGTAAACCTAAATGCAATTCAGTAGAGAGAATCTAAATAAAACTCGATAATGTAAATCTAAATCTAAGTTCAATAGTGAAAATCTAAATAAAATGAACCTAAATAACATTCAATAAATGAAACGCAATGTCCCTATTTTACATGCCGGCTATGTACTGCACCTATTCTACTTGTCTGATCACATAGTGCCACCATTCCGTTGTCTGAGCACATACGATCCAATTCTACTGGCATGGATTATGTGTACAATCAGGTTTCGAAGATTGCATCAAGATTTATACGAGTGAGTTGCAGTAGATCGTTGTTGGTGTTGGGTAATACGTAATGCATCTAATTGTTATTGAAATATCTAATCGTTTAAATGGGACAGGTAGTTATTGAAGTACTTAATTACCCATTGCAAATATCCTTTCGGTGTATTATGTTTCAAATATGATAGATGAAATGATACTTTATGAAATACTTGCCTTTTGTTGAATATAAATCAATTATAAAATTTGTAATTAATTTGATTATTTATTAATTACATTTATAATTGATGTAACTGTTTATTAATTAAATTTATAATTAATGTAACTATTTATTAATTAAGTTTATAATTAATGTATCTATTTATTAATTAAACTTATTAATGTAATAAATATTTATTACATTTCGTTATAAATCAAATGATCAAGAGTACATTTTATCTGTTCATTATTTAGAAATAAGAAATATATTAATTTTATTGGTGAATATTAAAGAAATAAAAATTATTTGCTATCTTTTATTCGTTATTCGAGATTTTTATATTGACAGGATAAATTAATTTTTGTTTCGCTAAGTACTTTTTAAATTTACATAAGTGTACATTAATTGAAATATTAAATATAAATACAACACAAATTATAAATATTCAAATATACAGATATTCAGATACTCAAATATTCAAATCTTCAGATATTCAAATATTTAAAAACTCAAATCTTCAGATATTCAAATATTTAAAAACTCAAATATTCAGATATTTAAATATTCACAGTTCAAATCAGATACTCGAATATTTGAGCATCAATTTTGACGCCATTCAAATTTCATATGTCCAAATATTCAAATATTCGAATGTCAAATCACTGTATATCAGAATATTCGAAATTTCAAAACCCAAATATTTGAATATTTAAGTTTTAAATAAAACTTAATAGAATGAATCTAAATAAAACTCAATAGTATGAATCTAAATAAAACTCATAGGGGAGATGTGGGATCGTTGATCAGAAGGGATACATGATCACAAAGGTGTTATTATTAATATGCTGACTATATTCCTCCGCTCCCAGGTTTATAAGTAGTATTTGCAATATAACAATATAGTAATTTATAATTGTCGTTATGACATATTCAATAAGAGTCGTTAAAACTATTTATTTTATTAGTACCGAAAAGTAACTTCGTCTTCCATTTTTTTTTCTCTTATCCTTTACTTTTTATTGCTTGCAGTAAAATATTTCTTGTTCTTTGTATTTGGAACAATTTTACTTGTATTTCTGACAATTTTAGTCATTTGCAGTTATGGTAATTTTATTTATTTACTTTTACTTATATGCATTTACAACAATTAATGCAATGGTCTAAATAATTAAATTGAACTTGAGTTTCCGATATTTCAAAGTCGAGCAGCATATTCGATGAGTACAAAGTGCAATACCTGATCAAGTGTTCAAACTTTCATACACTACATTAAATGTAAATTTCTCAGATTTAGAATACGTGTCCTCAGAATGAAATTCGTCCGAAGGTGTCGATAAGATCACTCCACATTAAATAAATCACTTTTTCAACACAATGGCAAGAGTATCGTTCCAAATTAGGAACGAAATACATGTGAAACCATGAAAAGTTTCAAAATTGTTTAAAAAATATTCAACTTCTGTAATTTGTCTCTATTTTCATAAAAACCAATCTTGTTAACTATATGTCGAATTGATTTAATTTTTTATTTAAAGTATGTCGTTTAATCTTTTTACTTTAAAAAATTTTTATGATCAAGTTCGTTTATCTTTGTGATCAAATCTGTGATACTTATCATTACGAGCAAATATTTAAATTCGATAATCGAAAATATTATTAATTGTTTATCGATTATTAAATTAAGTGTTAAATGACAACACCTTAAGAACCATTACATAAATAATGAAGCAGACAAAGAAATGATAAAACGAAGCTAATCAAATATGGCGCCTTTCGCTAATGCGAAGGTGGGATCGCAAATGGAAAGAAGTTTCTTTTTTCAAAAAACGTTGGTAACAAAGATCAAACCAGCAGTAAGACCATTACTTATCCTCCTCCCGCTGGGAGCAATAAAAGTCTGGCCATCAAGTTCTTTAATAAAAGATGAAAATAATAGGAGACGTAGGGTGGAAAGGATCTTAGAGAACTGTTGAACTTTAGAAGGACTGTTTATTTCCCGATAGCTCGAAAGCATTAAATCGTGTGAACGTTATCGGGCTTTAACTTCGATACCCCAGGAACATCACGTGGTACGGGCTAGAGATAACGATTAACCCTTTGCACTATTTCCACGAGTCTGACTCGTGACGCACTCGACCTTCAGTTGCGATCAATTTTACTCGAATTTTCAATACGCTTCAGATTGGAGTTCAAGTCCAATTATAATTTTCATAGTCAACGATTGTATAATACCAAATTGACATAACATTTCAACTTTCTTTGTCTGTTTTTATATAATGGCTGTATTAGTTAGTTCTGCCTGACGCACCTGACAAATTAATCATAGGCCAAGGGGTTAAAACTAACCTCAACGGGCAATTTTAGGAGAAAACGTATAATTCAACGTTAATCCTGACATTTGCATATCGCATAAACAAGCAAAATAAAATTTCACACTGAATATGACACTAGAACAACCAATCAAAAAAGCTAGTTTCAGGTTTCACTTTTTATATTACAAAATTTTGTTGCGCTTTCGTCGAAATGTCTTCTATTGAAATATTTGTAGAAAATGAATGAATATGGTGGATGCTTCAGTATTTATTTATTTTTCCACTTCATTTTTAATTTGGATTTAAGAATTTACTGTTGATAGTTCTAGTAGTAAATATGAAATCTGGTATAAAATAAAATGGTTAACCCTTAATGCACACTTGATACACCGGGACGTTTGAGCCACTAAAAATGTTTTTTACAAAGAAGCTACTCATTGTCTTAACTTCAAAGAAATTATAAATAATCTTTGAAAATTATTTTAATATTTTTGACTACTGATTTCAGTTTTAAACGTTGAATATAAAAACAAATTCAGAAACGTGAACAAATTGAGAAATAATGATTTTCATAGAAAAATTCCAAATTTTGTTCGATTTTTATGTAAAGAGTTAAAATCTTAGTTGAACACTTTTGAGATATAACAGTTTGAGAGAAAAAATAGTAGAAATACCAGAGTTTCAAAAAAGATATTTATTCAGATTTTCAGGATATGTGTGGTTAAAATTGAAGCTAAATTGACTGGGGTCGTTTCATACCCCAGTTAAGGGTTAATTATCTAAAATCGGTAAATTATTCAAATACTTAAAAACACTATGCTTCGTACAATTCAATTCGAAAACATTTTTGTTATCTAAAGATGTAAATTTTTGAGTCTGAGTAGTCTGAGTATTTCTTTAATGTAAATAATAATGAATAATAATTTATATATATTTAAGTATTCACATTTACTATTCTTTGTAGAAATAAGATTTACCATGATTTTAACAGGAATTATGCTAACTTTCTGACCAAAAATGTAACAAGGATCGTTTGTACTCGAATGCCGACATCAGGGTCAGGGCCGACACAAATACTTGTTGTATGGAATGTGTAGTGTTCCACGTCTGAGATTTTGTTATGCTTGGAATTCCATGCCTGGGAATTTGGACCACATTTTACAACCTTTTATTAAAAAATTCGCAATATACTAAATTACAGCGTTCCACATACTTACATTTGCAAATTTTGTAATTAGAAAATGATTAAACATTTGAATTTTCGAATTGACAAATTTATATATCCTCAAAATCTTAAATCTTCAAATTTCCAAATTTTAGAGATACACAATTCTCTAAGTATAAATTTTCAACTTTCTGTTCTATCAATTCCTGAAATTATCAAATTTTTACATTTCCATATTTTTGAATGAGAAATTTCGAAATTTTTTAATTACTAATTTCTTTAGTTTTGAATTTCCGAACTTTCAAATCTCCAAATCTATAACTTCCTAAATTCCCAAATTCCCGAATTCTCAAACTCCCAAATTCCTAAATTCCCAAATACAAAATTCTCAAATTCCTGAATCCCCAACTCCCCAAATCCCCAAAATCCCAAATCCCTTTTGTAAATTTCCAAGTTGCCAAATCTCCAAATTCCGAAATCCCAAATTTTCGAATCTCCAAATTCCTAAATCCCCAAATCCCCAGAACTCCAAATCCTCAAAATCCTAAATTCCCAAATTCCCAAATTCTCAAATCTTCAAATCCCTCCAGCAAATTTCCAAATTGCCAAATCACCAAATTCCGAAATCCCAAATTTTCAAATCTGCAATTTCTTAAATCTCAAATTTACAAACTGTCAAACCTCCAAATCCTCAAATTCGCAAATTTCGAAATTTCCAATTTCTGAGAATCTAAAGTCTCCAAGTTCTTGTATCTTCAAATCACCAAAGGCCTAAATCGTCAAATCCTTAAATTCCCAAACCTTTAAGTCCCAAAATCCCCAAATCTCCGAATCCCCAAATCCCCAAATCCCCAAATCTCCAAATCCTGAAATCCTGAAATACTCAAATCCTGAAATCCCCAAATCCTGAAATCCCCAAATCCTGAAATCCCCAAATCCTGAAATCCCCAAATCCTAAAATCCTCAAATCCTCAAATCTCCAAACCCTGAAAACCCCAAATCCTAAAATCCTGAAATCATCAAATCCTGAAATCCCCAAATCCTGAAATCCCCAAATCCTGAAATCCCCACATCCAGAAATCCTCAAATCTCCTAGTCTCCAGATCTCCAAATTTTTAAATTTCAGTTTAAAATTCTTCAGTTCAAAATTCTTGAAACACATTCAATAAAAATTTGCTTCGCCAACCCAGATCAGGATTTATAATTAACGCAGCCACCGAAAAATTTAACTGTAACCACTACGCCAATTGCAGCCATTTCCAAATACATGTCACCATAATCAGTTCACGAATCTGATCATCAACGTATCGTTACACGGTCGATCTAACAACAAGATTTTGATTCCATGACAATAATTGGGACCCGAGAAGCTCGCTAATTAAATTTACTGAATTTACGCCTGAGTTAAGTCCTGATTGAAGGAAAAGCACGAGTAAAGAGAAAAAAGAAACGTCAGGCAATTAAGGTAGCTGCTACTGAAAACTGCTCAATATACATAGGATTTGCTTAATTACTTCGGCTAATTACTTTGTGTTACTGCTCCAATGCCGATTCGATCGCTTCACTTTGAAGTTTGCTTATAACTGTGCCCTGCGGAAATCTGCCTTGAATGAGCATTATTAGAAATGTATAAACCAGTTCCCTCCTGTTACCTTCTGCCATTTTCACCTTGAAACTGTCATCTGAAGTATTCGTTTCCAATATCGATTATTTTTATGAGACACTTCATGAAAATAGATGTTCACCGAATTGTTGCGAAACTGTATCATGGTTCCTTTATGCTCTTTCAATATTAAGGTAAGAGTACCATTTGACCAGTTTTTAGAAAATAAAAAATGAGGTTTTTATAAGTTTTGCACTCTAAACGAAACTGATTAGATGCCACATTTGTTAGTTAAGTTTTAAAACAATTAATGAAGTATATTTACTAACAACGAACATCTAAATTCATTAACCTCTTAACCTGCAATTTTCTGGACAATTGCGTCATCCACAGCTAGCTAATTAACGATAAAGCAAGCGATTACCATTGTTCACATGGAAGATTTTTCTTAATTGGTCAACTAGTGGTGCCTTAAAGGGGGCAATACTATTAGATAGATGAAAATAAACTGATATTTGTGAATTTTTTTGTATAGGATATCTTTGTCTTGTATTTTTGAAATTTCAGATATCATTTATTATAACTATTGCCTATTACAACATATTTTCTTTTTTTAAAAATATTTAAAAATGGCGGAATTATGATAGTCTTTCCTGGAAGTGTTTCGGCGCTTCTCGTGAAACGGCGTGACTTCTAGCTTTAGTTACATTGTTCTGAAACAAGTTTGCAAACGATGTATCGATTATTAACATTGACAGTTAGTAAATGAACCTAAGAAACGTGAAAAATATGGAAAATTGAAGAGATGGCGCGCTTTTAAAGAAAAGCTTCGAATTTTACCGAAAAGTTTCGCAATATTTTGCAATAAAAAAGGACTCTAATGTTAAATTTATTTGGTACATTTAGGTTCATATGTTAGATAGTATTGTCATGGATATGTGCAAAAAATTTGAGCGCGATTGATAAACTAGTTTTTGAGTTATCAGTCACGCCAATTTTAAAAATATAGTTTTGAGAAAAATGCGTTTAAAGTTTCGATAAGTAAAACCTGAATAATTTCAATGATTTACCAACTAATCTGCGATTCCTGCGCCATATAATAATCCTTTGGCTTACTCGTAAAGTTGATTTTCCTCCATAAGCTCATTCTCCGTAAAAATACAAAATTTCAAACACAGCAATGGCATGATAATAACAAATCTGCTACATAGCCCTCCGCACCGAGCGCGTGAATATCTACGGCGCGATACCAGACATGAGTCTCGATAATCGGCCATAACATCAAAAGGGCTCCGTATTACGCTTTAAAATTTTAAGACTATATTTTTGAGATGTTGCACTAACATTTTATAGAAAAAAAAAATTTTGCAATTTGTTAAGATTCTAAAGGTATTGCCCCCCTTAACTGAATTTTATCAGTAATTGAATAAATTATTGAAACATACTGTATGTTGTAATGCAATTAAAATATTGTAAATTTAGGATAACTGTATTTGATACGGATTGATGTCGAATATGGAACATTGCAATCGCAAGAAGATAGTACAGTCGTTAGGTCATCCATTTTGATAAAACTTATCTGACGAATCTAAAACAAAATGGAGGCTTACCATGCTTAGTTGTTTCTGTCGATACTCATTATCTGGAACGATATTTGACATTTAATTTTCTTATTGCAAGAAATAGTAAATTACTTTATCATATTACAACAGTTATGGTAGAAATGATTGGTAAGTTTTTGAAGTACTCTATCCCGAATACAAATCCTCTTATGAACATTAATTTGTTTTTCTGTTTTTGTGTACTTCCTTTTCATTTATACATAATTTTGTTATATTGTTTATGATGAATAAGTACACAGAGTGTAACCGTGTTCCTGCCATATATTGTATATAATATAACACAATTACAGTAAATGAAATAATATGGAGAAAATTAGTGAAAAAATGAAGAATGATTTAAAATTTAAAGGAACAATAATAATTGGGAATAATGTTTGCTTGGCAAGGTTTAAATTCTTGAATTGGAAAACTCCTAAATTCTTAAATTTTAGAACTTTCAAAAATTCGGTTTTTCAAATTTTTAAGTCCAATTCTTTACATTTCTAAATCTCTATATTGCCAAATCCTCACATTCCCAAATCTTTACATTTCTAAATCTCCACATTTCCAAATCCTCAGGTTCCCTTTCTAAATTTTCAAATCTTCGCATTTCTGAAACTCCATATTCCTAAGCTCACATGTCCCCAATTTCCCACATTCCGAAATCTTTATATTTCTAAATCTTCATACTTCCAAATCTTCACGTTCCTATATCCTTACATTTCTAAATTTTATTTTGCCAAATCCTCACATTCAGAAATCTCCAGATTTCCAAATCGTTCTGTCACTAAAATCCCCAAATTTCTAAATCCCCATGTTCACAAACCTCAGATTCCCAAACCCTCACATACCTAAATCTCTACATTTTCAATCTTTGCATTGCTAAATTCTCACATTTCCGAATCCTCGCGTTCTTAAATTTTTGCAAGACAAAACACTGTATTGCCAAATTCCTACGTTCACAAACCCCAAATTCCCAAGTCTCTACATCTGCAAACTTTCGTACCCTCATGTTTCCAAACTTCGTATTTCAAAATCTATACATTCTGAAAATCGCCATATTTCCGCATCTCCACCTTCCTAAATTCCCAAGTCCATATTTCGAAACCTCACATAACAAAATTTCTATTTTCCCAAATCTTGTATTTCTAAATGCGTACATTCTCAAATTCCCACATTTCGAAATCTCAATATTAACCTATTTCTAAACTACTTGATTCTGAAATTTCCAAATACTCAAATCCTAAAATCCCCCGATTTTCCAAAACTTCCAAATTTCTAAAAATTTCCTAGAGAAAGGCAGATTTGCTGTTTAATATCAGATTTACAGTGACCGATGTGTATTTGTACAATCAAAATGTAATAAATATATAACGGATGAAACAAATTAATTTGCTCAGTTATTCTTTGTTTCCACAAAAGTTAACATACATCTCGACAAAAATATCTTAATGATTCACAGACGTTAGTGACCACATATTAAATTTGAAACTAAACTATAAAAATAAATAAATAATGTATAATACGTAAAGTAGCTTATGTAATTATATTTTATATCGATAACACATTTTGACGAATTGACGAATTTCTACGAATTTTCGTGATTGAAAATAAGAATTCTAAATTCCGCCATTTTGACTCATTCAACAAATCTACTGTTAATATCCCGGTCACAGTATAGGTTTTCATTCCGAAAACAAAACTACACAAAATCTATCTTTATCTCAATTCATACTGCTTTCTAATTTTTGACAAAATATTTCATATTTTTTATTCCATTCAAAAAGTCTGATTTCGTTTCTATACACACCGTGTATGTGTACGTATTAAATGATCAAAAAAAAGAATCAAAGAGAAATCTGTGAATTTGTTATTGACATTCAATAGCAGTTCGTTGTATCTGTTCTGTGCAAACAGTAGCCTTCATTGATTTTATATATTTGTGTCAGATTGAATTTTTTTTCAATAAAAAATATGTCAACCAATGTAAATAGAAATAATTGTTCCTGTGAGTAAACAAAAGCACGCATTCACCGATTATCCGTCGATAAGCTTATATGGAAAATCAAATGGTTAATAGGAAGGTACGCTTTACGCAATCATTTTTTACCAAAACTCATTTTTACCGCAAACAATGCAAATTCGTAACAAAATATTGATCGAAATTATTGTTACGAAACGATAGCAAAAGAAATGCTGTATATAAATGGTAAACAAAGAATATTTCGTAAAATTAAGTAGTTTATGTCAACGTTTGGTAAGACACGATCCGTCACACATTTTTTTACTCGATAATCCTCTAAATCTCCAAATGGTGGTTTCTAAAAAGGAGTGAATCTGCGTGAAAATGCAAGCCAAAAATGTGGAATTGAATTTGTCCATTATAACTTCATTTCTGAATACATGAATTTGAACAGCTTGCAAGTATCTGTACAAAAATTTATTCACAGCACAAGAAATGACAAATTCAATAACTGTCACATTAATTTGGGTATAAATGAATGTTATTAAGTAAATCAATTTAGTCATTAATATCGCTAAAGTTTATCAATCGTTCTTCACAATGTTATTAATGTAATGTAAATTTAGCCAATGATAAAAACGTACATAAACACCAAAATGTATCACAAGTAATGAAGATAAACATATATTAGAGATATTAATAATTAATATCTTAATTATTATCTTAATAATTAATAATTAATAAATTTACTGATTTATGTTTGTTTATTGTTGAATTAATAAATAATTTGCTGATTTTGCCATTTTATGTTATAAACAAATTCTTACAAATACTTGAAAAATATATAAATTCAGTTGTGTTGAAAATGAAACACTAAAAAAGAAATTTTGTCGATATTTTTTACTGAATTTTTCACGTAGCTTCACCCTTTATTTAGTTGTACCACCAATTCATAGACACCCCGTGTTTTTTCAAATTATCTTAAAAATAACACTTTCCATTAGAAATAAAAATACACAGTAAATAAATAAATTCACATAATATCATGAATGTTATTACAATAATCTTTTAAGTAAAGTAAATATATTGTCAAGGAAAACAATTTATGAAACAGTTTGTGACTATATAAAATACATTAAAATTGTTTGTATTAATGAGTAAATTATTTACAACTGAAGAAAATGGAATCGAAATTTTATTACAAATTCGTTTATGTCAAATGATTTTAGTAAAATATTTAATAAGTAGTAGTACTAATATTTGTACATAGAATTTACTGTTTTAATTGCAAATAATAGAAATTAAATAATTTGTAAGCCAATAATAAAATATAATTCATGACTTCCTTGTAAAGAACTTTGCATATTTATTTAAATAGAATGCTTCATTCCTGCTCAAACGTTGCAACTTAATCTGTTAAGTAGGTCATTTTTCAAGCAGAAAAGAGTTATTTCCCTCGGGTAAGTATAATAAAAAGCGAACAAAGAAGAGTTAATCTGTCTTTTATACGATCCATGATAATATCATTTACTTTCCTGATATAAAACGATACCATGATATTAACTGAATCGTCGGAATAATATAGAATAAAACAATAAATAATTTAATTTGTGCTTCATTGAATATTTTGTTACACTTGTTGAATTCGTTTCTGTTATTCCATATTAATTTCATAATAAATTGTTACGTGTATGATAAGGTCTTAACACGCTAATTTAAATTAATTCCTGCCTTTGTATTTTTTAAAAAGTCTGTGAAGCATGATGTATTCTTATGGTTTAATAATTTACATAAACAAGTGTTCGTAAAAAATGAAGACAAATATTTTGAGCAATTTTAAGTAATCAAAAATGTTAATTAAAAAGGAAATATTAATCAATAATATTAACACAAATATTGTTCAATATTATTAAAATTAAAATGCCACTTCCAAAGCATAAAACGACAGATACAGTTTAATAAAAGTTTTGTAATATGGCACTTGTGACATATTTATTTCAAAAAAAAAAAAAAAAAAAAAAAAAAATGCGACAAAAATTTGCAAAGAAAAATTAAACACTTGTATACCTCGATTTTAACTGAAAGCAAGTTTCACTTGAAACAAAATAATTAGTGCACACCGAAACCATAATATTGATCTTCCATGATCATTTCATTTGAAAAGAGTTATCAGAATAACTTTTGAATTCACACACACATTCGACGGATATACTCTTATATTCTTTACCGAGGGAACAATTTTAAGCGTGGATACAAAGAAGGGAAGAATATTCTGTGCATTCATTGTTTCGTTCATAAAAGGCTAATGTCAAGGTTAGGTTAGCAAACTAACCTACAAACGACAGAACTGGGATGCATCGGAGCTTCGACTAAAATTAAGCATTCAAGACCTTCGACAATAGAATATTATATATTGAAGAATAGTATCTACAGGAATAATATAATATTCAGAAAATGCACATGAAGCAGAATTCGAAGTGTAATTTTAATTAACAAAGTGGAGGATTAAAAAACAATAAGAAACGTTTTGCATATATGTACGTACATTAAAAGAATCGTTTTTACAGATGCATATGTTCATTATAAGAACTACTTTTGTACATGTGTATGTACATTAGAAGTGTTTTTGAACATGTACATTAGAAGAACTATTTTTGTACATACGTAATATTCATGACCCAGTTTCTGGGAAATATTCGTGCAAAGAATGAAATGTACGGAATTCAAATTCTACTAATCTTTCGTTGATTTCTATAAAAATGTGATATAAAATAATACTATGAAATTCCTGTACTCAGTTAAACATAAATAAAACGCAAATTTTATTTGTTAATAAAATTTCTTGCCTTTCGAAATTATAAATTTTTGTTGTGCTATCTGAATATGCATAGTTGCAATATTATATTATTTTTCTTGGAATAATTTTCATAAATAATAGTTTAATAAAAAATAACTCAATAAATATAATTTAATAAAATGTAGCGTTGGTTGTTATTTTCTTACTCGTTAAAATTTAAAAATGTATTACATTTTAAACCAAAAGAATTATGTACTACAGGATTAATGTTTCAAGAATTATGTTAGAACGTCTAGAATTTCAGGTATTTTACTTTAAACTAGAAAATTTGTTAATATGGTTTTTCCAAAATGTACGTTGAACTTTATAAAAATAATCAATGATACTCGTATTTGCTTTATTTTATTAATCTACTGTTTTATTTCATTTTCTACTTAAAAATGATTATGTATTAATCATTACTTGTCTTGATGTTAGATTTTCAAATTCCCATATTCTCAAATTTTCAGTCTCAAATATAGTGACTTTAATTTTCCAAAATTGCCTTAATTTTACAAATTTCCACGTTTTCAAACCATAAATTTACAAATTTAACAAAATTTCAAATTACCAAAATTTCAAAATATGCAAATTCTCAAATTTTCAAAGTCTCAAATATAGTGACTTTAATTTTCCAAAATTTACACGTTTTCAAACCATAAATTTACAAATTTAAAAACATTTTCTAATTACCAAAATTTCAAAATATTCAAATTTTCAAGTTCCTAAATTTTTACACTCCAAGATTCGCAAGATTCCAAAAATTTATAAATTTTCAACTGTTCGAAAGAACAAATTTTCAAATTCTTAAATATTCGAATTCACGAATTTCAAAAACTAAATTGTCATATTCCAAAGTTTAAAAACTCCAGAATACCCAAAGCTTCCAAATTCGCAAGCTAGGAATTTTAATTCCTAAATCGCCTAACTCTTAAATTTTCAAATGCTCAAATTAAGAAAATCCAAATCCTCAAATTTTTAAGTTTTCAAATTTCCCAAATCCCAAATCACCAAATTCTGAAATTTTTTAATTCCGAAATTCTGAAATTCTGAAACTCTGAAAGTCTGAAAGTCTGAAAGTCTGAAAGTCTGAAAGTCTGAAAGTCTGAAAGTCTGATAGTCTGAAAGTCTGAAATTCTTAAATTCTGAAATTCTGAAATTCTGAAATTCTGAAATTCTGAAAGTCTGAAAGTCTGAAAGTCTGAAAGTCTGAAAGTCTGAAATTCTGAAATTCTGAAATTCTGAAATTCTGAAATTCTGAAATTCTGAAACTCTGAAATTCTGAAATTCTGAAATTCTGAAATTCTGAAATTCTGAAACTGAAATTCTGAAATTCTCAAAATACCTCAAGTTCCTGAAATTTCAAAAACTCCTAAAATTACAAAATTTATAAATTTTCGGAAGCCAAAATTCCCAAATATCCAAACTCTCGAATTACCAAATCCACGAATATTTAAATTCCTGAATTTTTTAATTTTCAAATTCTCAAATTTCCAAATCCTCAAACTCACATATTCACAAATTCACAAATATTCAAATGTTCAAGTGTTCAAGTTTTCCAATTCTCTAAATCCCACAATTCCAAAAATTATAATTCCAAATATCCCAATTATCCCAAATTTCTAAAGTCTCAAATTCTCAAGTACCCAAATTTTTGTATTCATAACCTACTTCGACTTAAATCTGCTCTCATTTACTTAATTCACCACAAATCAACCAAAAAGTCCGAAGGAATCTATATTTACCAATTATAAAATGGTATTTGAAAGACTGCTATGGATTTGAATCCCTGTGTGATCCTACATTAGTGCGGCAATGCTTAACTCATCCATCTTCGACACTTTGAGCGCCACTTTACAACCTAAATTCCTTTCAGCAAGTAATTTTATTTCCAATAAATCGAACAGACAATTTTCATAATATTCAACCCTTGTTTACTCGACAAATTAATATATTTCACAAAATTTCGTGATGTAAAATCCACTAAGATTAGCGATAGATTTATGTGAACATACACAGTATGTCTGAGAAGAAACGGAACTTTTTGAATTCAAGGAAAACTACTAGCACCACCTATTAAAACAATATGCTATCTGAAAACAGTATTCCTCTCCTACAAAACAAAACAATCGTTATTGGAATCGAGCAACGAATTGTAAACTTATAGCGTTTAAAGCGACAGAACTTTTCGTCATCGTGTCACATAATCACGA
This sequence comes from Megachile lagopoda, assembly GCA_036983795.1. Lineage (NCBI taxonomy): Eukaryota > Metazoa > Arthropoda > Insecta > Hymenoptera > Megachilidae > Megachile > Megachile lagopoda. Next base: position 14,978,359 of record CM072795.1, on the reverse strand, counting down.
TGGAGCAAAGAACGAATATTAAATTCTGCTCGGTAAAGCTCGGTAAAACTTTTACAGAAACATTTGAATTAATGAAAAACGTTTATGGCGACGATTATTTATCCCGTACACGCGTGTTCGAGTGGTATAAGCGATTCCAGGATGTTCGTGATACTTTGGAAGACGACCCAAAGCCAGGTTTTGGGTTTTTCTAAATTCTAAACGATTCTAAAGGTATTATACTTCGGGAATTCGTTCCACAGGGACAAAATGTTAATGGCGAATATTATCTGGGTGTTATGGAGCGTTTGTGGGAAAGAATCGTTCGTGTGAGGCCCGAATATCGAGCGCCAGGGTGTTGGTTTCTGTTGCATGATAATGCACCATGTCACAGAACTGTCGCAATTCGTGAATTTTTGGCGAAAAAACAAGTCTGTGTGCTCCAACATCCTCCATATTCGCCCGACTTATCTCCATGCGATTACTTCCTTTTTCCAAAATTGAAATTAGCCATGAAAGGAACGTTTTATGACACTGTTACACAAGTCCAAGCAGCTGTGACAAGGGTGATTGAAGCGATTCCGCAAAACGACATAAAAAATCTATGTTAACATTGCCTGAACGTGCCCAGGGGTGTATTGATGCGGAGGGGATGTATTTTGAATACAAAAAATTAATTTTGGCAAAATAACTAATACTTTTTTTTTTATTTAAAAAGTTCCGTTACTTTTCGGACATACTGTGTACGTCATCCACGTGTGGGTGATATGGCACAAGTGTCAATATTTATACACCATTTAAATTCTGTTAGCACTGTCTAAAAAACGCTCAGCACATTCTTCAAGCGTGCGCACGATGAAAATAGTAACCGATCTGAAAACACGAAAATGCCATATCTCGAGTCGTTTATGAAGAGGCAATATCTCTCTTAACCCCTGGGAATATAAGGCATCGAGTAATTGTCCGCGATATCTTTCCGCTACAATTCATTGTCAGACATGTCAGCTTGTCAGCTTGTCAGCTTTTGTACCGTTCAAATGATATGGATCGCAATATTGTAGGCAGTAACATCGGGAGAGTTGCATTGTGTATGTTCATTAGCCACCGCTGTAACCGTGCGTCATTGTGCCCGAGATTTGTACCTGGCACAATAAAAAAAAAAGAAAAATCCTGAATGTACCCTACCGAGAAAGGTCTTTTTATACCTATGCGGACCTTCTGCTTCTGACATTTCTTACATTCCCTTTTTCTTTTCTTTAATCACGGCTCGAGTAGATTACAGAATATCACTCGGTTCCGAAAATATGAGAAAGAAAACCTTTTATCGCGCCGTGTAATCTGATATATTGAGTGAAATTATTACTAACAGAAATTGTTACCAAAATTCTAGGTTTTATACACGAGAAAATTGAAGTGGTTATTAATACGTGCATTTCGTTGTTTTGATTCGTCTCAATTTATGATTCGAAAATATTGGATTTTGTCTTTGTCATACAAATGCACTTAATAGGGCAACGAAAGTGCTGGAGTTGGAAGTAAATACGTGGGTATGTAAATTTAGAATATGATATGGATGAATTATTATCGTTATATAACTGTTTACATTCAAAGTTAGTATATAATTTAATTCACATTTGAATTCACATTTTAATTCGCATTCATAACATTTTAAGCTCATGACAAATAAAATCAATATAAAAATGAAGGAAAATATTAACAGTTAACTTCGAGCCATAAGAATTTGGATGAAAAAAAAATAAATCGAAAATATTTATTACACTTAATTATCATGTCTTCTATTAAAAAAAAGGAAAACTACAAAAACTGTGTCGTTGGAGTATAATAATATTCATGAAAACAAGTCAAGTTATTAAGAAATAGAATTAATTATTTTAAATGTTATTATTTATTATTATTTAACTATTTTTATAACCTCGAACTATGGTTTTGGATTTTAAACTTTTGCTCATGTAATTTAAAAAATTACTAAAAATTTATCATCTAATATCCAAGAAAATTATACTAAGAATTAAAAAAGAAACGTAGTTTATTTTGAAAGTAACATACATTATAGTGGCATTATTATATTAAATATTTATACTTTTTTAATACTTGCAAACATTGAATTGTTGTTGAAATATCAAATATCCGGAGATATCCACATTTTTTTGTAAGAAAAATGATGTGATCAAATAGAGTCTACGTAATTAAGTATTATAGGAGTTGAAATAAATGTGAAACGGACGTAGACCGCCATTTTGACAAGATGGATGAGAGAAAGCGCACCAATTGAATCTTTCTACTTCGGATTATAACTAAAGCACTATATTTTACTCTCTTTTCCAATAAATCTGTAGAATGTCATATTGAATTCCATTCTCGAACTTTTTCATTTCAAAGTCAATGTATATTAAGTTCACTTTTTTAAAGAATTATATTTTGCACGTTTCTTTGTATCAAATTTTTCATCCTTTTCGATGGTAAAAATTGTTTCGTACAAAATCATATAGCTTTTAATACAATGGAGTAAATATGATATTAAATATATCTTCTTCCGAGCTATGCAGTATAAAAAGTACTTGGCATTTTCTGGCTGTGGTACATTTTAAATCCGTAGGTACGTTTTATGGTATTAAGTCTGCAGTACGGTCGTAAGACTATACGTATGTGATACTAATCCCATTACACAGATAATTTAGAGCCTGATGCTGCGTCAAAAAATATGTCAAGACTGTATGTAGGTTAATAATGTATCACATAAAAGTAAATACAAAATCAGATAAAACGAGAGTAAATACAGCATCACACAATCATAAATAGACATAGAAATATTCATGCATTTACAGTAAATAGGTCTACAAAATATAAATAAATTATATATCATATAATCTGTGAGATTCACAGTCTATAAATTATATATTTACTTTATAGATTTTGAAACATTAATGCATAAACATTCACAGTACACTTAATAGTAATTCACAATATGTGACATTAAATTATTGAAATTTTAAATCTAACATAAGATAGTAAGTCCTATTTGTTTTTGTTTTAAACTGCAATATTGTTCAATTTGCGATTTTATTTTTAAACAATGAAAATTTTTTAACTATGAACCAGAAATGTATATCTTCAGCGATTTCAAGGTTACAAGGTTTTTGCATTTTTGATTTGTTGTTTCTTAACATTTAATAAGTTTCAATTTTAAAAAGTTTTTATTTTACTTTTAATAATTAAAGGTGACTTCACTCTTTAGTGCATAATTTGTTCTATTTTTTAAGAAAGCTGTTATGAGCAGATAAAACTGATAAGAATAAGAATATAATAAAATAAATAAATTAATGGATAGTTATTTACATTTATATTTATATATTAATATATAAAGATTAATTGATATTTACTTGGGTTTATATATTAATACATAAATAATAAAATAAATATTATTACGAGCAACTGAAAGTTGAATATTCGCTGCAGTACAAACTTATAAATTCCATCTAAGAACTTAATCAATAAAATGAGGTTATTTAAACTTTGTTAGTTTCTATTTTCAAAAAGTTTAAATAGATGCTTTTAATTGTCGATAAATTTCTAAGCGTTCCTGAGAGATTCCGTAAGCTCTATCATACATTTTAGGCAACAAAATGGTTCCCACACCAGCTATAGATCAAGCTTCACATTAATATAGAATACGCAACTAAATTAAAATATCATAAACCTCTATAAAGCTCAAGGCTCTTTTAAGGAGATAGTTTTCGTGTCAAAAAAGAACCATTACTTTTTTACATAAGATTCAAAATAGAGGAAGTCCCTTAAAATAGAAAAGTTATATACAACAAAAAAATAAAAAGCTAACGCAAACATTTGTACATATTTGTAAAAAAAATAGAATTTATTTAGTAATAAACTTTAAGGCTAGTTCCTATAATACTTTATGATTTATAATAAATTATTTTTAATTCCACATTCATGAAACAAAAAGATATTTCAACTTTCAAGATTTTTAATCAGTTACACAAAATTTGAGCAAATAATTTTTTTCTGCATTTAACCCCAGGGAATTAATTATGTCGTTAAAATCTAATGATCTTAATAAATTTTTTTCTACGGCCAATATCACCAAACAAGGCCTTGCCGAAGACAAAGCCTCGTCAAAGAGGAGACCATCCGAAGCCCGGGTCTATACAGTCCCTGGCCATCGAGTTAGGACCGAAATTTCACTTTTATGGCCATATTATGTCATATATGGAAAATTGTCTTAGATCATGCAAAATTATTACTAAATACGTTGATAACGATATACAAGGTCTGTCCGGAAAGTAATGCAATTTGTTCATTTCCGCCATCTTTCCTGGTCCGAACATGTTCGGACTTGTTGAAATATGTGGAGGGGACTCTTATCTTCATATCTTTGCAACCTCAACCTGATTCGCGCTCCGAAATCGTCAGAATCGTAGTAAACACAAACCTATTATTTGTGCCCGTGTCACGACGCGTAATGGAGAAAAATATCGAACAACGTTATGTGATTAAATTCTGCGCTAAGCTGAATAAAAACCTCGCCGAAACCAACCAAATGATTAAGGCGGCATACAGGGACTCTGCTCTTTCCTATTCTCAAGTTTCCAGATGGTTAAATTTGTTCAAAAACGGTCGGGAAAACGTGGAGGATGACTTCTGCTCTGGACGGCCGACAAGCACCACTATTGACGAAAATGTTTCCCGTGTCCATGAACTTCTTAAGAGTGATCGACGACTGAGTGTTCGAATGATCGCAGAGACTCTCAACATATCGAAAACAACTGTGCACAACATTGTACTCGAAAAGAGATCGCCACTACGTGACAGCTGCACCACGACAACGCTCCCAGCAATACCGCTCTGCGCGTTCAAGAATTTCTAGCCAAGCACAGCTTGGTAACGTTGCCACAGCCCCCTTACAGTCCTGACATGGCTCCAGCAGATTTTTTCCTGTTCCCGAAGATCAAGTCTGCCCTCAAAGGATTCCATTTTGGAACCATACAAGTAATTCAAACCGCCGTGACGAAGGCATTAAACGAGGTCCCCATTAACGCCTTCCAGGATGCGTACCGTGCATGGAAAAGTCGCTGGCAGAAGTGTGCTGAAGCCCAAGGGAAGTAGTTTGAAGAATTTTAAAGATTTATATCAATAACATAAATACATTTTTTTACGTACCTAATTGCATTACTTTCCGGACAAACCATGTATACATAGCAATTTGTTACTATCGTGATAATAAATTGTGTGGGTGATGAGCGATTAAGGGCCGTACAAGCGTTTACGATAGGCTCGAGTATCGATAGCGCGAGAGGTGAAATTTGAATGCCATAGAAAATGTCTGCCTACTCAAAAGACTAGTTTACAACTCTCCAACCACATTATCTGAGTTGAAAAGAATTACAGATATTTGGGAAAATGATGAAGATATAAAGCATATGATGTATACAGAGCATGCCGGAAGCTGTGACCAAAGCAAATGGTGGAAATACAAGATATTAACATGTATTAATAATGTTATGTACAGTAGTAATGTTAGTAGCTAATAAATATCATTACAATTTGAACATGCCTTTTAATTCTACGGAAAACGTGAAAAATGCTAAAGATTTGTAGTGGTCCTAATTTGATGGGTCTGGGACAGTAGAGCCCTCTGACTCCTTGATTCGGTGCTGACCATACGCGTTAGTTTGATACGTTTATGTCATTATTTCCATATTTTGAAATTCTCTATTTGAAATGTAACGACCTAATATATTTTTAAACGGAATCACTGCTTTTTCGATTATATCACCAGTTGTGGGATACCTAGCACATGCATGAATACACCTGGATAAACGTGCACGCTGGGTTCACCATTCTCCAAACGGTAATCGTTACTGAGAAATTACCGAACTGTGTCAGTTTCATGCCACGTGACGTTTGCATTTCGAAATATTACGAGTTTGTCCCTTATTAATCAGCCTATCCTGGATTAAATCCGATTTAGCTGTATGTTATATTCGTTGCGCCAGCGTATGCGCCATTATTTTACAATTAATTAACCTCGGCGTTTGACCATGCAAACAGTATGATCGTTAAGAAACGATAAATAGTTAAATCGATAACACGAAATTATTAAGTTCTCGTTATTATGTATAAAGCGTCACGAAAAATTGGCTATTGAGAGTATAATTTATTTAAGTATGATTTGATACAAAATTGCATAGTTTTATGGATGATAGAGTGAACTTTCTGTTCGAGAAAAAATGTTATTTTTTTGGATATATCAAGGATATGTTTCGTTTAATCGATTGAGATGTATTAGATTAATAGTAATGAGAAAACTCGTCAAGAGACATTGATGTGTAGTCAACACCGAAGTTTGACAGTTCGAACATTTTTCAGTTTACAGATTTCTAAATTTGGAAATTTTAAAATTTGAAATTTCAATATTTGTAAATTTGATATTTTTATATTTCCAGGTGTCGAAATTCCCAGTTCCACAGATTTTTTATTATTTCTTCAGTTGCAAATTTGAAAATATGAAATTTCTACATCTGTAAATTTGTCAATTTTGTCATTTAAAAATTTGATATTTCTATGTTTCCGTATTTGCAAGTGTAACAATTCCTAACTTCACAAATATTTAGATTACTAAATTTTCGAATTTGCAAATTTGATGGTTTAAACGTTTGAAAGGTTAGAAGTTTGAAATTTATGTATTTAAAAATTTGTAAATTAAATGATTGCAAAATTTAAATTCTTAAATTTCCAAATTTCTAGATTTCCGATTTTTCAAGTTTACAAATTGCTAAATTTCTGTTGTTGATTTGAAATTTCCACATTCGTAAACTTGTAAGTTTAATAATTCAGAAATTTAGAAATGTGATATTTCCATATTTCAGTATTTTCAAATGCCAAAGTTTCCTACTTCACCAATTTTAAGCTTACTAAATTTCGGAATAACTTTATCTACGAAGTTGAGAGTTCGAAAGTTTGAAAATTTGAAAATTTGATATTTCCATATTTTAGTATTTTGAAATGCTAATATTTCCTACTTCTCCAATTTTCAGCGTACTAAATTATTGAACAACTTTATTTACAAAGTTGAGCATTCAAAAGTTTGATAATTTGAAAGTTCCATATTTTTGAATTAGCAAATTTTTCATTTAAAACATGTGGTATTCTATATTTCTAAGTTTGCAAAATAACAGACTGCTAAAATTCTAATTTTGGCGATTTGACATTTCTGTATTTATAAATTCAGAAGCAAAAAAATTCTTAATTCTATATTTATAAAAAGTCACAATTTCCTACATTTTCAAGCAACTAAATACACCACTAAGTTACTAAATGACTATATTTTTAAATTCCTCAATTTGCAGACGTGGATCGTCGAAAATTTGAGAAATTATAAATTTAAAACTTCAGAATTTGAAAATTTCTATTTACAAATTTAGTATTTCCTTATTTCCAAATTACCAAATTACCAAATTACTAAATTCCTGTATTTAAAGGATTCAAATTTCTACATTTATTTTACAAGTTTAAAAATTTGATACTTCTTTGTTTCTAAATATAAAAATTGCAGTTTTTTAAATTTCTTAACACCTAAGTTTCTAAATTCGCAAATTATGTATTGAAAATTTGAAATTTCTCATTTAATGCGATTTAATAATGAAATTAATTCTTCCATGACATTAACATGCAAAAGAACTTTCATCTATCCTCGGAAACACTCATTGTGTATTGAAAATAACTTAAAAGTCAACATATCATCACTGAATTGACTTCCCTCTTAATCAATAACACTGACAACACAAATATCTCAACTCGTAAAAAGCAAACACTGATATCTCTAAAAATTGCCCATAAAAATAGAGAATCCTATTTTACCCATTTTTCACGAAACATTTTACACTTACTTAACACATTTAACACTGAACTCGCCCTATAATGCATATTTGAAAATGAAGTTAAAAGATACATAAACAAACGATGAGACATATTCTTTATCCCAATAAAAATACATACTTTTAGAAAACTACCTTAATAAATTTTACAACTTAAAATAAAAAGTTTGTAACTATTTGATTATCTTGATAGTTTTAGCGTTAATAGAATAACTTTAAAACCTCGAGGAAGTTGTTCGATTTCTGGTGAAGTGTCCTGTATAATTAGAAAGTCACGATATGTTTTATTAATATGTCACGGCAGATCGATATGTCACATTCGTGTGATTTATGAACAAGTCGTAAAGATTATTACGTTGCGTCACAGCATCGAATGGTTCTGATAGGGGTTTGTTCGATTATTCATCGTAACTGCAAGTTTCACTAGCACGAAATTTTTGTTAGTTACATTCTGGTGCCCACTGAACTTGTGTAATTATTAGGAATGTTAATCATAGTTAATAATAAGAATGTTAATAATAGTCTTTCTTTGTTAGGAATATTCGCACATGTGTCCGCTTTTTCTTGAAATCAAACACGCCATGAATCTGTTCAAACATGCCGAAACGTCAAATATGTAACTTCTGAAATTCAAAGCTTCAATAGCTAAACACGCGAAAGCTAGAGTTACTTCAAGTTCTGAATAGCCTCTGAAAAATGAGTCGAAGATTAACAGACAAGGTTGAATTATAAGACATGAAGTAAGATCTCATGATTTAGATCTTACAAGTATTGAAAGCAAGAGTTAGCTATGAAAAATGATTCCATGTAACAGTGATAACGTGTAATTTTTCTCGGAAATTTCAAATTTATTGTCTGCTTAAATCCTTTGCTTTTTGGTATGGATATATAAATTCGTCCTTCAAGATTAATTCTGCCAAGTGCGAGTGGTTATTTAGAAAGGAAAAGAAATTTGTGAGGGCCTCGATCGATTTATCTGCAAACGATTACGTGTCAACGACACATTAGGAAAGTAAATAGGAGAAATCGATCGATCAGTACCGTAAATATTATTACTTTCGACGCATAGGCTTTAAATGTCGCGGTAGCGTGACTCGGGTGAAGGAGAGTTTTAAACGGTGTAGGAATTGATATTTTTATGACCTGTATGTACGTATATAAATAACATCGCCAAAGGTTAAACATCGAACTTTTTACGAACGCGTTAACTGCTATAATAGCCACCGGCCACCGGCGCTTCGAATTCAAGGAAAAGGAAGAACACTTTTAGTAGCTCTATGATTATGCTAATTGTGTGAGATTATAGAGGACCGAAATTAAGAATGCAGAATATTATGCATGGATGAACACGATAAAACTGAATTTATCAATAAAAATGTATTACGTACTGAGAAACACAATAAAACTGAACACGTTTGTTAATAAGAATGTATTACGTACTGACAAATATAATAAAACTAAATACTTTTGTCAATAAAATCGTATTTAGTTTTATTGTCTTCATCAATTGAATTAATTTTGTCAATACGTTAAATGTCGACTGGAGTGATTATTAATACTAATCTTGTCGTTATAGTACTGATTTTTAACCCTTAAAGATTATGATCGGAAGAAATGACGTTGATATCGATGAAATTTCATCTAAGTAGTTTTTGTTTTAAAAATCAATAATAGCAAGAAAAACAAATAATATTGCACTATTATACAGAAATGAAGATAATGAAAATTGTTTACAGTGCAAACCCGAGGGGTGAAATTATACTCGTGATAGACGTAAAGTGATAGGTATCTGTATATCTGTTACGTATACTAATTTTTTAAATAATATACTGAACCTGTTTGACAAAATTTTTACCAAATTTTATTTGAAAAAATTGCAAAATTATTTTCCGGTTTCATTGAAACAGTTTAAATAAACATTTGATTGAAATAATTAAAATATTTATTGGAATAAAAGACATGTTTGCCAAATATAAATAACCGTGGAACTGTATGAGTACTGTAATTACTTTATAAAATGTTTTAATTAGCTTTACTTTTGTTTGTTATTTTCTGTTTTTGTTGAAATTTTTAATAATTAAGTTTATTTATTTTCGATAAAGTATTGATCACAGATTTAATTTAATATTACTTTTCAATTGCACTGAAGTACACACAGATATTAAAAGTCTTTTTTATAATTAATTTTTATTTCTGCACTGAATTTACCGTAGAAATAAACGGTCACTCTAATTTTATATCCCGTGTTTACGGTATAGAAATCAAATTTGCAATAAAATACTATCAAACATAAAATAATGGATTCTATTATCATACTTCATGCAGATATGTTACTGATGGTTATTGCTCAATTCTACGACGTATATCTTTGGTCATTTACTAAAATTATTTAATCTTCCATTGAATGATTTTTTCAATTTTCAAAAAATATATTTTTTATCCCTTACAAATAACACTATCAAAAATATTTTCTACTAAAAGAAAATTATTTAGAATTAATAATATTACGAATTTGCAATATTGTATGAAAGTACACCAACAAATTGTAATTATGAATGATTAGAAATACTTTGAATAATTTCATTAAATATAAAATTTGCTTTGCAGAACGAAACGAAGGATTAAATATAATACAAACATTGTACTGAGTAATGAGTTTAAGTACGTCACGAATAGCTTTGAATATTCAAACGCTAATAAGTATTTAAATTAAAGAAGCAGGACTTTTAAGTACACTCTGAATGTGATAAATTCGAATCCTCTATAAATACTTTAAAAAAAGGAAATAAAAAAATATCCTGAATTAAAATCAAACACTGAGTGGATAGATTCGAAACTTTATGAACATTCTCCATTTTCTTAAAATGATTCTTCTTAATCTTACTGACACCCACTAATCATCGAATTATACTCTAATAATTACGTGTCTTGTATAATAGCGTTATTTACCTTATTTTCTCAAAAATATTCTAAATTTTTGACTAGTTTAATCTCTTTAGGGATAATTATTTTAAGGTTAGAAAAAGTAATCTTCATCTGCCATTTTAAATTTGTAGTAATTGAATAAACAAATTGCAAAAGTACTAATAATATCCCACATATCTAACCACTAGTAAAATTTAAGAAACTAAGTGTCGACATGCACACATATGTATCAGCATGAAAGAGGTTAATGAAACTAATGGCACTTTTATTAGATTTAAACTTATTGTTAGATTCGAGTAAACCAGTGATTATAAAAGAAGAAAAAAAAGAAAAACAAATACTATAAATCAAATATTGTTTTGAAACAATTACAAGTGCAATCATGAAAATAAAATTTGTAAGACAAATACTGTGTTTCTTTCAAAATTCGATTAGTACTTAAAAGACAGATTCATTCGAGTATCGAAATACTTCTAAGTACCTTTTCGAAATTTGCAAATATTCTGAGATTCAAAATCTATCCATGAAGATTATTTTCGAAGTACAATGAATGAACTGGTATAGATCATAGTGAAATAAATCTGATTCCCGTTTCGATGAACGAAAGATAGAACATTTAGTTCATATGTTCTAGTAATTTTACTATACGTGCACGCCAACTTATGACACGTAACAGTTTTCTCTTTAATAAATAAACAAGTATAGATTGTATCAGCGCACGCGAATAAACATTTTAAATAATTCGTAAATTTGCAGGTTGTACTTTGTCTTTTAATTACTAGACATGTATAGATTGTATCTACGTACATAGATCATTTATTTAAAACTGGATTTACACCACTGTGACTTTAACTCCCTCATGAGTGATATACGAGTTGTATACCTTGTGTATTAAATCCAATTTCGAATTTATAAGTAAATACGTTTTGAACTTGATTCCACCCATAATTATACCGATGTATAGAAACAAAGCTGTTTAAAAAAAATTGTTGTTACATTATTGTTATAATGTTAACTTGAAATTTTTCAAATATTGTCTATTTAATTAGTGGAGTGTCGATTAAGTGGTCATTAAAGCGTTTTTGCTAATATTGGGAGAATTCAGCGCCAGCTACCGATGAACCATACAGCACTCTGTGTCAATATGAACCTAATCCGGAACCCTAATTAGGAACAATGCTGCCATAGTACAGCTAGATGAGAAACTTCACGCCCGTATTTATACGTATCTCCAAACGAACGGACGAATACGAAATGTTAATATCGAACATACATACATCATTTCTACCGCACTCTAAACGATAATTTTACGCGAATATAAATTACTCTGTGCCGGTTTAACGTGTTTTCACGAGAAAATGACGGCAAACCGACCATACCGTTGCTTCCCGCGTAAACTAGTTTTTCGCGTTAGTTAATTTTAAGCTAGTTTTAAATCCCCCAGTTTTTCTTCGACTTGAACAAAATATATAAATTCATCGAGATCGAATGATCCTTAATCACCGATATTCGCGTGTCTCGCCGAGTCAACGATTTGACAGAAAAGAAAGAAACGAAAAAGCAGGGAGTTATTTCGCTTGATATATTATCGTTTCCAATTGTCACGTATTTTCAATTCGATTGCCGCGATTTTCTGACGGGGAATTAGCTAGTAAACTCGCGGACTCGTTCGGCAGCGATTAAAATCACCGCTAGAAACGTGTCCTGTCGCGTTCTCTACCCTGTATCACGTATTATCGATCGGCTCGAAATATGATTCAATAAAACTAGCCAATATGGCACATTTTATTTTCCTTTCTTTTGCCTCATCACGAGTACGTCGAACATTTCTATAACGATCGAGCGGAGAAAAGCAGCAAAGTACGAACGATAGACGATAAACCAATCGGTAGCAATTGCAAGCACTGCACCGCATGCACTATCTCACCCTCGATCTCTCCCTGGCGTACACATATACTCCGGCACACATTCTCAACGATTATTATCACATACGTTCACACGTATATTCAGGCACAGGGCTCTCAAGACACGTACGAACCGCCTGGGCAAATACTCGTACACGACACACACACACACAACACACACACAGACACAGGCTGATAACTGACCGATATTCGAAATTGGCGTTTTGGCTTACCGCTTACCGCCAAGTGTCTAGATCAACACACACAGACTCACTTACGTAAGACACTAACGCGAGGCATGAGCCGGTCAACCAATCGCAAGCTCCACGTTTCAGTGTTTGAGCAATAGTTTATATTCGCTTGCAATTGGCTTACGGGCTTCCTGTGCTTACTATACAGTCTTATGTAATTGATTCTATTGGCTCCGGGTAATACGAAAAAACGAAAGGAACGAAAATAAGAAAAAATAGAGATCGACGACGGATACATTCCGGGATCGCGGGTTTCATTGTTTTTATTTTCGTTGGAGTGTGATATATCGTGATGGATATGTAAACGTCGATGATCACATTGACACGTCGATATGTATGCACGATAGGTATTATTATTGACACACACATTTAAGGGATTTAATTTCTCGATGACGTTTGAATCGATATCGAAATAGGCAGTGTCGTTACACGGATATATTTTGAACAGTTTTCTAACGAAAGTAAATCAATTGATCGCCGAGAGAATCGTAACGGCGGATCCAGAGGTGTACCCGACGTCATATTTCACACTCTATCATTTCCGTGAATTTTCGTCTGGAACACGAACGTCAATAACTATCCGATGCGACAATATCGGCTCGTGTGTCGCGCTCGTTCGTTATCCCAAATCTATCTGATCGATTTGTCCTCGATCTTACTCGAATGTCGGAATGATATTTTCTGTTCTTTTTTTTTCAGTAATTCGTACCACGTATTAAATTAAAAATGACACATTGAGTCGCACGATTGACGCGGAAAGTAGAATTACTTGTCGCCGTCACCGTTAACGATGCATTCATCGCGATACGCGAATCACACGTCGCCCGAATGAATCGTATTGTCGTCGTGCTCGCATCGTGTCCAATCTAATCGTCTAATTACATTCTCGAAATTGACTAGAAAATCCACGTGTAATTATTTACGGTAGCCAAACAGGGCAATAGAAATCATTCTCACGCATCGACGCTCCTATCTACACATCCTTCGGAACATGCACTGCAGTCTTCGTGTTCGTTATCTTTAAGAAAAAAAATCTGTTAACGTTTATCTTTTAACATTACATCCCGCTGCCCTCGCTAATCGGTTTTTCTTTCTTACGTGTTCCTCTATCCTCTCTGCTTTCGCCATTGTAGAAAGTATTACCCGTCAACATTGTGCTGCGAGACCGCCGAACGACGACAATGGCTCCTTTTCCCAGGGCGCATCATCGTTTCGGTCGTTAAGAACGTCGTATCTCCCTCCGTGCACGTCGGACACACGAAAACGCTTCGAAATAATCGCGGCGAACTCCCACGGAGCAGGCGGAACGGCAATTCGGTTTTATCGATCAATCCTCGACAGATTCTTCGTTTTATGTGTTCCGTACATTAGTCACGACGACACCTTCAACTATTTCATCAGCCACCGAACGTAAATTTCGCGACAAGTGGACGTTCGTTTCCACCAAACCGGGTCTCAACGACTTCCCATTCTCGTATGTATACATACATACATATAGTATATCTTGAACCGTTTCATCGATCACTCTCCTCACCCCCTATTTCTCTTTATATATATATATATATGACTGTGTTATGTGTATGTATATGTATATATATATATATTATATGTTTATGTATACGCAATCCACGTGACAGGTCGACGTCCGTGTCCATCGGTCAACGCGACGGATTTCTCGGAATTCAGAATTATCGAATCATTCACTACCGCTCGTCCGGCACTGGACAGGACGTCGCTCAACAGTCGGTGTCGTCCTGGTGGCGTCTACGAAGCTCCAGGTAACGGTGCCGGGCGTCGCAGTAATGAAGCAGCGGTACCTAGACGTCGGTCCCAGTCCCTTCCTGATAGCCCTCGTCGGGAGAGCTACGCGTCGAACCAAGGACACGTTTGAGCGCCGAAACCGGTGGCAAAACCGGCACTCCCTTTTGCCAAACTCGTATCTGTTTCGCGCCCGGTGGAAATTGCTCGACCATGGGCGCCACTACGGCCAGAGCCTCCTTCGAAGGATACGTGCTCACTGGCACCGCTGTTCTGCACGTATCCCTCGCGTCCCACAGGCAACTCGAGTAAAGGATCTTGGCGTCGTCCACCACTTCCATGCGACTGTATTCCGCCCCGCCGTACGGCGTAATGTCCTCCGCCGATCCCCGTCGAGTGTCCCTAATGAGATCGGGATTGTCGATCGGCATTAACGACGTGGTCGACGAGAAACAGGCGCTCGGCGCCACCATCACCGAAGGTTGTTGACTCTGGTCGTCGAAACGGCTGATCGAACCGTACTCGTTCTCCGTCTGCAACGACGCTGCCTGCGGTCTCTGAATGTAGCTGAGATTTAAGGACACCGGTGGTTTCGAGTCCACACCGAACGACGTGGTTTCGATCTCCTCGTGCTTCCTGCGTGTGGTCGACGTCGCGGATGGAGGGTTCTCGTTATTGCCCCCGGTATTGTCGGCCGACGCACCTTCCGCGGGAACGGCCGATTTAACGTCCTTCAGAGGCATCTTTCGGAAACGAATGAACAACACGAGTATAATGAGAAGTATGAAGAGGATCAACACAACCAGAGCGGCGGATATTCCAGCGATCTGACCGGAGCCGAGGGTCGACATACCAGCAGTTCTTAAAGACACGTGAAGGGTGAAATTGGCTTCGACACTGCCAGCACGATTCTCTGCTACACAATAAAACTCGCTCGAGTCCGATTCCTGAGCGTTCGTGAGCACCAACGTGCTCCTTTTCCTGAACTGACCTTCCTCGAAGATCAAGATTTTCTGATAGCTACTGAACGCCGAATGGTTGGTCAGCAATCTTCCGTTCCAATACCACTTCACTTTAGCCGGTGGTATCGCGCTAACCCGACACACGATACTGGCATTTTCGCCTATCGTCGCTTCGGCATAGCGACTGGCTATCAGGAGGATCGGACGACAGGCAAAGTCGTCTATACCGAGATCCGTGAACGTACGGTTCAATAACGGTTTCGGCCCGTGACAAATGGGTGCTTGAAGAGTTGGTAGATTGTGCTTCACCAGCCACATTTTCATCTCGCGGAGATGACAATCGCATATCCACGGATTGTCGTGGAGTTCTATACTTGTGAGCTTGTTCAACGGCTCGAACGTGCCTGGATGAAGCGTCGATAACTGGTTGTTGTTCAGTTTCAAACTTTCCAGTAACTCTAGACCCCGGAAACCTTTGGGCTCGATCTCCACGAGCTGTGTATTGGATAGATCCAGCTTGACCAGATTCGGTGTACTCTTGAAGGCGTGCGAGTGAATCCTCTTAAGAGGATTGTTGGAAAGTACCAGGTCCCTGAGAAACGGTGTATCCGTGAAACTGGCACTGGGGACTATGGTTAGGAGGTTATGACTTAGATCGAGCTCTACCAGATTCGTAAGGCCCGCCAGTGCCTCGCTATCGATTCGGTCGATACGGCACTCGCGTAGGTAGAGACGCTGTAGATTCGTCAAGCGTACACGTACGAAAATGTTACTCGGTAGGGTCCGAATGTCGTTGCCACTGGTGTCCAGCACTTGCGTCTCCGGATCGACCCACTCCGGTATGCTAGTCAGGGCACGATTTATACACTCGACCGTACGCTTCCCGCTCTTCCACTTGCAGGAACACTCGTCGGCGCACTTGTCGCTCGTTACAATGCCGAGGAACGTCGTCACGTAAAGTAAAAATACCGAGATTTCCATGGCGAACGCGTTGATTATTGTCGAATGGTGGTCCTGCTTTCGGTAAACGCTATCCTCCCCGACTGTCTCGCTCGAGGACTTGCTTCGTCAGACGCATCAATGAACGAGAAATAATTTTCCTCTCCCGAAAAAAACCTCCTCGAACGAGCTTACGCCCATTTTTCTTATTTAATCCCCGGATATGTTCCGTTACTCTTGCCCCGTCCTCCTTCCGCTTCGCGTCTCGTGTTCGATAAGACAGTCTCGTCTCAGCCTTTGTAACGAAGTTTACACGAGCCCTCTTCCCCGTGTTGTTCTTGCGATACACCACAACTAATTATGCAAACGAGAGGGTTGAGATTAAGCGGTCTCGGCTCGTCCATTCGTGAATCCTCCTGATTCCACTGGATAACTGGACGAATTTCCTTAGGACCCGGAATTATTCCCGGTCGCGGGTCGGACTGCTATTTTCGGCGAACTCACGAATCGGCGAAAACCTCCGGCGACTCCTTTCCTGCCTGGCTTTTCCGTATTTGTCGGTACTTGTCACACGCGCGCGCGCACATTGAGATACACACACGTACGTACGAGTAAGCGTACACCACGAGCGTCCGTCGTTCTTACGTAAACGCGTCGATCAACGTGCACTTCCCGTGAAGATAGCTTGTCCAAGGGGGACGCCGTGAAAAATAACACCCCGTAGACGCAGCACCGTAACCGACACCACCGGACACCCACCGAATACACGGTTCACGAAAACCGAACTCTCGCGTTCTCACACTACAATGCCCGAGGCGTTGTCCGTACCAGGCGATCACCCGTGTTCTTCGCGCGTGTGCGTGTATATATGTGTGTGTCTATGTCTGTGTGTGCGTGCGTGTACGTGTGTGTGTGTGTGTATTTTTTTCCTCTTTTTTTCCAATTCTCACCGAACGCGCAAAACACTCGGACCGATAGCACGGACGCTCGTCGTGAAATGAGAGACTGTGAAAAGCCCGGCACTGAACCGGAGAGATAACCTCTCCTGCCTTCTCTGTCTTTCTTTCGGTACGTCGTTGCACACTGCCAGGAGGGAAAACGCCGACGCGAAGTAGGGCGCACCCTTCTTCCACTCTGGCCAGACTATATACACAGGGTGTATACACCACCACCGTGATTCCGGCACCCCTTACGGCGCCTTTCCTCTCCTCCACCGTCATCCACCAGCATCCTTCACCCCCCTCGGGAGCCTGCTGTTCCCTGCGAATCTCCCCCGGACACCCCCGCCACTCCCAACCAGACAGCTCGTGCGCTTTCCACGAGCGAGTCGGGTAGGGATCGTTTCCACCCCTACCCTCGGACGAGCAACCCCACCTTCGACGCTGGCGCTTTCCACCCCTCTAAATGGATACACGGCGGGCGCGCGCACAACCTACTACTTACTTCCTCACCTCGGCTCCTCTTTCTCTTGCCTATTCCACGTTTTCCTACAAAGTCTCCTGACCTCACCTCCACCCTCCTCCTCCCTCCGTCGCCCACTTCAGTACTCTCCTTCTTTTACTACCTTCGACCCTCCAACCCTCCCTTTTCGACGTATCGAATGCTACGTCACAGTGGCGAGATATACGGCTATTTCACAAAGTGGTTAAATGCACTGCCAGATTACGGATTTGGGGGTGGGTGCGGGAGGAGGGAAGGGGAAGCATGGCAAGCGGCAGAACAGAGAAAGAGAAAAGGCCACCATCGACGGCTAACAACGGTGGCGGTTACGATATCGTCTATCGACTACCGTCAACTGCCAGAAACTCTCTCCCACTCTCTCTCTCTCTCTCTCTCTCTCTTTCTGCATCGTTTCTGGTTGCGATCGGCCCTGGAAAAGTCACTTTAGCCGTCTTTTATTTTTTTCCTGTCTCTCTGTCTCTCTTTCTCTGTAGGTATTCCTTTTCTTACAACACGCTCTCCGTTCTCTCGCGTTTACGCTTTCGAGAAGTCTGCGCGTGCTTTCTCCAACCCTCGTCGCTCGTTCCTCCTTCAGACGGGATCTCCTTCCCTTTCTGTCATCCCTCGTGGATTTTATACGGAAAATGGAGGTATTCCTTCGTAGAGGAAAGTTAGGTTCGGTCGAAGAACTTGGCCAAGTGGGCGGGAGGGGGAGGATGCTAAATCTGCCTACAACGAGAGTAAAGGTGACATTGCGATGGAGGATGACGAAGGACGCCCGGCAGCTACCCACCGCCCGAGCGAATTTTCCCTAAAGGACCTTTTAGAGTTAATTGATCGTCTGAGCGATATACACGTGCCTTCGCGTACGCTCGCGTGTAATGCACCCTTAATGGACGCGAACCTTTGCCCACGTACGCGATCAAAGAACCTACCGACAAGCCTGGTCTCGGTGTTCGATCATTGTCCAATACGCCACCAGAATTTAACTACACCTTAGCCTGAACCTCGATGCACACCGACCACCGTACATTTCTATTCTCGTGTGCCCTTGTGATCTGCTTCGGAGCATTTATCGATTTACGATACCGAGGAGTTACAGAGCATCCGGAGACAGGAGAGGCTCTTATAAAGAAGTCGAGAAGATGGAACGTCGAACGGAAGGATCGCGTTGCTTCCTTCTATTTAACTCTATCGTTATACCAGACGTCTCTAATGATCGTGCGTCTACGATCTACGGGCACCTATAACCTGACAGAACCTCCTCTTAACCCTTAGGCGGTTTTCTGACTTCTTCCTGACCCACTGCATATTCATTATAGCGTTATACATAGTTGCATGCGTGTTAAAACCTAATGCAACTGTGTATAACATTGTCATGAAATTAATGCTAATCTCTTCGCTTATAACAGACTCGCACATTACAGTTCAAACGTGACAAACCTAAATATTATGCAAGTTTTTGCATAATGATTGAATTTTGAACTCGGTACCAATCATTTGTGCTTAAAGAGTGCTAAATTCAAATAATACTATAAAATATATTTTCTATTAAAGTTATTTAAAATAAATAATATAGTTTGCAGTATTTTATGAAGGTATACAAAATTGTAGCTATGCAGGATATGAAGTATCTTTAATAATTTTACTACCTACATTTGCTGTACATGTGTATGCATGTGTGTCAGTGTCCTGAAAAAGTTTAATGAAATTAATGGCAAAGTCACATTAAAACTTATTATTAGATTTTAGTAGACTAATGATTATGGAAAAAAAGATTAAAAATAAATATTGTATATCAAATAGTGTTTTGAAATGATTGCTAGTGCAAGCATTAGAATGCAAAAAGTAAATTTTCAAAACTCACAGTTATTCTGTATTTCGAAACTAGGCCGTGAAAATTAAGTAAATGTTTTACAAGCACAATCAATGAACCATTGAGAGTATAGATTATAGTAACGTAAATCCCATTCCTGTTTCGATGAACGAAAGATAGAACATTTCGTATGTTTTAGTAATTCTACTATATATGGAAGTACACGCTAACTTATGACTCTTAACAGTTTTCCCTTCAATAAGTAAACAAGTATAGATTGTATCAGCGCACGCAAGTCGATATTTTAAGTTATTTGTAAATTTGCAGCTTGTACTACTTTGTCTTTTAATTAGTTGACACGTGTAGATTGTATCTACGTACATAGATCATTTTTTAAAAGCTAGATTTACACCAGTATGAGTTTAACTCCCTCGTATCTCATGACTTGCACACGAGTTGTATATCTTATGTATTAAATCTAATTCTGAATTTATAAGTAAATTCGTTTTGAACTTGATTATACTAACCCATAATTACCATAATTATACTAATGCATATCTGCCAATATGTAAAAACAGAGCTGTTTAAATGTTGCAGTAATTATTTCACATTATCGTCATAATTTTAACTTGAAAAATCCTGTAATAGACTTTCGTTGTCTTAACCAATAATTTTGGCTACACCTGCTGAAAAAAGATGGGTTATGGAATTAATAGCACAGTTAAAAGACCGTTTTACTAGCTTTTATTCGAACAAATATTGATAAATTCTTTGCAAAATTTGTTAAGATTTATTTTCATAAAGATAAATAATTTATGTTTCATCTGTTTTCAATGTAATTTTTAATTTCAAAGTAAGTGTATACGCCGCTAGATTTAATTCCCATTTAGTCTCATTGTTTTATAATAATTGTATGATATAAGATTTTATGATATAACATCAATCTTATTTCATGTATTCGTGTTTCTTCAATAAAAGTTATTAATTATCACTCGATAATTAATGAAATTTGAAAGTATTGCAATAAAATTTGTCACGCTCACGGTAAAAGATTGTGAATAAGTCAAACAGAAATACGCGCAGGGGTTGAAAACTGTTGATCCCATAAGTAGATTTTCTGTACGATTAATTTCTGTATCCAAAAAAAAAGAATGATCGACTGCAAATGTGTTTTTGTGATAGCACTCTGCGAAACGGTTAAAGTTTCGATGGACGTCGAGTTTGCCGCGTCTCTGCCGTTTGTACTCGATGACACCGTTACACAGTTCAGTGACGCTATTTAAGCGATTACTTAAAATCAATAGCAGTCGTTTATAGCGCGCCAATAGACCAATAGTATAATTCTTAACCTAAACGATGCTTTCCATCTCGCACCCCAATATTGTGGGGTTCTACTCTAGTGGGTTTTAGGGATGAGTGTGCTCTCGAGGACGAGGACACGCAATCGAGACACATTGGGGTGGCCGACTTCGAAACAATACTACCGAGTTTTGTTGAAAGGTTCAAAAGTACATAGTCGGACAAAGTATCAAAAAATAGGACGATAATCGAAACTGGTGCTGCGCTGTTAATCGTCTGCGTGTTCGAAATGTTTCACCCTATCAATGCGAATCACGAGTACTGTTGGAACCTGAAAAGTTGGCAGTTAGACAAGGGAAATAAATTGCTCGCATTACCTATCCACGATGCTGATACTCTTTCTGTCTAGATCGGTTTACCGTTTGACCGGTTAGGAAAGTGCGTATAGTGCTTGTGTTTGTTCAGGAGGGTTGATGTATTGAGTTGTAATCGTTCAGAAGTGGCTGCCATCTTCTGGGTGATTTGTATAAGGAAATAGTAGGGAGATCGCAGAAAATATTTGTTTGTATGGAAATGTAAATAGCATAGTAGAAGTTATGAGGACTAGTAGATACCATTTGTGTAATGAATATGGCATTTTTGAAATTTTAGTTTGCAAAATTGTATATTTCTTATGTTGAAACTTTAGATGGAGCTTTTGGAATTTGGTACTTTCGGTATTTGAAGGATTTAAAATTAGATTTCGAAATTTAGAAGTTTGGGGATTTGTATGTTTTTATATGAATATTTAGGAATTCAGGAATGTGGACAATTGTGATTTGTGGAATTTGGAATATAGAAATTGGAAAATTTGTACATTTAGGAATTTGGTGATTTAGATATATGGGGATTTGGGAATTTAGAAATATGGGAATTTAGGAATTTTGGAATTTTGGAATTTAGAAATTTTGGAATTTTGGAATTTAGGAATTTAGGAATTTAGGAATTTAGAAATTTAGAAATTTAGGATTTTAGGAATTTAGGAATTCAGGAATTTTGAAATTTTGGAATTTTGGAATTTAGGAATGTTGGAATTTTGGAATTTAGGAATCTTGGAATTTTGGAATTTTGAAACTGGAATTTTTGGAATTTAGGAATTTAGGAATTCAGGAATTTTGGAATTTTGAAATTTTGAAACTGGAATTTTGGAATTTAGGAATTTAGGAATTTAGAAATTGAGGATTTTAGGAATTTAGGAATTCAGGAATTTTGGAATTTTGAAATTTTGGAATTTTGGAATTTTGGAATTTCGGAATTTCGGAATTTCGGAATTTTGACATTTTGGAATTTAGGAATGTTGGAATTTTGGAATTTTGAAATTTTGGAATTTTGGAATTTTGGAATTTTGGAATTTTGAAATTTTGAAATTTTGAAATTTTGAAACTGGAATTTGGAATTTTGGAATTTAGGAATTTTGGAATTTTGAAATTTTGGAATTTTGGAATTCAATAATGTTGGAATTTTGGAATTTTTAAATTTTGAAATTTTGAAATTTTGAAATTTTGAAATTTTGAAATTTTGAAATTTTGAAATTTTGAAATTTTGGAATTTTGGAATTTCGGAATGTTGGAATTTTTAAATTTTGGAATTTTGGAATTTTGAAATTTTGAAATTTTGAAATTTCAGAATTTCGGAATTTCGGAATTTTGGAATTTTTAAATTTTGGAATTTCGGAATGTTGGAATTTTTGAATTTTTAATTTTTGGAATTTTGGAATTTCGGAATGTTGGAATTTTGGAATTTAGGAATTTAGGAATTTAGGAATTTAGGAATTTAGAAATTTAGGATTTTAGGAATTTTGGAATTTTGAAATTTTGAAATTTTGGAATTTTGGAATTTAGGAATTTTGGAATTTTGAAATTTTGAAATTTTGAAATTTTGAAATTTTGAAACTGGAATTTTGAAATTTTTGAATTTTGGAATTTAGGAATTTAGGAATTTTGAAATTTGGAAATTTTGGAATTTTGGAATTTAGGAATTTTGAAATTTTGAAATTTAGGAATTTAGGAATCTAGGTATTTGGAAATTTGCAATCTTGATAATTTACAGACTTGACAGTTCGAAAATTAGAGAATTGTAGATTTAGAAATCTGAAATGTAATTTAAATTTTCAAATTGAAAGACAAAAATATTGCTTTGACGAAAACTCCTTAAAATAACTACTAAAAAGAAAAGAATTCAAATTAGAAAAGCTATAAACTATAATCACTGTTTTATTTTCCCAATGCAACGATATTAAATTATACTCGAACTCTCCTCTTTAATGTGTTGAAAACATTAGGTTAACTAAAAGGTTATGTCGTGTTTATTTGATGATAACATTTATTAACTTTTTCCATTTTTTCTTCAATGCATACATGACCTTGAGACGTACATTTCAGCAGTTCCGAGTATAATAAAATTTCATCTCTAATAAATAATTAAAAATGAAAGATACAAAAATTTGGATAATATATTACATAATTTTCATAAAGACAAAAATGTTGTTCAAACTCGAAAAAGACATACATGTACGCAATGAAGTTACGCTAAATACAAGAGACAGTTTTAGTTTGCAGAATTTTGTGTTGAAAATATTCCCATGAATAATAATTAATGTTTTGAAACAACTAGTACAATCATAGATGGCTAGTAATGATTAACACTAGATTTACGGAACCCGTCAAAGTGAGGGATCTTAGATCCCTTATTTTAATGAGCTACACTCATGACGCACTCACAGTTTAAGTATAATAAACCCTCCTTATATTTTTAGAACATTCAAATTTTTACTTTTAATTCTAATTTGCACGACCAACAACATGTATAATATATATAAAATTTTCACTTTCTTTCTTGGTTTTCACATTGCAGTAGTGTATAGTTATATTTGACGCATCTATTGAATAAATAGCACTGCACATGGTTAGATCACATAAATTAAATAAAAAGTGCAACTAATTATTTTGTCAAAATGTATAACAATAATTAAATAATATTATATATCGTTGTAAGCTAATTTATATTACAACCTTTATTTTTCCACATGATTTTTAATTAAAAAATAACTGGTCAACGAACGAAAATATACTAGTTTATCAAAATTAAATGAAAATCTTGATGAATAATAATTCCCATTATACATTGAAAAAACAATTGATAAGCTGTATAACAAGATTTTACGTACACATGTCAAATTTTTAATTAAACATCTCGTTGAAAAACGATAGAATTTAACGAAATATTCGATTACACAGCTTGCATATGTCAATAAAATCTTGTTATACAATATATTAATTGTTTTTTCGATGCGGAAGAATCGCAGTAGGCGGTTAAATTGAAACAAAATGTTTCGTGTTTTATAACTTTAACGAATGTCACGGAAAATTTTTATTGAATTATATATTATTTATATATACATTATTACTAGTATAAATGTATATACTAATTAATATTAGTAAAAACTGTATCGTAGATATTATATTATAAAAGTATATTTTATTGTAAGAGTTATATTGTAAAAATAATATATTATAATATTATTATTAATATTATATTATAATATAGTATCACAATATATTAATATAATAAGACATTAATACAATAATATAATATATTTTTACAATACAATATTTTGCATACTTTGCTACAATGTATCACTTTATAACAACAGTACATGCAATAAAATTATATTATAATTAAAATAATATATTATAATAGTGTATAACTTAACATAGTAATACTAATATATTATATTATAGTATATTAATATTATAATACAATATAACATATTTTACGATATAACTTTCACAATACAATATACATTTTATAATATAATTTTCATAATGCACATTTCGCGACAATTCTTCAACGACGATGTAATTAAAATTAAATATTGAACACCTAACGACAAAACTTTCGAGCAAAGCCAATATAACTCTTGTCCGAACCGTTTCCTCTATTTTCAGAGCCTGTCCGTGCTGTTGGTCCCGCAGTGCCCCTTCGAAGTTGTAAAGAAAGAAGGAAAGAAGGGTGATGAATGACGAGGAAAAGGGAGCAACATCTACTAGGGGGAACCGTGCTGTCGCCTCCAGCTGGATTTTTGCCGAGGGTTTTATCGAATTGCCATAGGCTCTATCAGGATTTGGCTGGGTCGCTACATTTTTCAAGTAGTTCGGATGTGACTCGACTGTACACGCGTGCGACACAAACGTTAACACGATTGTTTCACAGATTTACAGTGCGCAGTCGGACGGTAGCGTGGACAAGTATGATCGAGGAGCGAGAACTTATCACCAGTGGTCATTAATTGCCGGCTACAACATGTGTGTCCCGCCACAATGTTAGTCGTAATATTTCACGCGCCAGCTACTTGCAACGCGTCTTTGCTCTAGATATGGGGCAACTAATTCTTCGGACAACCTGCGGAATAATTACGCTGTCCAATAAATTTTAACTTCTTTTTTGCCTCCTGCTATACAATAAGATATTTTATGCGTGATATTACCATATAATAAGATATTCTATACAAGATATTACTGTACAATAAGATATTCTCGTTGATTTTTATGACATAATTACGATTCACTGTTTTGTCTTCAATTTTGAGGAACAATTCTTTATTTTTCAGTTTTGGAATTTTTTCTGTCTGAATGAGAAAGATTATGCAGATTCTTTTTGTAGATAGTAGATGATAGGAAGAGTGGACTGATGGATATTTTTGTGATAGTATAAATAATGAAAATTACTTGGATGGATGGTGGATCCTTTTGGACAAAGAGTGTTGAGGGAGAAGCCTACCAATTTTAAATTTGAAAACTTCTAAATTTCTGTGTTTGAATACTCCTGAATTTCTAGATTTTTAAATTTGAGTACTCTAACATTTCTAGATTTTTAAATATCTAAATATCTAAATTTCTAAACAGTCAAGTTTCTAAATTTCCGAATTTCTACATTTTAAATTCCTAAATTCAAAAATTTCTAAATTTTAAATTCCTAAATTCCAAAATTTCTAAATTTTAAATTTCTAAATTCCTAAATTCCGAAGTTCCCAGATTCTTACACTCCTGGATTCCTAGATTCCTAGATTCCTAGATTCCTAAATTCCTAGTTTCCTAGATTCTTAAATTCTTCTATTCTTCAATTCTACTATTTTTCCATTTTTCAAATCTTCAATTCTTCAATTCTTCAATTCTTCAATTCTTCAATTCTTCAATTCTTCAATTCTTCAATTCTTCAATTCTTCAATTTTTCAATTCTTCAATTCTTCAATTCTTCAATTCTTCAATTCTTCAATTTTTCAATTCTTCAATTCTTCAATTTATCAAGTCTTCAATTCTTCGATTCTTCGATTCTTCAATTCTACAATTCTACAATTCTACAATTCTTCAATTCTTCAATTCTTCAATTATTGCTTATATTCAAAAATTCCTATATTCTCAATTATCCAAACTCTTAACTATTCACATTCACAAGTCTACAAAGTCGCAAATTTTTAAATTTCTAAATTTTCAAATTCCTATGTTCATAAATTCGCACACAATGAAATTCCCAAATTGTCCGATGTCCAACTTCTTCAATACCTCAATTTCCAGATTACCATATTCATAAATTACCGAATTCCCCAACTTCCAGACCCCAAATTTCAAAACTTCTTAATTCCAGTCTCTAAGTTCCCAATTTTCCACATTTACAAATCTCTAAATTTCAGAATTTCTAAGTTTTCAAATTGACAAATTTTCAAGTTTTTAATTTTCCAAATCCCGAAATTTCTAGTCCATAAGTTCTCAACTTTCCAAATTTACAAGTTTTCATATTTTTAAATTCTCAAATTCCTAAATTTCCATACGACTGTCTCTGAATTTTTAAATTGTTCAAATTTCTAAATTTCTGAAATTCCATAAAGCAACCAAGTTTATGTTGACCTGCACACTTTTAGTAAAAGATAGCATTCGAAAATAATTGAGACCTGAACCTAACCAAACATTATCTTTGATACAACCTAACCTAAATTGATCCAAATCACTTTTTGTTGAATATCTTAAAAAATATTTGTGGTAGATTTAAATATAATATTAATATGTTTTACGATGACAAATTTCCTTATATAAAGAAGTCTTAAAAAACATAACTCTTTTATAATTTATATTAGAAAATTTTATAACATTTTTCTGATAATGTTAAATGACTGCTATGAAAATTTGTAAATATAACCTCGCTGTAAATAATAAAAGTATAAATAAATGGAAGTTTTAAATTTTATTCTTGTAATAGATATAAAAATTGCGTAAAATTATAACAAATGCATAAAATCCTAATACAATAAATAATTGTAAATCTGTATCCTATTTTGACACGTTGATTCCAATATTATAGCAGTTGAAAATTTCATTAGATAATATTCTTATTTTTGACAAATTGTACCAAATATATTCACAAAATTTTGTTATATTTATTATTCATATTTCGAAGCAGTTAACACTATAGACTATTTCAATACTTAATATTAATATTTAATATTTTAGTATTTTTTTAACAATAATAAATTTTAATAATATAGGTAATTATATGAAAATTTAAACGATATCTATAATATGAGCGACGTTGCAGTTAAAGTATTAAACAATTACGTAAATAATTAGTAGTAGATCGAATTACCAGGAAGAATCACCAAAAGAAACAAAGGTTATTGAATCAGGAAAAATTAAATAAAATCTTTTGCACTGGTCATATTCTAAAATATTCATATTTTACGTAGATATATTTATTACTCGAACGAAATAAAAAATTCCAATTTATCGATATTTTTAGCACTGACACGTAATTTATATTCATACAAATCTTCATGAAAATTGTTTGACGTTTTATCAGAGAAATTTGTAAAAATGTGTTACTTCGAAATAATACTTTTTGAACAATTTAAATACGTCAATCTAAAACATACCACTCGTATGTTTTTACCTGATATTTTACAAGAAATAGTTTACGAGATATTTGAAAACAGCATAGTTTTCGAGGATTGCATTCATCTCTTGAAAATTGATTGACGATAAAAAAATACGTGTAAAATATTTTTCAAGTATATCGTATTAAAAGGGTAATAAAATCGACATATTATTTTCGTTCGAATATTTCTCTGATTTTACTAAAATTTGACTAGTAAGAAATAAATACTCTCATTCTCAAATTTCTAAAGGTTCTAAAATTTGCAAGTTTTCAAGTTTCCAAGTTCTGAAACTTTTTTTGGTTAAATTTCCAAATTTTCAAATTCTGAATTCCGAAATTTCGAATTCTCAAATTTCTAAAGCTTCCAAATTTCATTATTTTTATTAAAATTGTTAAATTCTTATTTCCCAAATTTCTAAAAGTTAAAAATTTTCAAATTCTCAAGTTGTCAAGTACTCTCAAATTCTCAAATTCTCAAAATCTCAAAATCTCATATTCTCAAATTCGCAAGTTCTTAATTTTTCAAATTATTAAATTACTAAATTCCCAAACTCTAAAAATTTTTAAATACACAAATTTTTAAGTTCTTAAATTTTTAAATTCTTAAATTATTAAATTACTAAATTCCCAAACTCTCAAAGTTAAAAAATTCTCAAATTTTTAAATTTTTAAATTATTAAATTACTAAATTCCCAAACTCTCAAAATTTAAAAATTCTCAAATTTTCAATTGAATTTCTAAATTTTTAAAATACTCAAATCTCCAAATTCTTTAATTTCTAAATTCTAAAATTCTACACATATTTCCAAAGTATTAAACTCCAAATTTTACAATTTCTCATGTTCTGTCCTAACTTTTCCTGTTCTCTGTAGACTTCTGCAAGACTTATCCAAAATTCTCCTAAAACCTAAAGACTATGATAGAAGACTTCATCCTTCTTTGATCCTTATTATTCATATTATTATTCTATAATCTATATAAAATGTTTACACTGCACCTTAATGTACGTTCGGTACACATGAAATGAACTAAGCCATCTAATATTATATCGATCTTATAAACGAAGAAGACGATTTTAAGTATCAAGTTACAGCATCATCTATTAATTATAGAAGCTCTCAAATTGACACTAATCCTCTCAGTGTCGCATTAAACAAATTCGAAAGTTTAAGTCCTTCAAAGGCATCAAATTAAAGTAAGATAAAGACAGCGAAAGATTAATGTATTATTAAACAAAAATATATGCACCAAACAATGTATTATTAAACAAAAATAAAGGCATCAAACAATTAATGTATTATTAAACAAAAATAAAGGCAGGTCAAAAATTAATAAACAATCGTATAAATGTATAGTTGTAAATAAGTTACCGATTCTATGTAACAACTATGTTACATAGTTGTTTCTATGTAACAACAGTTTTATGGCTTCTTGAGTATACTCGATAGCAATTTACGACGAACTCTCCTATTAATTTTCTAAATAATTATTTTACTAATAGATCATTATTCCAGGAAGATACGGATAAAATACCTTAATTGAGTGAACGAGTTTTACAGACAGCAATTTTGCAAAATTTATACATATTTTGTTTCGTAACTAACGTGGGGTAAATAATTATGCACTTTAAAACTTCTCAAAATTTTGTACCTCCGTAACCTCCTTAAAATTCATAAAAACAAATTGTAAATACACTGGTCGTTAAAATAAGTTCATTTCATTTTGAATCTTTTCATATGTATAATATACAAGTATATTATATATAATATACATAATACATGGTCTGTCCGGAAAGTAATGCAATTAGGTACGTAAAAAAAACTGTATTTATGTTATTGATATAAATCTTTAAAATTCTTCAAAGTACTTCCCTTGGGCTTCAACACAGTTTTGCCAGAGACTTTTCCATGGACGGTACGCATCCTGGAAGGTGTTAATGGGGACCTCGTTTAATGCCTTCGTCACGGCGGTTTGAATCGCTTCTATGGTTCCAAAATGGAATCCTTTGAGGGCAGACTTGATCTTCGGGAACAGGAAAAAATCTGCTGGAGCCATGTCAGGACTGTAAGGGGGCTGTGGTAACGTTACCAAGCTGTGCTTGGCTAGAAATTCTTGAACGCGGAGAGCGGTATTGCTGGGAGCGTTGTCGTGGTGCAGCTGCCACGTAGTGGCGATCTCTTTTCGAGTACAATGTTGTGCTCAGTTGTTTTCGATATGTTGCGAGTCTCTGCGATCATTCGAACACTCAGTCGTCGATCACTCTTAAGAAGTTCATGGACACGGGAAACATTTTCGTCAATAGTGGTGCTTGTCGGCCGTCAAGAGCAGAAGTCATCCTCCACATTTTCCCGACCGTTTTTGAAGAAATTTAACCATCTGGAAACTTGAGAATAGGAAAGAGCAGAGTCCCCGTATGCCGCCTTAATCATTTGGTTGGTTTCAGCGAGGCTTTTATTCAGCTTATCGCAGAATTTAATCACATAACTTTGTTCGATATTTTTCTCCATTACGCGTCGTGACACGGGCACAAATAATAGGTTTACGTTTACTACGATTCTGACGATTTCGGAGCGCGGATCAGGTTGAGATTGCACAGATATGAAGATAAGAGTCCCCTCCACATTTTCCAACAAGTCCGAACATGTTCGGACTAGGAAAAATGGCGGAAATGAATAAATTGCATTACTTTCCGGACAGACCTTGTATGTTATATATAATATATAATATACATAATTATATATAATAATATACTTGTATATCATACAATATATTTATGTTATAAATATTACCTTTTTCTTTTGCAACATGATATTGCAAGAGAAACAATGCTATAAAATGAATTTTCGCAATTTTTATGTATAGAATAAATTGATACTAGCAATCACTTTTTATAGAAAATCTATTTGTTGGTTGTACAAAACAATAAGTTCATTTACTTAAAAATCATTCATATAGCAATTGCCATAGAAATTGTTTTTAATAACCAATTGCTACTACTTTACGATGAACTGCGAACAATTGGATTTTCATTCTCTTGTAAAGCTTTTCGATTAAATTTTTCGTAAATTTTTCCAACATTTTAACAATGGCGGATTTTAATGATTGAATCAGCGTTTTTGTTCTCCTTATAAATTCCGTTCGCTAGTGCTCGCTGTACATTTTCAGTGACTCATATCCAGAGAATATGTCGGCCATTTTAAAATTTGAATATTGTAATCCTTGAGTCATGCTGTGTACTTGCGCTGCGGTGAATAGGAGTATTATCCTATTAAAATCATTTTTTAAATGTGCGGACAAATGTGGTACTAAAATTCCTTGATGTTTTTCATTGTTGTCCTTGTAGCTAAGAATTTTTCCGATACACTGAAAGCTCGGCGCATTATCTATGCTATAATTACGGAAATAAATATAATCTTAATTTAAATTAGTGATTTTTTAGATCATCTGCGACACAGAGATATTTCGTTTGATTTTAATTCTTATTAGCATGATATTGGAAAAGAATAAGAAAATCCCACGCACAATTTTGCAGACGTTACAGAGAGTTTTCCTCTTGGAAATTCACTATTGCAATTGAAAATAATTAAAAACAATAAAAAACGATAAAAATGATGATATAACGGAATAATACTCTCATCCATAGTCGAAAGAACACAAAATAATTTAAAGATTGCAATATTCAAATTTTCAAATGGACCACAGATACACAAATCCTTTAAAATACGGGGATGTTAATGAATCATATTTATATATAGAACAACAAATATTGTAATTATAATTATATGATTAAACGACCGTTCAAGAACTTAAAACTGTCACTGATTTAATATAAGAAATTCATAAAAAAGTTGAAAATCTTGTTAAGAGAGTGAAAACCTAAATTTTTCAGATATTTAATCGCAGTGGGGTAGCAATTATTAAATCCAATTTTATTGTAATTAATTAGTGTATAGATATTTCTTTCATAAGTGAACTTACAGTTTTGTCAAATCTATAAATAAAATATTTCATAAAACTTATTATATAAATAAAAACTGCGAAATCTTTTCTCAAAGTATTGTTTTTCTAGCATGTTTACGTTATACTGCAAAGGAAAAAGGTAATAGTATTATTCACATCCCTAGCTAAAAATGAGCTTACAATTTTGAACAGCAGGATATATTAAATAGAAGACAAATTATGGTTCTCAACCACATTTCACGGAAATATTTAACTGATCGTGACTACAAAAATTAGTCAACTTTCACGATTGTTCTTTGATATTTACCTCTTATAATTAATAATGATACGTATCACAAAAGATTTAAAATATGACCCTATCTTTTGTAGTTTTATAATTTCAAATATGAAACGGTACATGAAATTATAATAGACATAGTAAAACGTTGTAGAAAACATGTAAGATATCAGATTTATTCTCGACACGATACTTTATTAGATACACATCTAATAAAGTATACGAGTTTTATTTACTGCTGGTTAAAACTGTTATATTTCAACCCCTTGGTTATTTCTATCAAAATGACATTAAATTCTCCTCGTAAACTTAAATAGATTAAATTGCATTTCTTTTGGCACTGCATGAATCACTTTCACACTAAATTTCAGTATGAGTTCATAAGAATTGTAAGTTGAATATCATATTTAACAGTATTTAAATTTTTATTTAAAAGTAGAATTGAATAATATTTGATTACATTTTTATAATTAGTCAAATCGACAAAAATACATTGCATTTTCTTCGAAATTTGTTAAAGATTTCATATTTTTTCAATTTGTAATCTTTATATAAAACGGCTTAGCCGTTTCCAGCCGGCAATTATGTGAGAAGGTGGCAAGGTGCACCCCTACACATATGGTATCAAAATGTTCGTCTACGGCCACAGGTGTGCAAGTTTGTGTTATTTTTTTGATATCCACTATCACTGATGAACAAGGTGATGTCAAAGATGGCATACTATGTTAAAAAAGAAACTTAAAATATCTTAGAAATTATCGTTTTTTTTACCATTATACCCTAATACTTTTTTATTCAGAATATTTCAGAGAATCGATTTATCTAAGAAAAACTATATAGTTCCATTTAAAAAATTATGGGTCATTTTCGTTCCTCCAAAAATATTACAAATATAAGAAAAGTGCACACACTATTATATCGGCAATAAAGAACAGTAAAACTTTTTCCTCTTTCATTTTGTTAAGACACTTATTATTAACGAGAAAAACATTTAATAGTAATAACGATACCAAAAACAGTAAAAAAAACAAAAAACAATAAACTCACTTTACTTGCGTAGCGAGTGTACACTGCTAGTAATAGAAAATTATTATGTGTCAATTATTGATAAGCACATACAGTCACTGTACTAAATGTGTTAAAGATTATATTTTTCTATCATTGCGTTCACAATATATTTTACAATATATATTTAAAGATTTTTAATTATTACAACTGTTTTATTTTAATATGTTTCTATAAAATCATTTTCATGCTGATTTAAAATGGAATAACTAAATAAATCTAACACTGAAATACAGCTTCAGGTTAAGTTATTATAGTATAATTTATCTTAGAACGATAAATTATTTGTTTCTTGCATTATTTTTCTTCTTGTAAAGAAAATAGTCTATACAACTGGAAGAAGTCAGGTCTCGTTTCTGGCTGCAATTAAGAAAAAGTATAAAAAAATGAATGCCTCAAGGAGAGTTACATTTCAGGGCTAGATTTTCTTTAACAAGCACAGCGTTGCATATGCATTTAACAGTCGTACCATTTTTTAAAATGAAAACGTATACTTTCCTCTCTTTCACGTAACTCAAATCTTCTAAAGTAAAATGGTTGAAGAATAATTCTTTCGTGAGATATGTATGTTAAATAAACTCCTTTATCAGAAAAGATGCGTAAACATACTTTCGTGGGGTTATGAAAATCCGCTTCGATAATTCCTTTTTGTCCTTTGACACTTGCTTTTAATTGCAATAAAAAATGAAACATGATTTATTGTAATCGCGAGGACTATCCTACATTAAAATCGTGCACTTCTTAATTTTCGATAAGCAAAATCAATTTAAAAATCAAATATCATCGACGTGTTTTTATATTGTTCTATGCCAATTAGTTAAAATAACAATAAAATTAAAATATTTTTATTCTAATCTTTTAATAAAATATTTGTAAGTTTATATTCTTGCAGTATTTATTGTTTATTTCCTTCGATACAGTATACTGTGACGATATACTACTGTGAAAAATCTTGGAAATAAGTGAATAGAATTTTAGGAGTTATTTTATATTATAATTAAAATTTTATGTAGTATAAAAGTTTATATTCAAATCAATTAAATTTGCTTTTCTCAAATTGAATTTATAAATTGTATAATACATTTACATGTATTCGAATCATAATATGTATTAATATATAACTGACTTATTAATTAATATTTTAATTCAACATCATAATAAATTATTGTACATTTATTTATTCAATTAAAATGTTTATAAATAAACATATATTTATATATTATGTATAATTATTTAATTATTATAAATATATACAAAGTTAAATTAAATTATTAAAATTCGATGATGGAAGGTGTCATTTAATAGTATACATAATTCGTTAATTAATTTATATACTAGAAGTTAAGGTATATTATATTTAATTAATTTATCAAATTTTTAATTTTATCAATTTTGCGAAACTAAACTAAAAAAATGTATAAAATATACGGTTAGAAAATAATTTATTCTCTGCAAACTAATTAAAATGTATCTTCTTTATTTATAAATGGTTATTTTCAATGTATTAGTGAAGAGTTTTTTGTTTAACAGAAAGGATATGACTGCACCCAAACTTCTGAACGATACTGTATACCGAAAATGCCTGAAATACCGTGTCGATGGTTCGTAACCGAGATTTGCAATTATACCACATAGATAGATGAATGCAATTACAAGAGTGAGATTGCATTTGCACGGTTGTGTCAATATTTGCCGTTTTCTAAGCAGAAATTATATTTCTCTTGTCAACTTTCATTCAACGATTATAAGTAATAACTAGTTCGTTAATCACAATTATTCGATATTCGCGTAATAAAGTGGGAGTTTTTATTACTTGCAACGATTAAATGCTTGTAGGCGATTAATTACCTTGTTCTATTTTAATTACTGATCAAAATATTCTTCAAAATAGTTAAAATAAACATTAGTTTCTCTATGAAGAAATTAACAATTTCTAGATGAAGTCAGTCAAATTACTTTATAATTAACGATATAACAACTGTTCATTTTGAAAATGTCGTAAGTCCATTAGTCAGTTGTTTGTTGTTAACTGTGATAATATGTACCAATTCTGTGGAACATTTTACATGGAAAATTATGAAAGTATAATATCAACAAAATCAACAGGTTATTAAATATTTTATACTCCAAAGACAATTATGGTATCAACAAAATGTGAAATATTTCGCGAATTTATTCTGATACGTGTTAATCCTTTTTCATATACAATTTTTCGAAGAATCGGTTTATGTGAAAATAAATATAACGTATATTAACAAAAAATGCGTTTACATTTCCTTTTTGTATCAAATATTGGAATTAAAAAATCTCACGAATTGTTCATTTTTCTTTATTATACTAAAATCTACTCTTCATACTTTTGTATAAAAAATATTCTATGCAATCTAGCTGTGAGAAAAATATGATTTCATAAAAAACATAAAGATCTCAAAATTTCAGAAACGACAACTAGAGATTTATGTCCATAATGTGATTTATGTTCATAATGTAAAATATTCTTTTTAATAACGAATAATTTAGCAGACAATTGAATTAACAGATTAAAATGTATCACTCTGTATACAAAACAAAGAACAATCAATACTTAAAAATATAACCACAATAAAACGTGATAAAATGTGCTCGATAAGAAACTTTTGTTAACAAATCCTACTTTCATTATCAGTATGCACATGTTTAAGCTTCTGATGATTTCATTGTTACTTGTAGATTACTAATTTTTTATTTTAACTTGGAACTATCATCCTTAATTTTTACCCACTTTTTTTATTATTTTACTTTCATACGATATCATTTTCCCGACAGCTTTTCAAAATTGATAACTATCTTTTTTACTAAGATGCATATACACAAACAAAACATAAAACACTGGATAATATTGCAATTTTTGTAACAAGACTCTCCTTGCGCCATTAACTAAATACCTTTAAAATTTTATAACTAAAAAATATAACTACAGTACAGTGAAAAAATATTCGACAACAAATAAAGAAATGTGTTGAAATTTCTAGTGTATTTATTTATGTTTACTTCTGTTAATTACAGAGTATTCAAAATATATTAGCATGATTGAGACTCTAGTTTTTCGAATCTTGAAAAAGAGTATTCGATAAATTATAATTATCCGTCAACGAAATGTCAGGAAGTATTTAGAACTTATCTTTATTGCACAAGAAATAAAGAAACAAATATTTCCATTCGTGATTGGTTTATTTTGAAATAATTCTGTTGATTATTAAGTATTAAAGATATTTTGACATGACTGGCATTCTAGTCTTTCAAATTTCGAAGAATAATGTCCGCTAAATTATAATTACACGTCAACGAAGCGTCAAAAAATATTCGACAATGATTTCCCGCCATCATTCAAAATGACGCCATATTGAAAACCCAGTTCCGATCTAATTGCACTCTTGTTGACCTACATTGCATTAACGCAAAATAATATAATGTTAATGTAAAATATTTGTAATTGAAATAAAATCGAAGTACGTTAGCTAATAAATGACTGAAAGATAAAATGTTACCATGCATATACATTAGGTATTAAAAGGTTTACCTCGTATGTAGGAAACATTTTAAACTAAAAATAAACTGAATAAAAAATAAATGTTTACATAACCCAAAGAAATTATTTTATCTATTATTTCGTTTATAGGTTTCGTAAAAAAATATAAATTTAATAAGATTCATATAGTACTTGGTAATTAATACAATTGGATAAACACAAACCGAAATATTATTTATTTATTTACTATAAAATAAAAACCTAAAACTTTACACCGCTATATATATTTAAATACTTCATCGCAGACACAAAAAGTTCGAATTTTAAATCAAATAGAAAACAGTTGACTATGATTATAATAAATTGTAAAAAAGACTTTCAACTTTCAATCTATGTTAAAAAGATCGACCATGAATATCCGATAATACTCGATGAGATTCAAAACTGTTTTAATGAAAATTTATTTTGTAGTTTCGACTTACATCCTGTTTCGCCAACGAATTTTAATCACCCTGCAAATTCACTGTTCAAATATTCAACAATATTTAATTAGTTTCTTCATTATCTTTTCTCTAATGAAATAATTTAAATTTCGTTGATAAATGAATTAAATAGAAACGGAAGTATATATTATGAACTAATTTACTTTACCAACTGATTTAATATAATCCGCTTTCAAATTCACCGGATAAATTGTTTACTTGAATTATTTATAATGCTACGTTAACGTATTCTACATTTAAATAAAGCAATTTACATAATAACAATTTCTGCATCAAACACAGATTTTGATTTTGAGCTTATTGTAATATTCACACGTGCTATGCACTGTGGGTCATATGTAACCCTCGGTGCTCATTAAGATCGCAAATTTAATTAACTAACAAAGGGAGTATATAACTTTCCAGACACTGATACGGGTCAAATTTGATGGGCTCATAGGGGACCGCACAAGTAATAATTTTACAAAATCATAGCATATACTTTTTTGAAAAAAAAAGAAATTAGCATCCAAATATTTTTATGGTTTAGTTAATTGTTTGAATTTGATAATATAAAATTGAATATAGTCTAATGGAAAAATATTAGTAGTGCCATATAAATGTATAAAACCATTAATGCTTAATTTGGTATTACTATTTTAGTCAACTCATATGACCCAATTTGAAATTGTAGAAAATTTGAAATTTTTTAAATTTGTAAACCTAATTTGCACACTTGCACAATTTTTACATCTAGTAATAGTAAAGTTTATATATTTGAAAGTTAAGAATTTCTAAATTAAAATTTCAATAACTTTAAAAATTTCAAATTTCTAAATTTCCAGATTTTTAAACATCTAAATTTCTACATTTCTACATTCTCACATTTCTAAATTCTAAATTCCTAAATTTCTATATATTTAGATTTCTAAATTTCTATATTTCTATATTTCTATATTTCTTTATTTCTATTTTTCTAAATTTCTAAATTTCTGGAGTTTTAGATTTTTAATTTTTAAATTCTTAATAGAAGTTTGTATATTTGAAAACTTACAATTAGAATTGCTAAATTCTTAAATTTGAAAATTAAAAGTTTTTTAATTCCTACATTTAAAAATTGAAAGTTTAGAATGTTAAAATTCAAAATTCTCATATTTAAAAATTTTGTAAATTCAAAATATCTAAATTTGCAATTTTGAAGCTTTGAAATTACTAAATTTAGAAATTCAAAGCTTATGAAATTTGGAAATTTTTAATTTCTATATTTTCAAACTTGAAAATTTGTAAATCAAAACATTACTAGATTTCTAAACCTAAAAATTTGTAAATCCAAACATTTCTAAATTCCTAAATTTGAGAATATGAAAACTAAAGTTTATACATCCAAAAATTGGAAAATTTCTAAATTTAAAATCTCTGTATGCTCTACGTTAAAAAGCGCTACTAATGTCCATAAAAGTTCGTGTGAAGGGGAACTCGCTCAAAGGGCCACATAAAAGGAATCCATATAGCGAAATTACATTATGTATACCTTACCATTTAGACTATAACGAATTCTACATTAAGCAGTTATAACAGATACAATTGAAACAGTTAATTAAATAGTAAGAACACCTATGTGAATTTCTCTCTTATTTTAGAAACATATCCGCTATAATTTTGCAAAATCATTACTTTTGAGATATCATAACAAAACTTGAAGCTAACCGATACTTCAAAAGTCGTTACCTTCGCAAGAACGAATATTTTTCGATAATACGTTAAAATAAAATAGCAAATTATTTCAAACAAAAGCACAATAAACCTAATGTAATCAGAATATTGCTAATCAAGTATTATAATTGAACAAAAGTTAATTTTACGTAGCACGGTACACGTTGAATAGGACAGATGGACAACAAATATACCACATATAATGAACCGGAAATTTTATTAAGGACCAAATTTGCTTTGCTATTTTGTTCCTTTTGAAAACAAATCCATTGACATGCGTTTCTTTTCTTTTTTTTTTGCTTTTCACCAGATTGAGTCTGTGCTTCGTAGAAATCAAAAAAACAAATAAAAAAGGTTCTTCTCGTAATCTGGGCACAAACCTATCTTGACAATTGACAAATAAACATTTTATGTTCGAGGAATAACAGAGAATTTTTCGATCGTTGTTCTCGCACAACAACGCAAATAGCAAGGGAATTTCGGTTACAGAAATGCTTTAAAAGACCTTCAAATACAAAAAAATCATTCGACAAATACATACGAATTGCGCAGAAATCATACGTCTTTTTGTTTCATCGCCTATTGTGAATTTTCATTTTTCTCTTTCATGCAAGTCGAGCAATACCGCGTAAGTGTTCTTTAATGTGCAAAACCTATTGTTTTGGTAATCACAAGATCTTGAAGCGTACATAGTCGCGTGTGAAACATTTAAAAAACAACTGCACAGTAATGTGCGACCTGCATTTACAACACTTGCGAAGATTTTCGTTCCAATGGTTTTTTTTATGTCAGTGAATAAATCGTTTTCTGTTCGAACATGTCACAAAAAAATTTCTTGCATTATTCGCAAACACGGAAATAAGCTGCATTTGTGTATGTGTATCGAATGTACCGTCATCATAGAATATCCAGTGAAATAATTTTTTGCTAACGAATTACAATAATCCTCGTAAGATCGAACATTGACGGTACTTTTTCTGTTTTAACAACGATTTTTTTTAATTTTTTTTTTTTGTTTTTTTTTAATACATTTTTCACAGATTATTGGAGATCTTGTTCCAATATCAATAAACGAGCTGCTAGAAATATAAAAATTATTTTTTCTTTGACATTGTTTCGAAGCCAATCAATTTTTCGTCATCAAACGCGTTACTTTAAAGACTCTAAAAGAAAAAGTTTAAAGAGTGCAGCTCGTTGCATTAGATTGACACTAATGCGAATTACGGTGAAGGCAGAAAACTGTTGTTGATGTAACATTTGACAGTTTTGCAAAGATATTATAACCTTCACTTCTTGTACGAATTTTCTCGTACAAATTCGTTTAAAACCCTATCTGATGTTCGTAAGGGTTCGTTTTTAACATAATATCCTAAATCCAGATGTTACCATCTCGTTTCCAACATGACACTTTTCTATTAATAAAAAAGTGCCCACGCAAATGATTTCCGCATCAAAGGCTACTTTCACTCTCCAACACGAGGTGCAGGAACTTCACTTGGAAATCGTGTCTATGCGACAGACATAAGGAAACTATTACGTTAACAATTAAAGAACAAAATTCCTTCGATCGTGTGAATAAAGCAAGGTCTCAGATTATTTCTGAAGAAAGAAATTTTAAAATAACTATATATGTGTATTCGCATTCCAAGATTTCGCGACGGTTCAAATTCCATGTATAACACAGAGAATGATATAACTTTGAAGTTAAAATTACTCACGAGTTTCAACGAACAAAACGCAACGGATTTTCTTATTTTTTCCTTCAGTCTATACGCATAGCATTGCATTTAGCAATGTATTCTTTTTACTTTATCACCCAACTTCTACTACAGATTTATTTCACGCAGAAATCAGTCTTTCAAAAGAGTCAAGATAAATACGATAACGACTTATTGATCATCGCAATGTTTACGACATGAAATGTAAAATCATTCAATGACGTTTCTCGCGAAAATGATTCGTATCGGTTGTAAAAAGTGACGTATGAACAAATACACGCGTGTTTAACAGCTACATTAAATTATTAGGCACAACTTCATGCAGCGTGTGTGAAAATCGATTCGAATGCTTTTTGTGTGTGTTCATTTTCATTGACACGTTCTTGACTCGTTTAAAAGATTGATTTAAAATATATACCTCACAAAATAGATTCCGTGTCGGATATCTAATGGTGTTTTAAATTAATCATTCGATAAGACCGAGAGAACATTACTTTTCCTAAACTGTACAACTTCGCCAAATGTATCGTAACAAACTTCCACAAACACGCATATACATACATATGTATACATATACATACATACGTATACATATACACATACGTATACATACATATATATATAACACAAAAGTAGAGTTTTACAATGAATATAAAGGTGAAGTATTTCCTTTGTTTTCAGTTTGCTTTTAGAACTGACATCCAAAATACTGTGCATCTTGCTTATTGAATTATAATGTTCCCACGTTAAGGAAATGATAAAATACGAGATAGAGAGAGAAAAAAAAGAGATTATACTGTTATATTGGAACGGAATTCATATGCGATTTTACTTAACGAAATACCGTCGGACCGGTGAAAATTTATTTTCTGCCGAGTAACATCGCATACGAGCAAAAAAAAGAGTTAATAGTTGGTAAAAAGATAGAGCCACAAAGAAAACACTCTGTTAAGTGTTTCTCTAAACTGTTATAAATACAACGCTTACGTAATTATTATTTCGATAGATCACTGCCAATTTTTTGTAACTATTATCTTTTTTTTTTGTTTTCCTTCCACATTGGAATCTATATTCCAACGTGAAAGAGAATGTTTTGCACATCGATCCTCCTATCATTAATTGGCTTTCTCTTATCGTTCCAAGCATCATGCCTGATTCTTGCAACAATACGACAAGTGCTTCTGTTACAATCAACTGTTCTGAGATTCCCTAATATTAAAGAATTCTCAAATCACATTCATTTTCAAACTGGCAAAAAAAGTGCAAATCGACTGATCAATGTCTTCTCACACTGTTTATACGTTTAC
Source organism: Megachile lagopoda (assembly GCA_036983795.1). Taxonomy (NCBI): domain Eukaryota; kingdom Metazoa; phylum Arthropoda; class Insecta; order Hymenoptera; family Megachilidae; genus Megachile; species Megachile lagopoda. Next base: position 14,936,180 of record CM072795.1, on the reverse strand, counting down.
ATGTATGTGTGTATGTTTACAGAGAGACATTTTCAATGTTGAAACCTCGTATGGTATCAAATGATAATTTGTGTTACCAGAGCAAAAAAAACGGTTTCTAATGCTTTTAATACCATATAATACTAAATCACAGCATTAATGCTCAGATAGCGACACAAGAGAGAGTTTCATGAAGTCATTTAATTAATAATTTCATTGCATATCATTTAATTGAATAGAATGATCAAATATTTGTGCAACGGATGCATCAGAATTTCTCGTTTTATCACTGATATGCATACAAGTCAATACATAGAACTCTCCTAACAAACGTTTGTATGACTTTAAATGTCGTTCCTTGTGATTGTATTAAATGTGTGTCTTGTATACGAAGTAATAAATTAGAAGTCAATTGATTTTGTAAGTAGTTAAATGTGTATACCTAACATCACATGGAACTATCTTAGTTTCAAAACTTAACATTTCGCTTTTCTTTTGCAAATGTACACGTATAAAAGGGTCCACCAATTACTTACATGGACATTCGAGATCATGATTAGTTCGACTCATGTTATGTTGGAATCTCAAGTGCTCACACTTTCTGTTCTAGCAGTCAAGTTTGTTTTTATTTTTCGTCATAAGACATATCTCCTGTTGTCTCCATCTATGAAGCAAAATATCCGTCAAAACTGATATTATAAGTTTAAAAGCATTTTAAACCGCTTTTCATCACTTTTATTAATATCTCTTATCGAATTTGTTTTTTTCCTTCGAATATGAAATATTCTACTATTGGCTATTAATGTATACGCACTTCGTTCCATAAACCTAGGTCGTCTTGGCTGGTGGTGTACTTTTTGTTCACGGGAGAATAATCAATGATGAAAATTTATACAGAAAACTACTTACACGCTTTCGTGTTCTTGCTCTTTTTCGTACACGGATATTAAAGAGAGAAAAACTTAGAATAAAAAGAGATTCAACGATGATAATTCCATTAAAGTTTGGCAGTTGTTTTTCTGTTGAAAAAAAATGATGTACTAGTATTGTGTACTTTTTATTTAGTTCTATAGATTTGACTGAAAATGTGTCTTGAGAGTAATGAACAATCTACACTAGATAATTTCATTACTCGCAAGTTAATTGGTGTATTGATTTTGAAGCACAACAGACACACAAGTATTTAATAGAAATCATACATTGAATCCCTGCTGTTCACAAATGCCACCAGCCAGTTATTTATAAAAAATAATTATATAAAACTAGTCAATTTTACAACCTCTGACGCTCAATCACAATTTCGTAAAGGAAAAGAAAAAATAAAGAAAAAGAAAAAAATCAGATTAAGTTAAAAAAAAAGTCTCTATTACCATTTTACAGAAAGAAAAAAATCTTGCATTTTTTGTTGAAAAGTGAATTGAATTTCAGAGTTGTACGACAGCATTGACAGGTAGCAAAATCAAGCCATGATCAAATGTTAAGACCGATACAATATTTAGAATTTGTGATTGTATATTTAAAGAGAATTTATACGCGGAATATGGTGATGCAAAAGTAATAGGCACGTGGATTAGTTCATAGTTACTCATAAATAGTTCAAGTACCAATTTACTTTTGCTATGACTGTTATTCTTTTTTACTTCAATCACACGTGCCATCATGTTTTTCCTTTAAAGAACAAAAGAAAGAAAAAAAAATCTTAGAAGTATGAAGCCGTTGTATAAAAATTTACTATTAAAATGATGGATACTCTCATGTAATATTTACAATTGTGGTAAAATGTAATGATTATTATGTTACTCATGTACTTGTTTACATATTGTGCTCTTGATTATGGCTTGACTCTGACGCGCACTTTAGATTATGTACATTTATATGTATTTATGTACAAAGAATGACTCGCACCGGCATTCGCATCACTTCATTCACTGAGTTCACTGTTTCCATGCTCAGTATGCCTTATTTACAAGTAATTCAAGTTTTCGCTGTTTTACTATGACCTTAATTGAAATTTTCAATTTTTTTCTATAATAGACCACTTTTTTTTATCTAAATGTTCATAGCACTGTTTCGTCTTTATACACCATTAAACACACCAGACAATACTTTTCAGACTGAAATAACGTTTCACTCTGTGAGTTCAAAGCATAGCAATGTATGCCTTTTATGTACGAGCCACACAATCACCATTTTACACTTTAAACTCTTTGAGCGCATGTAAAACATCATGATGATGTATCGAAACTACTTGGACACATTTCCCTCTTCCATACTATTGTTGTCTTCTGGTCTTGCTACGTACAAACTTGGATCTATTACCTTTGGAATAGGTTTAATTTCTGTTCCAAGCTCTTGTTCGATACGATGTAAGTTAAAACGATCTTCGTATGTGATTAGGTTAATTGCTATACCTAAGTGACCGAATCGTCCTGATCGGCCAATACGATGCAAATATGTCTCTGCCATTTTTGGAAAGTCAAAATTGATTACGACGTTCACTGCTTGTACGTCAATACCACGAGTAAACAAATCACTGCTCACCTGTAGATATATAAAGTATGTATGTTGATAATTAAATGATATGAAACAGCCAAATAAAAAAGAGCTGATTAAGTTCACACTTACCAAGTTTCTGCATAATCCTGCTCGAAAATCATGAAACACGCGATTTCGGTGTGCCTGCGCCATTTTCGCGTGTATATAATAACAGCAGTATCCAAGATCCGTTATTTTTTTCGCGAGTAATTCAACACGTTGCGTTGAATTGCAGAATATTATACTTTGTGTTATTTGCAACTGGAACAACAAAACATAAATGAGATAATCGAACAATAGTACTTCAAATGAAACATATACAACTTTGAATACTGAAAGTTACCTTGGAGAACAGTGTGTTAAGACAATGAACTTTTTGTCGTTCTTGTACAAAGGCATAATACTGTGTTACACCTTTCAGTGTGAGTTCCTCCATTAAATTAATCTCGTATGGATCTCTTAAGTGTTTCTCCATAAACTGTTTTACTGTCAGAGGAAATGTGGCTGAATACAGCAGTATCTGACGTTCATGTGGTAATCTAAATTTAAATGTAATGCATTAAAAACAACAAAATGATGAAATATGAAATTTTATAATTAATAATTTTTATTACATACCTAGAAATGACATGATCCAACATTCCTTTAAAATCTTGTGACAGAAGCTTATCTGCTTCGTCCAAAACTAGAATTTTACAATGATCCATATTAGCAACATTCTTATCCATGAGGTCAAGAATTCTTCCTGGCGTTGCTATTATTACTTGCACTAGAAACAAATTACATCACAGGTCAGTTGTTTTTGACACTCTGCTTTTATAATTAGTCCTTATGCAAAAACATACATTTAGCACATACCTTTTTGGTAAATCCTCATGATGTCATCTCGTAAGTCTGTTCCTCCAGTAGTTACCATTACTTTTATGTCCATGTGTTTTGCCAGTTCAATGCAAATTTGTGATGTTTGAAGAGCTAATTCTCTAGTGGGTACAATAACCAGTGCCTGAATCACATCTTTTCGCGGATCAACCTAAAATAGCAAGTTAAATTATACTACAATGCGAAAACTTAACAAAATGAGAAAGAATTTAAAAAGAGTATACATTTAATATTAATAGTAACACTTTGTGTAATATTCATGTAAGTACCTGTTCTAGCACTGGAATTGAATAAGCCCCAGTTTTGCCAGTTCCATTTTTTGCACGAGCCAGAATATCTTTACCTGACAATGCAATGGGAATGCTGGCTTCTTGAATTGGGGAAGGCTTTTCCCAGCCTTTCTCAAAGATGCCCATCAATAATTCTCGTTTTAGGCAAAACTCTTCGAATTCATTGCCACGAGTATCAGTAACATCCTATAAATTTTGATAGTTGTTTTAATTCCCAATTAATAATAACCATAAACTAATAACATGACTAAACTTATATGATGTATATAGTATTATACATATTTTTAATCAGAAAAATTAATTTTTGAAACAAAATTTATATCACAACAAATTCCATGTACGAAATTAAACAAAATTTCCACCTAAAACTTACACTAGTTTTAATTCGTTTGTCCTTTGGTGGAATTTTTAATTTGGCTTTCCAACCTACATCGTCCATTTTGTCTATTTCTGATTTGGTATTCAAACCAGAATTTAAAACATGATTGGAATTTATGTGTGTTTCTGTCATCATTTTGGAAATGATGAAATATTATCTATTTCCTGAAAATAAGGTTTTGTTTATAAATAAAATATGAATATAATCAATAAAATTAATGTTTACAAATTTCAAAAATAATTATTCAAAAAAAACAGCAAGTATAATAATCTTGTTATGCTATTGAATATAAAAGAAAAGTTAGAAATTTGAATTCTTATATGTAAGATCCAACTGAAACTGGTAAGTGTTTATAGGACAAAAGGCAACAATAGATTGAGTGACCTATTGGAATGATCACAAAAGGATGTAAACATTATACGTATTCTTATTGGAACAGTAATGGTTTTTACACATTTCAATCTTACAGGAAAGTTTAAAGGTTCTTGTTATTAGTTACCTGTACTGTTTCATAAAAAATTTGAATTTTGGATTATATATATATTACATTTGTAGAAATATTGATTTCAGAATACATACACACATTACAAAATTAAATATGTTATGTATTATGACTTGTATGAAGCTATAAATTTATAAATGAAAAATTAATATTTTAATCATAATTATAATATATTTCAATTAATACAATAATTAATGTACACTGCAATGATTGCACTATATTTCATAATCTTTACATAACTTTTAACCGAAATAAAGCTTTACTTTTCAGAATTGTTCATAAAATACGAAAAATTTAAATAAAAATTTGTTACCTATTTACAAGAGGAATGCGAGTAACTTGCTTATTTGGAAAGTTGACAATATAATCGCAAGATTTTCAAATATTATCTATACGTAGAGATAATACCTGAATTTTCTCGATCTCTAATTAATGTTAATCGCATATGGTTCATACGGTACACATTCAACATACTAATAAAACCCGACCACTAGTCAATTTCAAGGCACTATAGTACAAAATACCATCAGACATACTCCAGCACGATGAAAAACTGAACATAGAGTAAAGCCATCTGTGCCGACTCAATTTTCTTTCAATGATGCAAGTCGAAAATTCGTCCGGATAAATTCTCTTTACATAACGAAAAGTAAAAATATCACAAACGAGAAATTATTCGTTCAAAAAAGTTTTCACAACTACGAAGCTACTTACTTTGAAATGGATGGATATCGATGCTGAACTGAGCACTCGATTAGGAAATAACACGCCAAAATGGCCGTTCCAATGTCAAGTTTTTCTTTGCAGTGCTTAACCGCCGCGTTCTTTCTTACGGAGCACTAACACGGATTACTTGCTCGGAAAGCGTATCGCGTATTTACGCGGCACTATATTACGTTCTTTTCCGTTTGTAATATGAGACTAACGCACTGCGTCAAATGCGAGCGATAATTATTCCTCTTTGAACGTACACGACATGCGCCACGAAAGAGTAAAAGCACTCAGATCAGAAACCGTTACATCGCTGCGCGCACTCTATGAGCAATGGCATTTATATTGTGACGAAATTTTAAGACGAGTTTACAAATAATTTGTAATTTAAGTTAATTCGAAATTTATATTAAAATATATAAACAAATTAATATTTAAGAAAACATTATTTAAACTAAGTAATTATCTAAATCATATTTTTATGCTTTACTATATTCATGATTTATAATAAATATTTTTTCCTGTTAATAAGCGTATTATAAAGAAGTGCTGCGTTGAAATTTTGAACAAAAGATCAAATTTAAATTTATCTCGAATAATTATTAAAAATTTCGTGAGTTTCACGAAAGTAATAAATAATAGGAAGAGGTTATATTAAAATTACATCGCATTGTATTACAACAACAACGGTTACATTTTAAATTCAAATCGTACATTACAAGAAAACGAAATACATTTAATATATTATATTACAGGTTTCTGTATAAAAATACTGTAGACAATCTTCTAACTACAATGTTGTTCCCTTCTTTGCGATATTCTATATTTCCTACATGCTTCGGGGCAATGTCGTTCTAAATATCGTCTTTGTGAGAATGCTTTGAAGCACTCGCCACATCGCCATTGCCATTGGTGGTGATTTCGTGTCCTCTGATGAGCGCGTAAATTTGATCTACGAAATACGTTATTCGTGTTATGACTTGATAATTAGATAATAATAAAATTATTATAGAAATTTTTAATACAGAATATCTAAATTACACGACGGATAAGATACGCTCACCAAAAGATATACAAATTAACCCATTAACTGTCAACTATTGTTTTCTACTTCCTTTCTTCTTTTAAATTGTTAAGTAATTCTATAAGTTACTGTTACCTTTCAATAAATTTAATTAAATTTCGCTATAAGACTTAGATTTAGTCAATTTTATAAAATATGAAGGTATCTAACTACTGCATAATCTCATATGAAGTTTCCTTTTCTAATAATTTCCATGCAACGAAACAAAAATTAAAATCGAAAAGAAACGAAACTAAAATAGGGAACAAAAGTGAGAATTACTATTAAGGGAATATTTTTTAATTTATGGGATTCCATTATACAAAATTTCGTTATCACGTAAAGCAGTAAATTCTAAGGATGTGGTTTATGGCAGTAAATGGGTTGGTTAACACACTATATTCAGATCACGTGATCATGAGACCAGCTCACCATTCCCTTTCTCTCATAAAATTCTTAATGAAAATTTCTAATAGTACATAAATGTAACGTAAAAAAATGTATAATAACTCGAAATTAATTATCGAACTAATATATGAGACAAAAGTAGAAAGAAAGTATATACCGATCAGCGAAAGATTTGTGACACACTGGACACGAAAAAGGCCGTTCGCCTGTATGAAGACGCAAATGACCCTTCAGTACCCACGGACGGTCGAAACTTTTGCGACAGTATGGACAATAATGCATAGTTTTGTTCCGTTTCCAATTCTGAGCGTTATCCACACTCGATTTATTTATGTTGTTGTTGAAATACTGGCTTTGTGTAGAATCAATTTGCTTCTTGTTCGAAGCTAGGTACAACGCTTGCGAAGTCGATTGGATATCGGTCCCATCGAATGTTCTATTCAAATTGACTGCGACTTTAATTTCGTCGTTTCCTACGTTCACAGGATATTCTAGATTTGTCATGTTCGACGACAATGGTACTTGCATTTTCTCTACCATTTGCTCATTAATTGGACCCACGGTCTTTCGATCACTATTAAACATAGTATCACCACCAGTCGATAATGTAGCGTTCTCTAATACGGAGAAACGCATCCCTCCTAAATCTCCCAATAATTCCTTGTTCCACAACATGTTGGCTCCTTTGTTGAATGTGTATCGTGTTACGATTGGCAGCTTTGACGATGTCCAAATATTACTGCATTTTGAGGAACTCTCTTTAGCTTGATTTTTTCGTTTCGCGTCAACCGATGATGGTGGAGTCCATGGTAATTCGGACTCTGCATATAATACGTAAAAACAATGCGTATAATGTTTCAGAATACGTATTTTAGTACTTCCTAATAATAAACTGACAATAACCAGTTATGTTAATCCGTTTCTGTACTGTATTCAATATACCTTTAATATATTTTAATAACTTATTTTACTCGGTAATTTAATTCAATTCCTTGATAATACGTTAACCCGAATTAAATTAAAAAGAGATAAATCAAGAAGATGTCAATAATGTGTTTGATGAATCAAATTGAATTCTCTTAAAGTTATTTCATTCAACATAAGGTGACCATTCGTACTGATTTTTAAACATCTGTATTGATTAAAACATTTCAATTTATATTAATATTTTAAATAATGCGTTGAAAGTAAAGATTTAAAAAAAATATTATATTCCATTTAAAGTAAATGGAAGTTAAACATTATAAAATTATTTTCATATGTTTTGTTCTTGTTTAAAATGAATCCCTAATAATTAAAAGCATTCATTGTCACTAAAATATTGGTGTTATAAGTTCAAATTAACTTTTATTGTAATATGAGGTTATACATAAATAACGGATAACATTTTTATAACCAATTTTTATTTTTCACTGAATTTACCATGAAAATAAATTCACCGTACTCAAAAAACGAAAGTCAAATGACAATGAATTACTAAAACATAAAAATGTAATTGGAAAACGAGATTGTCACACGTGTTTGTAGGAACTTTTTTCATTGTTTCGTGCGCCCTGTCTGTCACTGAAGCGAACTACGTGTTATGAAACACCTCGTATAAGTCGGGTCTCCTAATCCGCGGGTAACATTTATCGCGGTTATGCGAAGCCACAGACAATCCCAAACGTTATATATGTAGAACGTAATATTTGTGTAACATACATGAATACAATATTTTTTAATTAAATTTTATACGATAAATTAAACTTTTGTATAGGACGTTACACTACATTGTACATTTATAATATACTGATTCTCTTTTCTCCTTTAGAACATAATCTCAACGGGACACGAAATAAATCCGCGGATAATAAATTAACAAATATGGGGGTAACTATACAATATTATTTATTCAGAAGGACAAGTTTATCTTATCATTAGCACCAACAATTAACTATCTAATATAATCAATTCAATCGGTCTTCAGCTATTTTATTAAAACGAAAATTGTTTTCAGATGGAAAATGTATAGGTTAGAAATTGTTTAAAAATGAAACACTTGAAAAAAACGCACTGTACATGTATAAATCATATACATGAATATTTTCCTGTACAGTCGAACACATACCAGATAACAGTTTCGTTTATGGATTATTTTTGAGCTCTTTGATCATGAGATTTTCAATGTGCAAGCCAAAAATACATTTCACCTTTTCAACAATAACAGAACGAAGTTGCATGTTGTACGATACTATTTTTTCCCATAACCACGTCAACATTTCACTGTTGATTTTTTGTACACTGTACCCTATGCTCGGTTAAGGTAAAAGCTTACCTTCGGTCGAATTGTTGTTCTTTCTGTATCTTGTCATCGATTTGATCAAACATCGCGGCATGTTTATGCAAAAAGAACGACCGTAACTTGAAAGAAAGAACGAAATACAATAAAGTGGAAGTCGTCGTAACAGCGATGGAGTACACCACTGTCATACAGTTGATGGGCATTTGTTACCTTCTTTGCCAGTCCTGTAACGTTGGAAGATTCACCCATGGCAAACATGTTGCGCATTCTTGTCCATTTATCGCAGATGATAAACTGGTAGAAAAGTTAATCATACAACAAACTTTCTTAAAATTGTAGTGTCGTTGTTTAGGTTAATTCATAAACTTTTTTGATTGATTATTTAGATTACAGACGCCGTCTGCTGTGGACATCAGCCCCAAAACTCTTGTATTTTTGTTTATAGTGTATTAATTCGTCTACAAAATTCGAATTCTTGCTTAGAAAAAAAATTGAATTCTATATATAACATAATACGGGTTATTAATTAAAGTTAATAAACAATTCTTTAAATTTTATAATTTCATTTTCTACAAAATTTAAAAAGAATGAAATTATCGAGCAATATTGTACAAAAACATCTTCCTTTTTGATGTTCATAATATTTTTTGTTGATTCGAAGCGAAAAAATGTTGGAAGAAGTAAAATACATCTAAGACGTTTTAAATACAGTATTATGAATGACAAGAGGGTTACAAAATTTAACAGCGATCAAAGCATGAAATGGTAAGATCGTTATAATAATCTTGTTTTGCTTCGATCGTTTGCATTGAATGTTGGGAAGGTCGGGTGAATTTAAATCGATGAGTAACGTACAATAGAATGTGACTTATTACTCGAATCAACAGTTTGTGTACATTTCTTATAACGAACTAATATAGAAGTTGTTGTATCGTGTAGAAATGTACGATAATTAAGAAATGTTTACATTTATGGGAATTAAAAATTATAACTGATATGGATGCGGAATATGATCTTAAAGTAATGTATTAATATGAATAATGTATCGATATGAATTAATTCTTGGACTTAGCATTTCTTCTTAATTAATCCTTTGTAACTGTTTCTTTTGTAAAACACTGTTCTCGAAAAAATTAATTGAATGTTTGAACACTTCTAATTTTATATTGTAACTAAGGATCAATTTGATATTTTATCGCTCTATTGCATGAATTTTTATGACTAGCTGAAAAATATATATGACTGCTAGTCTACTTAAAAATGAGCGTGATCGTATAATAAATAAAATTTTATTAGAAAATTTTTTACTTAAAACCAACATGCTTATAGTCTTCAGTATTGTCTACCCAATTTACTCTGGAACATTTGAAATTTAAGTTCCTAATTGGGAATGGAATGGGGGTTACAGATAAATATCTATACTCCATTTTTGCGACTGATAGAATAGTTGATACTTGTTTATTAATAATTAAGAAATTAATTACTAATACGATGCTGTACTTAAATATTTATCTCGTTTAAATTGTGTGTTCCAATTATTTGCTAACATTTATTATGTATATTCAGACATTGCCGAACCTATTCATTAACACTGCATCACAGTTAAATGTACGAACTTTAAAAATAGTGCTGTGTATAACCACGACCCGCTTGTCTTAAAAACTTAATTTTAAAACAAGAGTCTGAGTATAATTTTAAAACAATAGACGACTGACTGTCGTCCACGAATGATAAGACTAAATAGTCAAAGTTTCGACTGACTGCCTCATTTATTTTTTATGTTTGTTTCCTTGATGCTAACAAAGAAGTAGAAGTTACGAAGTTTGTTGTCCAAACTTCTATGGAAAGTCGGAAGTCTCAGGAAACATGCTAATTTACGGTCGTAGCATTAATTTTTTAATCAACATGTCTGCTAACGATCGTGACCACCCTCTGATACGCGCTTGGAGCATCGGAGAGGGTAAAACGATACTGATGCGAATGTGAGGACTTTAAAAATCGACGTTTTTAACTATGACACTCGATGACCAGGAGGTACCGCCATATGGAGACCAAGAAGTTTCTGACCACCCTTCAGGAAAATGCCGTTTATGGTAGGCAATAGCTATTGAGGTCGAAAACGGAAAGTAAAATTCTATGTGCTTTGTGACCCATCATAAACTACGACCTGCGAAATCCCCATGTATTGTTCCGTTGAACAGACGGCAATCGGTATCTGTTGATTCGTAGTTAATACGTTAGAATAGATATGTACATATCTACCTAGAGAAACAGTTTCTTCTATAATTTCCGTACACTCTCTGTATCGACCTTTAGTGTCTCGGTAACAGTCGTAGTGGTAACAAGGATCCAACTTCGATAGAGTCCTTGTTAGAGCAGTTCAAACAGAGAAATTTTATTTCTCACCTCTTCATACATAGCGTAAGTTTATTAACGAAATTTATTTCTTTACTTTCTTTTAGCTCTTTTATTTTGAGATCCTATTTTTTCTTGGAAAGGAAGAATTTCGTTAAGTCTTAACGTATTTATTAACAAAAGTAATTTTATCAAAATATCATCACTAAAAGGAACATTTCTATGTAAAAAGAACCGTCGACTTTTATTCTTAGAATTCGCTGGATGAATACATTTTTTTATGGTCGTTTATGAATTGCGTTTACATTTGCTTCATATTCTTCATTCATCAACGTCTCTGATTTAAACTTTTTCAAACGAATTGAATGTATATATTCAAATTATAATTGAAAGGTATTAAAAATTTATTAACAATGTTTTATCAAAATTCATTTCACAAATTTTAATGTTCTCATGAAACAATTCGTTCTCTCCTGTAATACGATAATACGTTCCGCATTTATCAAAAGCGTATTAATGATTAACATGTAATATTTATATACAAAATTTAATATTGCTTTCCACGTACCAAAATATTCATGTATTAAAGATTTTCAGTAATTTGAAATATTTTTCCATTAACAAAAAATTCAAAAAATTGTTGACATTAAACGAACAAAAATTCTATTCTACCGTTTCTAATATATCAATTTGAAATAATAATAATCAAACAATGTACAGAATGTTGTGCGTAAAATAATATGTACTCGTAAAATGAAAGCTAAGAGTAACCAATTAATCATTTCAATAACTAGCGAATAATGTTACTAGTTCGTTACTTTGTTTTAACAATCGACTCATACTAAAATTTCAAAGACGAATTAATCGAATGACTATTGAGTCCAGAAGGGATATCGCGTAGGTTGGGTGTACGGAATCATCTTTGTACTTTTTCGTAATGCAATAGGTAACTTTTATTAACATAACAACGCGTATAGCAATACGTACAGTGAACCGAGACTTAAACTCGTAGGACCCTGGAGGTCTCCCACCTTGAATAGTCCCAATATGACATTTTGACGTTTGCCGACTTGTTCTCTGACTCTATTGATGTGCATGACCGCTTGAACCAATAGTTCCTATTGTAATAGTACGAGTCTATGTGACCATCTTTCTTTTTTGACCTTTGGGACCGTAGATTAGGCTCCTAAGTCTCGGTTGTCCACTGTATGTAGACAACCCTGTTTCTGGCGCGTAGGAGGCTGAGTTAGTTTCAAGGGGCGTACCCCACCGTGACCACTCCAATGTGACCACCAACCAGTAGGCGTCCATTTTTCTCCTCTGACCAATGGGACGGTAGCCCTTCCACAGAGTCAGACTCCTGGGCCAGCCTTCTACGCGCCAGAAATAGGGTTGTCTACAATATACATATATGTAGCATGGCAGATAAGTGACGACTCGACTTTCGCGCGGTTTTCGCTCGACGCCGCTCGAGTGTCTTCGACGCCGCTCGTGATCGCGTCGCGCAGTCTGCTCGTGGGACTAATGCACGCTGTGACGTCACGCGCGCAATTCCCAATCGCGTAATACAGTATTGCCTCGAAACAAGCAACAGTTTTGAGCTTCGAAATTAGCAAATTTCTATCCCCACTTCTTTGATTGAAGTCCACCGCCGAGTGAGAGATCGGTGACGGAGTGAGAGGTCCGTGAAACCGAAGATCTAATAATTTTTACGGTTGACCGAACAGTTTAGTGAAAAGAGGACATGTATATTGTTTTCTCACTCTAACACACAGCGAATTAAAAAACAAAAGCAAGCCGAATAGCAAAGCACCTTCGAAATAAGCAACTGGCCGGTCCCGAGCGTGTTGCTTATTTCGAGGCAATACTATAACAATTACATAAATTTTTCTAGACTATGTACCGCTATTTACTGCTGTTCTTCGTGCTGAATGTTTTCTACGTACACGTTCATTCTTCGGGTAAGTTGTCAGTTCTACCTTTCAGTTAAAATTCGAAACAACGTTCGACTTGATTGTGTTCATGTTTGTTTTTCTTTCTAATTTTTTAGCTATTCGCTGCGAGCCGCCAGATCATTTTTTGTGCAAAAACGAAAAATGCATTTCGGTCGTGTTCAAATGCGACGGTGAGAACGACTGTGGTGATGAGTCCGATGAACTAGATTGTCATGACTTTAAAGTACGTGATTATTTCTATCAATGTATGTTTGTGACAATATATGTATCGTTCAAAATGTCTAGCGTAGTGAATCTTAACTTTTTTAAGTCATGGAATGTTTTTGACTGTAATAAAAATGTGTTGAATATTAAAAATGTGTTGAATACTAATTAGTAGCATCATCAAAACGTCGCTTGAGAAAGAGTATGATCAAGAAAAAATATGAGTTTCGAAAGTAGAGCTTTGAGACTTAAAAATTTTGCAATTTTTGGAATTTTGGGTATTTAGGTATTTAAAATTTCAGTATGTTGGGACTTCAACATTTTTGAATTTTTGAATTTGAAAAATTTAGAAGTTTAGTATTTTACAGTTTTGTAATGTGCTGCTTCGAAGTTTTTATTTTTATAATTATTGATCTTTAGATATTTGGGACTTTTAAACTTCCGACCTTCGGAATTTTAGAATTTTGGGATTTTAAAATATAGGGACTTTGGTATTTTAAAATTCTAAGGCTTCGGAATCTTTAAAGTTTTTAATCTTGAAACTTCGAAATTTTAAGACGAAATTTTTCGAGTTAGAGCTTAGGAATTTGATTCTTTTTTATTTTTACGAATAGAATACGTTAATAAAGTTTGATGAAACATTTAAACAATTGATAAAACATATATCGTGTTTTTCTATAATTTTTAATGTTTTTCTTCTTTGTTTTGAACAATATATTTAACGATGAAGATATGACACACGATCAATAGCTAATTATAATTTTTTAGTTTACGCATAGTGCAATTCAATGCGCTGCAGACGAGTTTCGATGTGCGGATAATGTGTGCATTCCGATCGAAAAATTTTGCGACGCCAAACCCGACTGTTTTGACAAAGGTGATGAATACGAGGGCTGTGTAAAGGAGGTAAGATACAATTTATAGTTACATTTTCTAGTTCGATAAATTGAGTGATACAGTGACACATTTAAGATTTAATTTTGGAAAGAGCCGAATTGATCGAATAAAAATATATTTAATGAAAATTTAATAAAATTCGTTAGACGGTTATAAATACTCTAAATTCTTGAAATATTTTAAAATCTAGTTTTCACTTCTTCGTGCAAGACTCTTCATAAATAGTAGAAAAATTGAAGATATAGAATGTAAATAAAAAAATGAATTTTAATTAGAAAAAGAAATTTTTGAAAATTTCATAGCGCTTTTCTTTCAATTCTTATTTGCATTGATGAAAAACCACTGCTTTCGAGTACATTTCGTTAACCAATAAGACGCTCCTTTTAACTAATTTCGAAAAAAAATTTTTTCTGCTTGTGGGTTTTATATTGCTATTTAACTCGAAGAAAAATGCCGTGGTATTATATATGAAAAATTGCGCTTTCAAATCACAAAATATATTAATATTCAAATACCTTTCTAAACTTCTAATTACAATCCATTAAAAATATGTAGAGTATTAAATTAATAAACTAAACCCATGGTAGTTATTGCAGAAGATTCAAACTTTACAATATTTTTTAAAATTAAAATATGAAACTTATTATAAAAACAAAATTTCTCCTATTGCATATTTTATTTTTTATTTAAAATATAATATTCCTGCTATTATTGAGAAGTGTTGATACTACATAACATCTCGGAATAAATAATTTTAATAAAAACACAAGCGGAAAGATATTTCATTGTATATAATTATAAATATATGTTAATTTGGAAAACTATTTTACTGTAAGATCTAAACCAAATGTCGAAGTATGGTTTAAGTGATAAAATGAAAGATGTACGTAGATATGTTATTATAATCTCTAAAGTTCGACCCCACATATTCCGGAAGCGGCTTTAAATATGGAAGAATGTTTTAAACAAAAGTTGTCGGATATTAAGGGAAACATAAGATGGTGGCAACAATTTGACCTTGGATGGTCGTTTCAAGGTCACGTGAACGTTATCTTCAATTTTTTAAATAAAACCACTCTTTTTATTACATATTCTTGTAGTCCTCGTCGAAACATTTTCAAAACACTATGTTTATTTTTTGTACAAGTCGTTACCAAGATATGAAATTTCAAAGTTGACATACGGTCGGTATTCACATTACCCAAGGAGTACCGCGCGAAGGTTGCACGATCTGATTTACGCCACTTACGCGTCAACTTTGAAGCTTCATATCTTGGGGATGACTTGCACAAGAAACAAACATAGTGTTTTGAGATCGTCTCGAGGGCTACAAGAATATGTAATGAAAAATGAGGGGTTCCGTTTAAGAAACTGAAGATGTTCACGTGACCTTTCAATGACCAACCAAGGTCAAATTGTTACCACCATATTATATTCTCCTTGACATACTACAACTTTTGTCTGAAACTTTTTTGCATATTTAAGGGGGACAATACCTTTAGATAGATGAAAATAAGCTGATATTTGTGAATTTTTTTGTATAGGTTATCTTTGTCTTGTATTTTCGAAATTTCAGGTATAATTTATTATAACTATTGCCTATTACAACATATTTTCTTTTTTTAAAAATATTTAAAAATGGCGGAATTATGATAGTCTTTCCTGGAAGTGTTTCGGCGCGTCTCGTGAAACGGCGTGACTTCTAGCTTTAGTTACATTGGTCCGAAACAAGTTTGCAAACGATGTTTCGATTATTAACATTCACAGTTAGTAGATGAACCTAAGAAATGTGAAAAATATGGAAAATTGAAGAAATAGCGTGCTTTTAAAGAAAAGCTTTGAATTTTACCGAAAAGTTTCGCAATATTTTGCAATAAAAAAGGACTCTAATGTTAAATTTATTTGGTACATTTAGGTTCATATGTTAGATAGTATTGTCATGGATATGTGCAAAAAATTTGAGCGCGATTGATAAACTAGTTTTTGAGTTATCAGTCACGCCAATTTTAAAAATATAGTTTTGAGAAAAATGCGTTTAAAGTTTCGATAAGTAAAACCTGAATAATTTCAATGATTTACCAACTAATCTGCGATTCCTGTGCCATATAATAATCCTTCGGCTTACTCGTAAAGTTGATCTTTCTCCATAAGCTCATTCTCCGCAAAAATACAAAATTTCAAACACAGCAATGGCATGATAATAACAAATCTGCTACATAGCCCTCCGCACCGAGCGCGTGAATATCTGCGGCGCGATACCAGACATGAGTCGCGATAATCGGCCATAACATCAAAAGGGCTCCGTATTACGCTTTAAAATTTTGAGACTATATTTTTGAGATGTTGCACTAACATTTTATAGAAAAAAAAAATTTTGCAATTTTTTAAGATTCTGAAGGTATTGCCCCCTTAAAGCCGCTTCCGAAATATAAAGGTGGGGTCGAACTTTAGGGATGCCCTGTATAATATATGTATTTATTTATACAATTGTAATAAACTATAAAATAAGGTTTAATAAGCCCTTGAATCTCATACATAAAAAGCAGTTTTAAAAAATTTTAGTTATACTTCAATAACTTTTAGCTAAAATCGAGCACAGATATAAAATGGTACATTCTTGTTATTTACGACAACGTTTGGGCTCTTTTCTGTTTTTCTCAGACGCATGTTTATTTTAAATACATATTTACCGCAAAGATTAAATTTTATGAATAAATTATGATGGAATTGACAAATTTCAAATGAATAAATACAAGAGAATTAAAGAATCTTGCTCTCATTTACTTGATATTTGTTAATTATGTTATAGTTTGTTTAGTTAAAAATTTAATTTTTCTAATGCAAATATACGTTAAAAATAAACAAAGATCTGTGATGGACAGTAAATAGCGTTGAAACGTTATTGTAAATAATAAAATGCAATTTTTTACACCTACTCTCGATTTTAGCCAAAAATTGCTTAATTTACATCTATGAATTTTGGAACAAACTAATTAAAAAAGAGTTTTTTCTAAAATGATTTTAGAAAGACTTGAACTCCTCTTTCGTCTATAAAAATAGAACACTTCTCGCTCTGTCAAATCATAAGACAATTGTGTTCAGTATAATCCATTTATTATTCTCGAAACTAACAACAATTTTCCTCGAAATTAGTTGAAAGGAGCATACTTCTCTCCAGAACATTAAATCCTCCAAGAAATCTTTAATTACGAAATGTACGAATCAAAACAGAAGTATTAACATTTTTGTAAATTTTAAAGTTGATTGAGTATCAAAATACAAAACTTTTACAATCATTTATTTATTGTTCAAATAAAAAACTGTTTGGAAATATTTTATACTACTAACTTTGAAAAAATTACGGTAGCTTAACTTTTAATTTTAGTTAATGTAGCAGTTATTTTTTCTATTTACAGCTTTCTGTTTATTCGACATTCTTCTACTTTAATAATTTAAAATGACATACGTACTCATTTGTTCTTAGGTTAGTTGCTATGAATTGACGGTATTTTCAGTCGTGATCATTTATTTTTAAAAGGTTGTGTAATCAAAAAATATGTGCAGAAATTCATAACAAAAATTGTATAAACGTGAGAACTAAATCCCCTTGTACATCGAAACACAAATTTTAAATTATTTTGAACAACAAGATTATACTTTTCTTGTTTCGACATAAAATTTTGTACAATACGATTCTTTACATTTGATTTACGTCAAATGTGACATACCAATTATCTACTTTTTTCTTCTTGTACTAACTTTTGTCCCTATTTTTCAATTTAAATTAAAATTATGGATTTTCTGGTTAAAAGAAGTGATAAATCAAGTTCTTTTTTGATTGCGGGTTGTATTAAATGCAGTATTACGATTGCAAAATATTAGGCCATTCTACAAATAATGTGATTTATCTTGTATAAATAAAACAAGTTCTCTTTTACAATTCTTTATGAATTCATCAATACGTCTCTTATGTACTTATAATTTTTTAAATAAGTAATGTTTACAAGGTGTACTTAATTTAAGTTCTGTGCTCGAACTAATCTTCTTACACATAAGGTTTTTAAATAATTGTTCGAATACACTGATAAAATCAGGAAGAAAAATCGTACTACGATTACTTTTAAATATTATACTATTATATTTTTATGGAAATTTTTAATATTGCATTATACATTGTAAAAAACATTACTTAACATTATAATTTATGAAGTTAACAAGATATCTTAATCAGAAGGCGACAAACTTGATTTCTAAAAATTGTCCAAATATTTTTATTCATAACCAACAAACTGTATTAAGAAAGGCATTGAAAAATTATCTTTTACAAAATAATAAGTAATTATTTTTTATTAATCGATTATGTATGTGACCGTATATAAGTACTTCTGGACTGATTATATAAAATCATGTCATTTGATAAAGTTTTTACGAAGATTTTAAGAAGTCAAAGACATATAAGCATTGTTCTGTATTTTTTCATCCTTTGAATTTGTATCTTTGTGCACCATGTTGCATATCTTCCTGAACGTGTAAAATAATTTTCTCTAATTTCCTCTGAAATAATTTTCTTGTTAACTATAGTTAAAATGCGACGCTTTTCGATGCAATGACGGTTATTGCGTCCGAAACGAATGGGTTTGCGATGGCGTGAAAGATTGTCCAGACGCCAGTGACGAAGGAAACTGCGGTAAATTTAATAATATTCGTTCGTTTAACTGTCTAATTGAATTTTCACTTATAATTCTATTTATTTTTATAGGAAACCAAACAATACCATTGCATAAATGTAATAACGAAATCGATCGGTATCTGTGCAAAAATAAAAGATGCATCTTTCTGAACGCAACTTGCAACGGAAAGGACGATTGTGGAGATGATTCTGATGAAAACGTTGAAGGGTGTAAAAAGGGTACGTACTTGAAAAATCAGAACGTTACTAAAATCATTAGAGACTTCTTTTTCATAGATTTTTTATATTTATGAGTCAGTTAACAGTACAATAATCATATGTAATTTTAAATTGATAAGTAGATTAAAAATCTACACAAATAAATATAATATCAATTTTTTATTTTGGTAAAAGACTATGATGGCAGTTTAATAATTTCTGTAATTTTGAATTAAAAATTTATTATCTATTCCCTAGCATAATTCCTAGTATTATATTCTTTAAGAAGAATAATATTAATATAAAAAAAATTAAGATATGCTATCCTGCATTATTAGACAACAAAAATACTGGAACTATTTATTTGTTACATACAATTATTTGTATAATACAAATAAACGAATAATAAATAATAAAAGACTAGCAAGAATAAATAATATCTAATTTTGAAGTCATAAAAATATTCAAACCATATGAATTAAATTTACAAAAATAATGTAGGTAACAATAGTTAATTACAAATTATTATTTAGCAAGATACTCTCCTTGTTACATAACATATAAGCATTATTGACATATTAGAAAAAATCGTTTTTATCGATTAATATACGATTTTAGATAAAACATTTTATTAATTCTCTGGAATTTTCAATACATTTTTTAATCTTTTCATATAATTCATTCCACAAATTTTTATATTTGAAAGTATGGAGGAAAGGAATCCATATTTCGTGAAATATTAAAAATTTTAAAATATGTTTTGTTAAAAAATTTGAAATATCTCCCAATTGTACATGATGATACATTTAGATGATATGGGTACGAATATTTTGGGATGTTAATTTTGAAAATTTTAACTTAAATCAGAATTTTTGTCACGTTAAATTAATTTTTCAATAAATTAATGTCAATAAAATTGATGTTAAACAGAAGTTTTTTGTAGTATACAGGAAGGATCATAAAACATGATCAGCTTAGATTACCGTACTGTTAGTTGCTCAGTTAAAAATTAAATTTGCAAGGTTTGACAAAAAATTTGATACAATTATCGAAGAGCTCTCCTTGGGCCTTATTATTTTTAACAAAAAATAAAGTTTAGAATAGCAAGCAACAAAATTTTAACTGATCATTTTGTATATTTCTGGTAATTAGCTTCTTGTATTGTTTCTTCTAAAAAGATATGCATTTAATAGACGAAAAGGTACGAGTAATTATTTGTATGAATGTGACTCTATAGACATACTTGTTACGTGACTGTACTATAGCGAAAATGTTAACAAAACAAATTAGGTACAGTGATAAATAGAGGAGTGATAGCAATTTCTGTTCTGGCGACGATGATTAAATTTTAACTTTTTCAAATTGCAGCTGATGCATCTTGCAAGCAATCGGCACACTGCGAACATTATTGCAGAAAAACCCCGGAAGGCGCTCAGTGTTCTTGTCGAACTGGTTACAAGTTGTCGAAAAATCGAACTTGTCCAGGTAAAAACTAGAAATTAACGATATACGATTCCCTTCTGTCTGAAAATGTTAAAACAATTTTTTTCGTTTAATGAAACTTGCTTAGCACGTTATAGACAAATAAATGAATTACATATTTTTATTTTATATTAATTCTATTAATATTTATTTTACGTAAGTCTTGAATGAATAGATATAATTTGCATTAACAATAGACAATTTAATTAGTCAAACTCTGACAGAATTAACAGAATGTTAACAGAGTTTCGGTTGTGAATTTTTTTTTTAAATAATAATGTTTCTTGAAGAAATTAAAAAAATGAAGAAATTGAATTAATGTATATCTGTTTAACGATCTGTTTAAAAATATCTATTTAAAGATTAGAATATACAATTGTTATGATTAAAAGTGACGTGGTCACAGATTATGAATGGGATTATGACGTGCTAGTTATTTCAATAAAATGATTCATCACGCAAACTGATTAATAAACGACTGTGATAATTGGGTGCATGTAGATGAGTCATGGACCTGAGTCATTGAGAAGTTTGTTGGACCACAAACAGCAAACAATAATAAACATCAATAGAACTTTATTAGTTTAATTATATTAATTTCTCATATTAGAAATATTTAAAGTTCCTTAAGTTTATATTTTCAAATTCAAAAATCTACAATTCCCAAATTCCTAAATTATTAAATTTCTAAATTTACATATTTCTCAACTTCTACATTTTCCAATTTCTAAATTTTTAAATCCTCAAATTTTAGAATCCATAACATTCTCGATTGCAAAATATTCCAATTTTTCAGATTTCGAAACTTTCAAATTCTCTAATTTCCAAATTCTCAAATTTTCAAGTTGTCAAATTTCCAAATTCCCAAATTTCTAAATTCCCAGATTTCTAAATTCTCTAATTTCCAAATTCTAAAATTTCCAAATTCCAAATTTCCAAATTCCCAGATTTCTAAATTCTCAAATTTCCAAATTCCCAAATTTCTAAATTCTAAATTCCAAATTTCCAAATTCCACACTTCTATATTTTCAAATTACTAAATTCTCATATTCAAAAGTTTCCATTTCCTAAAATTTTATGTCCCGAAATTTCAAAATTTGAAAATTCCTTAATAATCCTAATTCCCATTATTTAAATATCATACTTATCTAAATCATTTATCCCTCAAGTATTAAAATAAATGAATAGTTACTAAATTATTGTAAGTAAAATGATCTAACTCAATATTCCTGGGCTTATTGGTAATTTATGAAAATTAATGATAAAAACCTTTCAAGAATTTATGTTTAAAAGGGAAGAATATGTCTATATAAAACTTTTTCCTGTTTTTCATAGATGTGAACGAATGCGAAATTTTTGGAATATGCGATCAACAATGTATAAACAGTGCTGGGTCATACAAATGTTCGTGTCATTCTGGCTATTTGTTAAATGATGATGATAGAACCTGTTACGCCGACGGTAAGTAAATTTTGTTTATTATTTATTTTAGAAATAATATCTGAACCATCATTTCTGTAAAACTTGGTGCATGACCTTAAAATTACTATTTTATTTTGTTCTTCAATATTATTTAAATTTTTCTAACTATTTCTTTTTATTTCTAAAATGGATTAGAAGAAAACTAGTGGAAATAGAAATGAATGACCTGTTATTTAACAGAAAATGAAATCAAATGATTTTTTCGTTGAATTTTTTCCATTTGTTTTTAAAAGTATTTATTTGATAATTAATTTTAATAAAAAATGATTGACAGTAAAGAAATTAAAAATAGAGAATTTTTGATAAATTCTGTGAGATTTGAACTCGCAACCCTTGGTTTAATAAAACTATCACTTCTCCATTATAGGCGAAGATGTATAAATTACAAGAACTTTAAACTTAAATTTTCCTTTTATTCTGGAAAATTGCGCGCTACAAGTTCACAAAATTATTTCTTTCAATGTCCTCTGCAATTGTGTAAAATTTGGATGGAATCGGTATTTGAAGGTCGAGAAATTGTTTGCAAGTTATTTCAAACTTCAGAATAAATATTAATTTATAAATGATGAAATACGAGAGTATATATTATACCTAACTCACAAAAATAGTTGCGTTTCTAATTAAATCATTGATTCGTAGATAGTTCCTTCCATTTCTAATTAAATCATTGATTTGCAGGCGGTGAAGCTGTGATGGTGTTTTCGATTAAATCTGAAATCCGTGGCTTGTATCTCAAATCTCAGCTGTACTATGATGTAGCACAGAATTTACAGCATGCTGTGGCTGTATCTGTGGATGCAGATCATGTATATTGGTCCGACATTCAAAATGGAGTGGAAGCAATAACCAAAAGTCAGGACGATGGCTCACACCGAGAAGTCATTGTTACAACAGGTATATCGTATAGTTTATACGAAATAGTAGTTATAATATTATAAAAGTTATGATAATTTATAATCTATTAGTGAACATCGTTACTCAGTCTTTGTTCGCCACAGTTTGTTTATTGGTACATGGTTTGTCCGGAAAGTAATGCAATTAGGTACGTAAAAAAAAATGTATTTCTGTTATTGATATAAATCTTTAAAATTCTTCAAAGTACTTCCCTTGGGCTTCAACACACTTTTGCCAGGGACTTTTCCATGCACGGTACGCATCCTGGAAGGCGTTAATGGGGACCTCGTTTAATGCCTTCGTCACGGCGGTTTGAATCGCTTCTATGGTTCCAAAATGGAATCCTTTGAGGGCAGACTTGATCTTCGGGAACAGGAAAAAATTTGCTGGAACCATGTCAGGACTGTAAGGGGGCTGTGGTAACGTTACCAAGCTGTGCTTGGCTAGAAATTCTTGAACGCGCAGCGCGGTATTGCTGGGAGCGTTGTCGTGGTGCAGCTGCCACGTAGTGGCGATCTCTTTTCGAGTACAATGTTGTGTACAGTTGTTTTCGATATGTTGAGAGTCTCTGCGATCATTCGAACACTCAGTCGTCGATCACTCTTAAGAAGTTCATGGACACGGGAAACATTTTCGTCAATAGTGGTGCTTGTCGACCGTCCAGAGCAGAAGTCATCCTCCACGTTTTCCCGACCGTTTTTGAACAAATTTAACCATCTGGAAACTTGAGAATAGGAAAGAGCAGAGTCCCCGTATGCCACCTTAATCATTTGGTTGGTTTCGGCGAGGCTTTTATTCAGCTTAGCGCAGAATTTAATCGCATAACGTTGTTCGATATTTTTCTCCATTACGCGTCGTGACTCGGGCACAAATAATAGGTTTACGTTTACTACGATTCTGACGATTTCGGAGCGCGGATCAGGTTGAGGTTGCAAAGATATGAAGATAAGAGTACCCTCCACATATTCCAACAAGTTCGAACATGTTCGGACCAAGAAAAATGGCGGAAATGAACAAATTGCATTACTTTCCTGACAGACCTTGTATCTATAGAATTCGAGAACTCGAGTTTCGAAGTTTTGAAATATTCGAATTTTAAGGGTTTGAGATTTTTGAACTTTCCTCGAGTTTTGTAGATAGTTCTTGAAGAACTCCAGAACTTTATTGCTATCTACAAAACTCGAGGAGACAAAGTCCTAAAATCCCAAACCCTTAAAATTCGAATATTCCAAAACTTCGATGTTCCAAATCCCAAAGTTCTAAGTTTCTAAAAGTATGTCTACTCGATGTTCATGTACAAACACCTATCTGAATTTTTGTTCTTCCACGTTTGTAAGGTTTGAAAAGTCCGGATGATATAGCAGTGGATTGGGTAACTGGCAACATATACTTCACAGACAGCGGTTACATGCATATTGGAGTTTGCTCTAACGATGGAAATTATTGTACTGTCTTAATTAGGGACCGAAAGGAAAAACCAAGAGGTCTGGCCTTGTTACCATCGAATGGGTCAGTATGAAAACAAAGAGTTGTATCAGTCATTCATTGAAAATTAATTAGTAACCTTGGATAAGTAAATGATTTACTTAAAACTCTATACTACAACTGACCAGTTAGCTGTTTTTGACTTGGGTTAAAATATATCGTACACTTCCTATTTGAAATTTGGAAATTTTCGAACTCCCAGAGATTTAAAAAATCCCGAAATTCGAAAATTGTAAACTTCTAAAGCTCTAAAGTTTTAAAATTTCGAAGTTCTAAAGTTCCAGAATTCTAACGTCTCAAATTCCTAAAGTTATAGTATTCAAAGATTGCTTAAGTCTCAAGGTTCGAAAATTCTAAAATTCTAGGACACGAAGGTTTCAAAGCTTCAAAATTCCTTGACTCCAAAATTCTATTACTCCAAAATTTCATAACTCCAAAATTTTATAACTCCAAAATTTCATAACTCCAATATTCCATAATTCCAAAATTTCATAACTGCAAAACTCCATAATTCAAAAATTTCAGAATTCGAAAATCTTAAACTCCTAAAATTCAACTATTCTAAAGTTTCGAAGTCCCAAATTTCTAAAATCCCAAACTACTAAAATTCAAATCCAAATCTTTGAAGTCTACAAATTTAAAAATCTCAAAGTACCTATATTCCGAAATTTCAAAGATCCGTAATTCAAAAATTAAAAAATTCCAAATTCCTCTTTCGTAAGCATTAATTTTCCGCAACCCTCTCATTTGTAACGCACACTGTAAAAGAGGCTTAAATAAAAATACCCCTTACTGTTTTTAAATATTCCACGCGACCCATAAAAAATCGAAACACTTTATACATCTTTATTATAAAAACTAATATAAAAATGTTAAACAAATAATCGAAAAACTCGTTTATTTTCAGTATAATGTACTGGTCCGAATGGGGTGCAAGATCCCGTATACTAATGTCAGGAATGGATGGAAAAAATAGTAGTACATTAATAGTCGATAGCTTGGAATGGCCAAATAGCCTGTCTATCGATTATGCGAGTAACAGATTGTACTGGGTCGATAGTAAATTAAAAATCATCGAATCGGTAGGACTAGATGGCTCAGACCGTAGGGTATGCATTTGACTAGAACAATTATTCAGTGATACTGAAAGCGATAGATGATAACATGAAAGATTCTTTTTTCAGATTGTGTTAAGAGGAATAGCAAAGAGACCATTTTCGTTGGCTGTGTTTGAAGATAAATTATACTGGAGCGATTGGATGTCAAATACTATACAATCTTGCGATAAATATACTGGTAAAGATTGGAATATTTTGGTGGATACGAATAGCACCATTTATGGAATACACATATACCACTCCGTTTTGAAGCCTAAGGTATATTTTATATACTTTTACGTTATTTTCGTTGCTTCACTAGTCTTGATGATAAAAATGTTTACAGATGCACAATCCATGCAACGCGCGTCCTTGTTCTGAATTGTGTTTATTGAATTCAGAGAAAAGTTATACTTGCGCTTGCGCAATAGACAAAGAACTGAATACGGATCATCGCACTTGTCGCAGTAAGTGTTTATAATAAATTATAAGAATCAAATTATTCAAATAACTTCTTAGCTTTCGTAATTTTTAAGAGATAATTCTATAATTTTTATTTAAATAGTAGATTACTTGAAAGAATCTAGGGTTTTATAAGGAAAGGCAACCTAATAATAAAGGACCATAAGATTGAGATATTCATATTTAAATATTACACTATATCTGATTAATTATTTAAATGGAACACAAATTAGTATACTGATAATAGACTGGCGATAAAATAGCAGCTTTCAAAACGAATAAAAACAAGAAAATTTCTAATTTTTCTTATTAACAATTAAATTTTATATTTCTTAAATTATAATTTCCTAGTTTTAGATTTATTTCTTATTTTAATATTTGTATAAAACTCCAAAACTTGTAGCTCTTTTTCAATATAAAATTATATATATCTTTAAATTTATAAATTTCAGCGATCAAAAAGGAGTTGCGCCTTATTATTTCAACAGGGAGCCGATTCATCGACTATCATCACGAATTACTAGGAAAGCCAAAAATGAAAATAAGTGATGCATTGAAGCACGTCACAGCGATTGCTTATAATCCTCGTACTGGTACGGTTTTAATAATCGATCGTCGTATAAATTCTGTTACAACGAACAAATACCAATGCTGTTCTTAACTCTTAGCGTGCTAAGGTTGAGTCACTTGTCCGTAATAGATATTTGCTTTATATCATTTGACAAATGACAAAATAATACAAATGCGTAAATAATATTTATAAATACTTTATGAACAAACATCATAAAATTGTTAATACATCCATTATCAAAGGCCGTGCAAACTCATAAATATAACTCTCTTCTTATTTTTTTCATTGCATATTATTACTACTATGATGTTACGAATATCGTTCGTAACTATATCTTATTTTCTATATGAGAAAGAAAATTTATTCCAAAAATAAACATCTTGTAATAAATAAAATTAGCAATATTTAGTACTATTTTCATCAGTTTGGAAAAAACTATTAAAACTAAAAACAGTATAAAATGAATGAAAAAGTAAGTTTGCAACAAAAAGCGTTTTCTCAATGGCCTTATTGCTAAAGAAAATAAATCACCTTCGTATGCTAAGAGTTAATAAATAATTTTTTCAAAGAATAGAAGATCCTCTATAATGAGACCGTAGCATAGTACACATTTCTGCCTTTTATCATATTATTTTCGCATTCATCCGAATTTTTTAATAATTCTGCTTAAACCATTGTATACATTTTTATTTTTATTTAATATTTAAACGGAAATTGATACAGGTGGCGTGTTTGCGAGCGATCAACTGAAGGATAAAGTCTTCCATTTCGACATTAATGACGGTAATTTGGATGCCAGAGTATCCCTCGAGAACAAAGTATTAGGAGGAATGGATTACGATTACGTGGGAAACAATTTATATTTTTCGGATATAAAACAAAAAACTATCGAAGTGCATAGTATGCATAGCATGCAAAAAACGATTTTTTATTTCCAAGAAGAACCTCATGATATTGCACTCGCACCGGAAGAAGGGTAACCATTTTGTTGATGAATTCTGAATGAATAAAACAGTATCTAATATCACGTATCATTGCAGAATAATGTTCGTTGTTTTCCATGAGAATGGAAAGTATCGCATAGATCTATTGAAAATGAATGGACTCGGCATTAGAATTTCCATCGAAGGAATGAGAACCCCGTTATTAGGACCAAAAATATCTTTAACCTACGATAGAGATCTAAAACTACTGTTTTGGAGCGATCAAGGTACTGGTCGCATCAGTACTACGGCAGTCAATGGTTAGTATTTTTCACAGGACAAGTTATGATTGAAAACGATCAATCGTACTAAAATAATAGCGTTCGCTCAATAAATACCTGCTTGTTTATCTTATTACATGTTTTATGGAGAATTTTGTATAGTTCACATAGACGTAATTATATATTTTTATTGGGTTCTTTAATTTTGTTAGTAAACTACTTTTTAGTATTTTTAGAAGCAGTATTTTTTAGTAGCATTAATTTTTTTTATTATTTTAATTGCAAGTGTTTGTTATGTTTATGATGAAGTTCGTTCATTGTCTAGGAACACTAGATACACTCGGATTCAATGTAGACTTCCATTTCATCAGAACCAATATGTGAATTTGAAAATTTCCAAATTTCTAAATTTGAAAATATAAATTTAGTAATTTATTTAAACAAAAATTTAGTAAATTTAAACAAAAGTTTAGTTTATTTAAAAATTTAGTAATAAAAATTTATGAATTTTTAAAGTTTCAGATCCAAATTTTTAAACTTTCTCAATTCCCAAACTTTGACATTTTCAATTTCAATTTATCCTTCAATTTTCCACTCCTATGAATTCTCAAATTTTCTTCAGTTCTTAAATCGTTCAAATTTAAATAATTTTAACAATTTATAAATTATCAGACCCTAAATATTTGGATTTTTAAGTTTTCATATTTTCAAATTTTCTAATTTTTATATTTCCAAATCTCTAAATTTCCAAATTCTCAGGGTTTCTAATTCTGTAATTCTCAAAACCTGTACATTTTTCCAAATTTACATAGTACTAAATTTCAAAGTGTTCCAAATATCTAAATTTCGAAGTCTCTAAATTCTGATAATTTTAGATTTGTAAATTTGTATATTTCCAAAAAATTTCAAGTATATAAATTTCCAAATATCTTAAATTCTAAAATTTCCAATTTCCTAAATTTCTCAAAATCTGAAATTTACTAAGTATCCTAAATTTCTCAAATTCTTGAAATTTTTTCAATTTCTATATTCCTAAATCTCCAAATGTCTACAGTTCCAAATTTGCAAAACTAGTAACTAACAATTAACAAGTGGTCTCTTCCCCTTTATTTATCATATTATTCTTAGTTTATTGTCTGGTATAAAAATATTAAAACCAGTTTTAATATTTGCGTATAACAAACAAAATCTAATACAAGCATAATAAATTGTAATGGTGACATCAAAGATACGAATCTCCTCAAGAAATTACATTTATAAGAATTCAGAATTTATTTTCCACTCAAAAGTTACAGCTTATGCAAGTTGAAAATGCAATTTTAGTCACACTTTCAAATTACATAAACCAATATCAACATGAAACATTTTTCACATTTACAAATTACATAAACCTACATCAAAGTGAAACATTTTTCACATTTACAAATTACATAAACCTACATCAAAATGAAACATTTTTCACATTTACAAATTACATAAACCTACATCAAAATGAAACATTTGTCACACTTACAAATTACATAAACCTACATCAAAACAAAACATTTATTACATTTACAACTTACATAAACCAACGTCAAAATGAAGTATACGCCCTGTGTTCATGTTATTAAGCAACATGTGAGTTAAAACTCCGTGTTAACGTATGTCGTCTGATCAAATGAAGTTACATGTGAAAGGTTATGGTTTAATTTAGCATTTGGTTGAAATTCAAGAACCTGTGCAATTAATGAAGAATATTAATGATTACGTTACAGGTTTAGAGACCCGCATCTTTCGCAGTGGACTGTCAGCACCTCTGAGTCTCGCTATTCTCGATGATTACGTGTTTTGGACCGAGTACAAATCGAATCAGTTACACTGGACCGGTAAAAGGGATCCGCTACAATATCAGAAACGCATTACGTTAGGTGAGTGAAATTAAACGAATGCTCGTATAAAGCTCTTAACAGGGAGATAATCAGGTACTCGATTAGGTCGGTAATAATAGAATTACGGCTACCCAAAATACCCGAACCGTACGTTTGATCGATAAAATAGAGTTGGCTGGTTAATACAGTGGTTCGTAATGGATCGTGGATGTTTATCTAATTTTAACGTGCCAAAATGTTCAGAGCATAATGTAAATGATATTGGAAATGGAGTAGAGGATTTAAATGTTCGGGATTTATTGCTAAGCCTGTATTTTTAAGATGTAACACTTCATTTTTAAGATATAACACTTCAATGTGTGTATATTGATGTAGCAAGCAGAGGTTTCGACCTATAACTCTGGGTTTTGATAAACCTTCGCATAACGATAGAACTTGAAAAATAGAAGCCGATGCTACCCAATTTTGGGGCAAACAGTTATTAATTTATGAGATATTTAGCATTGGTGTTGCTGCATTTCTTTATTTTCTGTGAACATTTTTCCCAAAATTGATTATGGAAAAGTTAGTGAAGTCAGTATATTAGCAGAGTAATATTTTTGTCGCATGTTCAAATTCCATTGCAGACATTTTTTTTTTATTTTTTCAGCTTTAACTTTTTAACTATTCCGTCACTGTTCTAGAAAACAACGTAATTATTTTATTGTTACACAGAGTGGCCCATTTCATTTTGTAAACGTATTTCCAGAATTGTTATTTATTCGAAAAAATGTTGAAAATAGGTAGGAAAGGAAACATATTATGATCACAAATGTTCAATTAAAAATATTTCTTTTTCAAGATGAATTTTATTTTTGATCTGAAATTTTATCAATTTTTTTTTACATTACAAAATTTTCAAAATTGTGAATGTGTAATATTAGAAAAATCGACATTCTTGATATTTTTTGTAGAAAAAGTGGTTTTGAATTAAAAATTGTTCACGACCTGTTAAGCTACTTGTTATTGTACCTCAATTTTATGTAAAATATTTCATAAAATTGATCCATGCAGGAAAAGTGTGCCAATGTAGATAATAAATCTATTTAGAAAAAGTATAAATTGATAAAAGCACTTTGATAAACATTTGCTCATGATTCTTTTAAAACAGAGTAAATTTTATTTGAAACATTATTTCGAGTAACGAATAATTTGGAAGAAAATTATAGAGTAAAATGGGACACCCTATATATACGAAAGAAGAGTAATATGTCTTCTGTACAAACAAACGTTACAAAATCAACAGAACATTCTTTTGTGATTAGATATTCTGGAAGAATGGTGGGCTTATCTAACTATTCTTGTTACGTTATTTATGTCTTCTTTTTCTTCGATCTTTAATATTATCCATTTATATATCTGCAAAACTGATTGATTTTTTTTCATACAATTTTAAAAGTACCGTTGAGTCGAAATATAACGATTTTTATTGGCAGCATATATGTTTTGAAACAATAAAAATGTTATAATTACAAAAAATAAAAAGTGTTTTATTTAAATATTTAAATTTAACACAATATAATAGAGGGTTAATAACCTTATTACATTTTTGTTAACAAAATTGATGGCAAATGATTAACAAAATATAAAATTAATTTTAACTTTATTTTTTATTAATGGAAGCTTTCTTATAAAATGAAAACGTATTCGAAAATAATCCGAACATCTCGGCAGAGTTAAAAATATAATCTGAAATTATACGAAAGTGATTAATAAATTAATACCTTCTATTTTAGATGTGCCAGAAAGGGAATTACAAGTTGTAGCTGTGCAGAACCCATATATAAAGGAGCACGAGTGTTGGAAAAACAATGGAAATTGTTCTCACGTGTGCCTAGTATCTAATCTTCGTTCACACGTAAGCGTAATACTCAATTAATATAATCTCCACGACCCCGATAGCTTTTTCTCCTAACGTTTCATGCAAATTTTCAGATTTGTGCGTGTCCACCGGATATGATGTTGAACGCAGATAATCGAACTTGCAGCCCTCAAACCGCGTGCAAAGCAGGCGAGGTCAAATGCAGCGAACACGATGTATGCATAAAAATGCATCAAAGGTACATCATTAAGATTGCATAGAATATTTTACTTTGTTTTGAGAGGAAGATTGAACGGCTCGAAAGGAAGATCACGTGATGAATTTTAAGCTTGAATTCGAAAGTAGAGTCAAAGTTAGATATTTCATTTTTTAACTACATTCTGCATATAGAACTGCATTTCATTTAAAAATATCATTTGGATAAAATTATTTTAATAATAAAAATTCACTGATCTCCTTTTTAACCCTTGAAAGACGGATGATATGTGATACAATCATTTGAATACAAAATCATTTTGATCTATAACAATGCTTTTATAAAATGTATATAAAGTGCAATATTCTTACGTGTGAATTTAAGTATAACAAAATGCATGTGAATGTTATAGACAAAGTGTAAGATGTAGGCTAATGATGTACTTGTACATTTTTGGCAGTGTACAAGTTATGATTTTGAAGTGTTATATTATATTTCTTATAGATAAAAAATAGTGTAGCACATGAGATACTTAAAGTGCATTAAGCAATTTATTAATATATCTTTCTAAATATAATCTAATCAAGTGTGCTATTATCTTACATAAAATCGAATCACTTTTAGTACTTGTGAATTGCCTCATCCTCAAAAAGAATTTCACCTGTATAGAAATTGGTTTACTGTTTTTAAACATCCATAATGTACCGTAAAGTAGTATATTGTAGTTATTGACGTTAAATAATTAATATTTAACAATAAATAGTTAAAACAATGCAAATAAAGTCTGGATTTCACATGTCCTTAAATTGTATAGACATGTGTTGCAATATTTTATACTTTGTTTGTAACATATACACAAAAGTAAATGGTATATATAAAAGTAATGAATATATACTGTGTCAAAATGATCCTGTTTTTGGCATGCAAGGGCTGAATGATAATTTCTTATTGAAATAACTATTATGACAGGTACACATTTATTATAATCACTGAATGTATGGTGTCAAATTCTATCTAAACCGCAATTGAACATTGTTTAGTGCTTAGTAAAAAATATATAGCAATTGTAGAAAGATAATACCATAGTAAAATAGTAATGTAGTAAAATAGCAAAATAGCAAAACAGCAAAACAGCAAAATAGTAATATAGTAATATAGTAATATAATAATATAGTAAAATAGTAAAATAGTAAAATAGCAAAATAGCAAAACAGCAAAATATTAAAATAGTAATAAAGTAATATAGTAATATAGTAATATAGTAAAATAGTAAAATAATATAACAGTCTAATAATAGAATAACAGAATAATAAAATAGTAAAACGTTCTATTCTTTTAAAACAGATAAGCAGACATATATATTTCTTTTAAACAAACTAATAAAACAGTCAAATACGACTTTTGCTTCAGATAAAAATTTAATTAATCTATTACTAACATCATAATATTAGAACTCGAATTAAATGCAATTTCATTATATCTTTCTCAAATTACATTTATCAATATTCTGTTGTAAGTTTTTTAACTGTAAATTATTTAGATCAACATATTGCTGCTATCGAGCGTACCAATTTTTTTTTTTTAGAAGTTTACAAAATATAGGAGGTATCGTTTTAAAACCATTCGCAACATTGTTCTCTGTAATTTTATCCTATAGTCGCTTAGTTCTTTGATCAATTTTCAGAGAACTCCCTCTTAGTTTAAACCGATCAATCTCCCGATAAATGGTGTTCTGCGATTGTACAGACTTCCTAAAAATACCGTACATGCAGTGAATAGTTTTACCTTTACAATCCTTCAGAGGCAATGGTTCTGTAATTTACAAGTATCTCCTATGACTACAAAAATTTGCACGAAAACGAAAATTTAGAAATTTGGGAAATTGAGAATTTGAAAATTTGAAGTCCAGAAAATTTAGAAATACAAAAGTTTAGTAATCAAAAAAATTTAGGAATTTGGAGAGTTAGAAGTTCGGCAGTTGAAAAATTGAGGAATTTGGTGATTTCAAAATTTGGATATTTGAAAACTAGAAAATTAAAAAATACAAAAGTCTACTAATCCAGAAATGTGGGAATTTTGAGAATTAAACGTTTGGGAAGTAGAAAAAGTTAGAAATTCGGGGATTTGAAAATTTGTGAATTTAAGGATTAAAATATTTGAATAATTCGGACAATAACAATTTTTAAGTTTACTTATACATTGATGGTAGACAATTATCACATAAAATTAATTTATTTCATTTATTAATAATCATATCGTTTGATAACCATATACATATACGACAGTAATGTAATTATCTGTATGAATTGTTTCTAATGGAAATAGGGTATGGTTTATATAGTTTAGAATAAATTGTTCAAACAAAATGATATAAAATCTGAATCTTTATTTCTTTAAACACGAACGATGTCTGCACTGTTCGAAAGCTAAAGCAGAAGTGAAAATATCAAAAGAGAAAGCTAGGAAGAAGAAAAACATCTATTGGGCCCTCTTGAAGGAAAACTCAGAGAAGTGCCCATGTGTTGTTTATTACTCGGCCCTTTCCGGAGAGACAAACTGCAGGCCTTCAATTTCTGACCTGAAGACTGTTAAACTATAAAAAGACATTGTCACTTTCCTTCGACACTCGACTTATTTTTGCAGCTAGATATTCCAACAGTTTCAACACTAGATTTACGAAAAACATTAAAATGGCATATCTTAACACGCCTTATTTTAAGTTAGAAAATTATTTGAATATTTTATTTGTATTTATTTTAAAATATATTTAAAATATGTATTTATTTTAATTGAGATGTAGAATAATTCTTAAATTAATTTGTGTTTCATTCATTATTTATTTACTGTTGGACTGCATTTGTGATCGAAAAGTAACGACTCATAGAACGTTTATAAACCTGGTGTAAAATTTCTATGTACAGAAGATTTTCAAAATTACATTTAACTACCACAACGTTATTATATACTTCTGAATCGGTAAATATCCATAAAAGAAAGTAGCTGCAAAATTAAACTTCATCTTGAAAATGAAAGTCCAATTTTTTACTGCTGTATCATACAGTATTCATGAACAAAAAAAAGTCAAAAGAACCATAGATCTGAACTCAACTGCTTCCTAGAAAAATATTAAAATTTCATTACTTATACCTTAAGATGGTATGATAATAGAAGTACATCCGGAAAGAATGTAATTGTACGTTAAAAAATAAAAAATTTGTTATGAAGTTTTTTCCTCCGACGCTTGTGAGAAAATTAACTTTGTTCGTCAGATATCCTTAAGAGTGCATTTTGCTTTCTTCAAAAACGAGCGCTGAACGAGAGAATTTCATACCAGATTGTTTTCTAATTTTTTTCGGGTAGAACTACTTTTTTTGAAGCACATTATCCTACTAGACATATAGACATCTATTTGAATCACAACTAAATATATTTTGAATACTTAGCACAAAAGTTAAATAGGATAGTAAGATATACATTAAAGTAGCAAAACAGAGTAATAATAGTGTAATAAAATTAGTCAAGTCACTGGAATATAGGTTCATATATAACTCAATGAAATTATGGCAGATCTACGACATAATCTATGCGTTCAATTCAAAACACCCGATAACTTGAAACAAAAATATCTACGAATATCCATTTATACAAATATTCCCTTTTGACATTAAACTAACTATAAAAATAATTCAGTTATTTATCTGATACAAAATATACAATATACACATTTAATTTTGTCGCCCAATACAAAAATATATTTTCCGTATCTTTGTTTCGTATACTCAATTCAAATAACGCGTTTCCATCAGCTGTGACATCTTCCGCACGGATAGAACGATCATGATCGATGAATAAAATGCGATTAGGACCGATGCTCACTTTCTCTGCGATTCCGCTGCTATGTTTTTCTTTATATTCAAAATTGAAAGCAATAACTACATGATCGCAGTGAGATTTAACGAGAAAAAGATGCTTTTGCGCATTGATCGTTTTAATCGTTTGAAAAACGCGCCAAAATATAAAGCACACAAAGTTGTGGCGCCGTAGGTGACAAATTACAGTCAACTTCCCAATTTTAGTGTTAGCGATACACATTTATTATAAGATTGAGAACCATTGACCTATATAAACATGTCGTTGAAATCCAATGTTCTTTAATAACTTCAGATGCGACGGCGTACGAGACTGTCCAAACGGAGAAGACGAATCGAGCATTTGCGAGGAACCTGTATGGTCGAATTGCGAACATGATCAGTTCCGATGCAAAAGCGGAGAATGCATCAGCAAGACGAAACGTTGCAATTCCCATTATGATTGTATGGATCGCTCGGATGAGGAGGACTGCGATAAAAAGGAATGCAACTCTAGTAAATCAAATCATTTACTCAATATTATTTACAACATTTTTGTCTACAATAACAAGACTGTCTGAAGTTAGCGCAAATTTATGCTAGCCATTATATACTGTGTATATAAAACAATTGTATAGATCGAATCCTTGGGATATCAAGGAATTAAGTTATTGAATAGCGATACTCGCAATTATAAGTACCGCAAGCTCGAATATTAATCTGATTCAATAAATTAACATTATTTGAAACCATAGTGTTTTGATAATGATTTTTAAACCGTCGTTCTTAAACACAGTCGAACCTCGGTAACTCGAACCTCATCGGAAAACTGATATATTTGGGTTGTCGGAATTTTATCAAAGTTTTTATAAAAGGGATTTAGAAAACGAAAATACCAGTTGTAGATTCAAATAGTGGTCAATTGTACAAATTGCACAATTTTCGAAATTTAGAAACTTAAGAAAATTCGAGTTTTAGTAGTTAATCATTTGTGTACCTATACTCAACACAGTGAGTCATAACCAAAATCGTACATCACAAATCATCTTCTAATTTTGGCTAAAAAGTGCACTGTACATCAAATATTTTCACGGTGAATATTTAGTATGACATGCACGAAATGTGCTTACATAATCGTACATTAACAATAATTGTTCAACAAACCTTAGCTAATATTAAATATCAAACTACATCAAACATAATCTACACTTACTAAAATCTTTTCTCTCATTTTAGAGTTTAAAATATTTTGAAGTACAATTAGAGTTTAAAATATTTATTAACATTATCCTTATTATTTCTTTATCAAAAATGTTCCGAAGAATCCGTAAACGGAAAATATGCAAATCCATTTTCAAAATTTTAAAAAATCTTGCCTTACAGAACTCGTACGTGCGTCACGTGACACTCCATTCGACACCATTTAATATTACCCCACGAAAATGTTCTGTTCCTTTTTCCCTTTTAGAGCTGTAGCTCGGTCTAATTGTGTGGAACACCTTGTAAACCCATTACTTCAAACTGTAGAACCAGAAATGATAAAACTTTGTCTGATTGAAGTAAACTTCAATTTGCAGGGGTTAGACTCCTTTGAAATCAAGTTACGGTAAACAGTTCGAGTTAAAGTAAGTTTATGTTTCGATTTGTAAAGGTCTTCAAAGCAGAGCGAAAGGGAATGAACAAAACTGTAGTCTTACAGAGCTACGAGTTGTCGAGGTTCGACAGTAATTTCGTAATTGTAATTTAATTAACAGTTAAAAGACTGTTAACTTCATTGCCATCATCATCACCATCATCATCTACTTTTCCTGTTTTAATGTTCAGGGAAATTCGGATTTTTCTGCGGAATAATTTCTAGCTTGCTATATTTTCGAATTTACAATTTTATATTTATTAAACAATATATAAATAATTTCCACTTGTGACCAACACTAAAGGTTTAACAAAAGATCAAACATAAAGGATAGTTTTTCGTGAATATCCCGTTATCTAACAGTTCTACGACAAAAATAGATGTTACAAAATTTGTAAGTCAGAAAATTCTCTACAAAAAAGGTTTTTAAGGTTTTTTTTGTAGGAGTAACCGTTTTTGTGAGAGGTGGTCTACAAGCTTTTAACCTCATAATTCTGAGATATAATACATAAATATCTCAAAGGTTGAATTCTGGAAGCAATTTTTTTAACGCAGTATCTCTTTTAGGCCTATACTACGACGTTTTTTCATTAGAAGTAAAAGGATCACGTTTTCAATTTAGGGAGGATCCACTTTGACTTTGAAATCTTCAGTTGGCTCGATATCCAATATTTCTGTGTTAGTCGCTTCAATCGAAATGGTTCCATTTAGCTCTTAGTAACTGTTCACATTTCTTTTTCCAATTGTACTAGATATACTGAAATTAGTCATGGCAATATCAAATCAAATATATTTCTACTTATTGACTAATCCATTCAAATCAATTCAAGAAATTATCATGGCAAGAACCACAAATAAACAATTTTTCTATAATTACAAATTACTACACAATTTTTGGAGCAACTGCAAAAATTGCATTCAGTAAAATATCTAAAACAAGTGATAACATAATCAATATACATTCAAAAACGATATTCCTCATTAATCATCCTCAATCTTCAGAATCAACTTAATTGCTACCAATATCACGTAATATCTCAAAAACGGTTACTTCTACAAAAAAATCTTAGAGAACTTTTTTTATACAGAATCTCCCAAGCTACAATTTTTATAATGACTATTTATGTCATGGAAGTGATAGATAAAGAGATATTCCCGAAAAACTGATCTGTTTTAGCATTTGATCATCTGTACTATTTTTAGCAACAGGACTTTTGATATATCAATGATAAAATATAGTTCTATAAAAAAATTTAGTTTGCTAAGAATTATTCCGGAGATTGGTCATACTTTTGTGTAATTTCCCTGGACTATATTGTTTATAGAGACGGAGACAAGTGTCGAATCGATAGTTGGCAACCTTATTCGTAACTACATTTATTAAGACTTTCACAATTTATTTCTCGCGATAAGAAACGCTTCAGGTTTGTGCAACCAGAACGAATAAAGTTTTATTGTGAATCATTGGCATCGGAAAACGGTATTCGATATTGTACGGGCCGAATAAAGTTTATACGAAATGCTCGAGAAGTCAGTAACCAGCGATCATTCACCGTAGCCCTAATATCTTTCAGATGAGTTTCAATGTCACGAAGGAGTATGCATATCGAAATATCTTGTATGCAACGGACGATTCGACTGTACCGATTTGAGCGACGAATTGAATTGCGACAAACATACGTGTGACAGCAATAGTTTCACGTGTGACATCGGAACGTGCATCCCTATAACGTGGAAATGCGATGGCGAGGTAAGTCCGACATTTTTATTACCTGTTTCTTTCATATTTGTTTATTTCACGAATTGTGCAATTTGTTTGAGGTGATATTCTATTTAAGATTAATTATGAAAGAGTAGTATTATGATGCCATAGACATCTTATTTTTTGAGCTGTAAATACTGATGTAACTGGATAGGGACCAAGGTGGACAAGATATTGTACCTCATATTTGAAATTTGGAAATTTTTAAAGTTACACGTTATCAGTCTTCAAATTTCTAAGTTTTTAAGTTTTCAAATTTTCAAGAATTCAAAGTTTTAAACTTCAGTTTTCTAAATTTTCAAACTTTTACATTTTCATTTGCTTAAATATCTATATTTTCAAATTTACTCTAAATTTCAGTCTTTCTGAATATCCAAAATCTTTAAATTCTCCAGGTTCTTAAATTTCCAAATTTTTAAACTTCAGTTTTAAATTTCGATCATTCTAATTTCCCAAATTTTCAAAGTTTTACAATTCCAGATTTCTCAACTCTCAACGTTTTAAATTTCTACCTTCTTAAATTCTCAAAGTTTTGAATATTCAACTTTTTAATTCCAAAGTTTGCAATTTTTCAAATTTCCAAATTGCCAAATTTTAAAACTTTCTACTTTTCAACTTCCTAAATTATTAAAAATGATAAGTTTCCTAAATCACCAAACTCTTAAATTCTTAAATTTCCAAATTTTCAAATTACCTAATTTTATAAGTTTCCATATTCCGATATTTTTAAATTACTAAATTTGACAAATTTCCAAATTCTCAAATTTATAAAATCCATAACTTCCCAAAATTTTACATTTTTAAATTTACAAATTCTTAAATTCCTGAATATAGTAATCAAAATATACTAATATAATAATATAATATTACAAAATATACAAAATATAATATAATTCAGTAGAAATAACTATAATTGTGATGACAAATATAGAATTTGTATATTTTCCATATTTTTCTTAATATTTAATTATTTATACAATATTATATAAATATGGTGGATTAAATGCTTTTGATAGGTAAAGTTACTAATTATTTTAAAGTCCCTAAATTAAAGTAACCAACAATTAATATTTCACAAAATTTTATTGCAAAGTTTTACATATTACACCTATCTATATAACAAAAAACATAAACAATATAATGAAAAGATGTTTGTACAAATGCAAAGATAAATATAATAAACAGGTCATTAATTGTAAGTTATAAATAATTATTACTCTACGACCATCTTGCATCTTAATTGCATATCTTGCATTATACATGAAGGCAAAAAATTAAAGAAAATATTTGTGATTAAATTTCATTCAAATTTCGAGAAAATTTGTTTATGTATATTTCACATGTACAAACTGCTTTATTATTTCACCATATTAATGACGATCTGTTTACATACATTACTCAGTTAAAATAGTATTTTCATCTTACAATTACTAATTGCATTTTAAAAATATATTCCAAAAACTGTTTATTAGTTTTTTATCCTGCGTTTTCATCCCATTCTGAGACCCGATATGACATTTGCGTCACAGTAAATCCAACCCTCAATATACAGACTATTTTTGAAATAGTCACAGTGGTGGTACAGTCGAGAACAGGGTGAATTTACATAAAAAAAGTAAGGCAAAAATATACAATACAATTTTTTCATATGTCACTTCATTTTCCAAAAAACTGAGTTTGAACAGTTTCGAAGTATTTATAAAAAAGTTCACAGCACATAAAATGATAAATGACAAACAGCACATAAAATGATAAACAACAACTTTTCATTATTTTGAGATTTAATGAATATTATTAAACAAATGAATCTAATCATTAATACTACTAAAGATCGTTATCAATTATTCTTCATAACATTATTGAATTAAATACTAATATTTAATGCGATGAATTTAGTAGATGATAAGAACACACGTAAGCAAAAATCCTAACAAAGCAATATAAGGTAATAAATCTATTTTAGCGATATTAATAATTATGTCTGTTGATTTATAACATTTATTTACTGTAGAATTCAGAAGCAATTTGCAGATTTTATCATTTTCTGCATAGTGAACAACCTTTTTTAGAAATACCAAAAAATTTTCAAATTCCATTTTCTTAAAAATAAAGTGATATACGAACAAATTTTATTTTTTGCTTTTCCATGTCGATTCACCCATTTTTCGGTTGTACCATGATTTTGAATATACCCTGAATGTATTGTATACGATAAAAATATATTTTATTTATATCAGTAAATAATTTACACAATCTTCTGATCTGTTTTGTTAATTTAGATTGACTGTTCAGACGAGTCGGACGAAAGTGGGGAATGTACCATCACTACATGTCCAACCGAAATGTTTACTTGCTCCACTGGTCGTTGCATCGACATGTCATTAATATGCAACGGAATCAATGATTGCGAAGATAATTCCGATGAACAGTATTGCGATAAAACGGATAACAATAATTATGTCAACTGCACTAGGGACCAGTATAAGTGTTACGGTACAGAAATGTGCCTTCCAAAAACTATGAGGTGAGTCATAAGTTTTGTAATTTATTATTTATTCTTAAACAAACCAAATGCTACTGCAAGAAATATTAAACTGATCTATATTAAACATGTGAACGAGATGTTTATGTAATCGTTTTCATCAAATTTTCAAGTTTTAAATTTTAAATTTCAAAAATTTGAAATTTACAATTTCAAAATTTCAACATTTTCAAGTGCCCAAAAATCCTATATTTCTAAATATCTAAATTTACTAATTGTCAAAACCATAAATTTTCCAATTTCCAAATCCATAAATTTCAAATTTCAATTTCCTCGATTTCGAATTTCCCAATTTCTGAAGTTCTGCATTCTAGAACTTACAATCTTTTAATTCGAAAATTTTGCTGTTCTATACATTACTAAATTTTCAGGTTTGCAAATTAAAAAATATGAAGTTTCTTAAAATTTTTATTTGAATTATTGAATTATTGAATTATTGAATTATTGAATTATTGAATTATTGTATTATTGAATCACTAAATCATTGAATCATTGAATTACTGAAGTATTGAATTATTGAATCATTGAGTCATTGAATCATTGAATCATTGAATCATTGAATCATTGAATTATTGTATCACTGAATTATCGAATTATCGAATTATCGAATTATCGCATTATCGAATTATCGAATTATTGAATTATTGAATTATTGAATTATTAAATTACTGAAGTATTGAATTATTGAATCACTAAATCATTGAATCATTGAATTATTGAATTATTGAATTATTGAATTACGGAAGTATTGAAATATTGAATCATTGAATCATTGAATCATTGAATCATTGAATCACTGAATTATCGAATTATTAAATTATTGAATTATTGAATTATCAATTATTAAATTATTGAATTATTGAATTACTGAAGTATTGAATTATTGAATCATTGAATCATTGAGTCATTGAATCATTAAATCATTGAATCATTGAGTCATTGAATCATTAAATCATTGAATCATCGAATCATTGAATCATTGAATCATTGAGTCATTGAATCATTAAATCATTGAATCATTGAGTCATTGTATCATTAAATCATTGAATCATTGAATCATTGAATTACTGAAGTATTGAATTATTGAATCACTAAATCATTGAATTATTGAATTATTGAATTACTGAAGTATTGAATTATTGAATCATTGAATCATTGTGTCATTGAATCATTGAATCATTGAATCATTGAATCACTGAATTATCGAATCATGGAATTATCGAATTATTAAATTATTAAATTATTGAATTATTGAATTATTGAATTATTTTATTTGAATTATTAGTTTTGTTATAATGTACCTGTATAATATTATACACACACTTGTAACATGTTAAAATGGAACTATGCCTGAAAGAACAAAAGATGGTTCATAAATATATTTAGTAAACAACACGCATTGAATCCTGAGGTACTCCTGCATATAAATTATTACTGACCCGTTATTTCACATACCCTTGTCTTATCTTCAAACCTAGCACAAATATTTTAGCAAATAGACTCGATCTTACATATTACTTTTAAAGCATTCAACAAACAGCGTTTTTTTTTATTTGTATTCATAAATTTTCATTTTGCAGATGTGACGGTGTTCAAAATTGCCCGAAAAACGATGATGAACGTAATT
Source organism: Megachile lagopoda (assembly GCA_036983795.1). NCBI lineage: Eukaryota > Metazoa > Arthropoda > Insecta > Hymenoptera > Megachilidae > Megachile > Megachile lagopoda. The sequence goes on along the minus strand of CM072795.1, from coordinate 14,892,837 downwards.
GTCCCCGATGTCAGGTGGGAGAGTACATTTGCGACAATCAAAAATGCATCGACGCAAGCTGGGTTTGCGACAACGCAAATGATTGTGGTGACGGATCCGATGAAAAGGGTTGTGATGGTAGTACTACGAAGATGAGAACCGTCAGCAACGGTTCGAACTGCAAGGAATTCAATTGCTCCAACGGAATCTGCCTTCCTTTTAGCAAAGTGTGCGATGGTGTAGCAGATTGTTTGGATCGAAGCGACGAATTTGGACAATGCTGTATGTGGTAACAGAAACGTAAACGTCAAATGGTCGATTTGGAAACATAAAATTTGTTACATAATTTAATCAAGTACAAATATTGTATACTGTGTTTATTACCGCATCAAAGGTTAAAGTTTCACGAAAGTAGGCGTACAAATTAGAGTTAACAGATTTTGAGAATTTGGGAATTTGGTGAAGATGTGAAAATTTGGGATTTGGCCATATTTAGGAGTACAATAATTAATAATTTAGAAATGGGCTTAACATCATAGATATTTTATGTACTTTGATTACTGAATATTATTTCGTCCTTAAAGATTTTATGAACAAATCGACCATTTCATTTAAAATTATCTAATAGAATGAAATTAATTCACTATTCAACCACAAGTCCTATTCGAACATATAAAAATCTTTAATATACCATCCAATAAATTTTAAACTTTTTAGTGTGAACTTTGAAAAAATTAATTTTGAAAATGATCCATATTTTTGGCATTTATAAAAATCTTATGATGTAAAGTATAAACAATATAAAAGTCGGGTAGATAAAATCTTTAAACTCTACTGGGTATATTCGTACCAATTTTTAATGCATTACGAACGTTTAAATATAATTAAACAAACAGTAAAGATAAAATGACTTTTTTAGATACCTTTCTGTTTATTTTACAAATTGAGAGTATAACGTAAAATGAAGTCATAATACACGATAGAATGGACCATTTTCGTCAGAAAATGCTCACGGGAAATTACAACGCGGTCTTTTTTAATCTGAAAAGTAAAATATCTCTGTGGCTAGTAAGATGCCTACAGCGGTACTCAACTTCAGAGCGGCCACTTGACATTCTACTTTGCGCAATGCAGTTGCTTCATGACATTGATTACCTTTGTCAGTATTATATATACAGGTAACCCTCCTATAACACGGTAGATAGGTTCCTAGAAAATGCCGTGTTGTGTGAAACCGTGTTTTATGAGACCCAGAGCCAGTACAAAAAGGGGGGTTACGTTCCGAAAACTTATTAAAAACAAATATTTTTTTAATTCTACATAAATTTGTATTAATTTCTCTTTTCAAAAGACGATCCAAGATTTATATCTTTACTTCTAAAGAAATAAATTTCCTCTTAAACGTTGTTTTTTTATCTTTATCGGCCATGTCTTGGGACTGAAACTTAATGTCTTAAAGACGAAAAAATTATTTTTTAACACACCGTGACTGGACGCAGACTGCCGATCAGCAGCGTGAGACACTTTTGTCTTCAGGCCATGGAGATGAAAAGAAATACTTTCCGCAACACTGTATCTTTAAGACGGCAAGCCTCGCCGCGGCTGTAGAAATACAGTGTTGTACAAAGGTTTTTGCAATTTTCTTATCGTGTCAGAGCGAAACCGTGTTATAAGATGCCGTGTTGTAGGAGGGTTCCCGCAATTTATGAATGGTGTTATGGCGAAACCGTGTTATAAGATGCCGTGTTGTAGGAGGGTTACCTGTACATTGTGTCCCATTTAAATTAACTTACTCAAATTTCTTCGAAAATATTAATAAGATAAAAAAATTTTATAGACAAACGTTTTCATGATTTCATGAACGCATAGATATATATAAAAATATTGGATCACTCGTGCCGAAAAATCATTAGTTTAGAAAATATGTTAGTATCGAAAAGTAATTAACATACATCGTACCCAATTTCCAAATTTGAGAATTTCTGTTGCTTTGTCTAATTCCAAATTTGCAATTAATAATTATCAAAACTAAATTGCTAAATTTAGGATTTTCAAAGCTTGCAAATTAAAAAATGTAGAAATTTCTAAATTTGAAAATAGGTAAATTTAAAAATTTCTGCATGTAAGAATTCGTAAATTTAAAAATTTCGAAGTTTCTAAATTGCAGAATTTATGATCTCGAAAATTTCGATATTTGTGGTCTTAGAAATTTCTAGATTTAAAAATTCAAAATTGAAAATTGTAAATCAGCATAGTTTCTTTGGCAAACCTTTGAATATTATGTCTGCAATGTTATTTCTTGATCGATAATGTAATAGCACTTATATCAGGTTAATTTTATAACTACATATTGAAATATTGTTACAGCAATCGCGTGTACAAAGAACGATCCTTGTAAAAATGTCTGCCACAAAACACCTTTGGGTCCCATTTGTGGATGCGGAAGCGGTTACCAGTTAAGCACTGATTTAAAATCATGCGAAGATATCAACGAATGTGAGCAAAACGTTTGTTCGCAAATGTGTCACAATACTGACGGTTCCTTTATTTGTTCCTGCTTCGAAGAATACGTATTGCGAAACGATAGAACTTCCTGCAAAGTTGGTGGTAAGGAAAATTACATAGGTATCTCAAATTTTCTTAGCGTTTAATCGGAAAATGATGACTAAATTTAAAAAATTTCCAAAGTCCCAGAGTCACAAACTTCTAAAATTTTGAAATGTTAAAATTTAAAAATCGGAAATTTTCAATATTTAAAAATCTTACCATTGTAAAATTGGTTAATTTTAAACTCAAACTTCAAAGTTCCATAGTCTCAAAGTTAAATAACTCCGAAGTCACATACATCGGATACTCGAATGTCCTAAAGTCCTTAAGATCCAAAGTTCAAAAAATACTTCTATTCTTCTAAAATTCCAAAATCCAAAAGTTTAAAAATTCTGGTCGCAAAATTCCAATGCTCGAGTCCTAAAATTCTAGTATCTCAAAGTCTGAATGTTCCAAAATTTCAATATTCCAAAGTTCTAAATTCTCAGCCTCCCAAAGCTTCAAAGTCTCATAATTTTAGTGTTATAGTTTTAGTCATTATTATAGAATCCCAAATTTCTGAAGTTCAAGCACTTATACAATGCTTAATTATTAACCGAAAATTATTTACGTCTAGAAATAGATATAATTTCGAACCTATAGTTATACAATATAAGCTTCTTTCATCCTTAGTAGAATATGCTATAAAAATTTGAACATCTATTTTACTGTTATTCTATGTAATAAATATTTTTGTTTCTATTCGATCATTATTAGGGCAGCAAATGGAATTGATCACGGTTAGTGGTTCTGACATCAGAAAGTTGTCAGCAGACTTGCGTTCTATCGAGGTTCTCTACGGAAATGTGGATTTTGACGTATCTGGCATCGACGTAAACGCGCGAGAGAGAAGCGTTTACTGGAGTAACGGTAATATTAAGAATTATTTAGAAATACTCTTATTAAAACAACGATAAGACGAGTAAAAAACGGCGGATAAAAGAATGGATATCTTTAGCAATTAATAATTGTAGTCTGCTTATTAGCAATAATTTTTATTTCTACTAACTTAGTCGTATGCAATAGTTGTAACAACTTTAATTATTTCTGATTCCATGTTAAAATGGAAATATTCCAGTCTAAAATTCCACTATTTTAAAATATTTTTCAATTTCTTTTACAAAGAAATTTGAAAACTTTTTCACATCAGCTTTTTTCACAGATAATTGGTTTCTTATACATATGTGTTGTTTGCTTTATTCGGTCCAAAATCGTATGTTCTCACATTATCGTGCATTAAACTCCAATAAAGATTTGTTCGTATTATACAAGTTTATTGTATTTTATACACACAAAGCTAACGTGAACACTTTATTGTCTTTAGATATGTTCAATACGATAAATAAAATAAATTTAAAGAGCAAGGAGCGAAAAATTGTTACCGGCCTTGGCAGACCGGAAACTCTTGCCGTTGATTGGATTACCGACAATGTATATTTTACTGATAATGATCACTTGAGCAGCATTAAGGTATTAAACGGTCTTTATTCAATGTCATGTGACATTTACACACGACTAAGCAATTTTTACTAATAATTTATAGGTATGCAATTTAGAACAGCAAAAATGTGCCAAGGTGGTGTCGATAGAGTCAAGAAAGAGGGCTATGGCACTTGCTGTTCATCCAATACAAGGGTATTTATTACAGAATCTATATAAAATATAGTTTTATAGATTTGTAGAGGATGCTTAAAATGATGGAAACACACAAGTTAAATTAGAAATATTTTCAATAAAATTCCAATGTAGTAATTAGCACATACAAAGAGGTCCTCCCACAGAGTAACTCTTGAAAATCTGCAAACTTGGAAATGTAATTCTTAAACTTGGTAATTTATAATTTTGAAAATTCCTAACTTTGTTATTTCTAAACTTGAAAATTTCTAAATCTAAAAATTTTAATATTTAAACGTTTAAAAGCAGTCTCCCCCTAAATGCAGGTCCCAGTGCAATTGCCCCGTTTGCCCAACGCTAAGGACTGTACTACTCATGTGTAATAATTCGTATTATAATATGTGATATATTTATACATATAAATACATTGGTTTACTGGTATCAAGTGAGTTAATTAAACAAATATGTATCTATGATAAGTGTTTCCATTATTTTAAAAGAACTCCGTATTTATAGTAATAGTACGTACATGAATTTTATAACTATATAAAAATTTTGTTACGCAGATGGCTGTTTTGGAGTCAAGTTAATTGGATGTTACACGATGTACCAACCAGTAAAATATATCGATCTACTACCGTGGGTTCGAACGCAACAGTAATAGTATCTCGAAATACGGGTGTTGTCTATGCACTGGCAATCGATTACATCAGATCCAGATTATATTGGACAGACACTTTCCTCAAAATTATTGAATCCTCAAATTTAGATGGTTCCAATCGCGCGATATTCTTAAAAACGGATGTAAGTGATTTACTTTCAAACTTTTTCAGGATAAAAACAAGTTTAATCAAATATATAAACTTGAACATTTTCAAAATGTCCGAATTTTTCCGTTTTTATATTCTCAAATTCTTTAAAATTATACATTCCTAAACCCTAAATTTTCAAATTTACTTCTTCAAGCTATCTTTTAGACCATTTACATTGTTAAATTGTTTTTCTCTTGTATATAAACACAGTTTAATAATTTAGTTAAGACGTTTTTGATACTTAACTCAATTGAATAGACATCATTTCAAGACCATCGCATGTTCCCTTTCATAAAAAATTATTAATTTTATTCAACCAGGAATACTTCGTTTCTATATTTCTTTTTAATTGTACTTAAAATCTTTAGTAATCTAAGGAAGATATTTAACATGTAGCGTATAACGGACATTTGTCTTCTAAGTACAAGAAATTACAAATTATAAAAAATCGTATTGTTTCATTGTTACTTATATGAATAAATTGTCTCAGGTTTATCAAGCTCTGAGCATTAATATCTACGAAGATGCCTTATACTGGTTAATGGGTACAACCGGCACGGCGAAAAAATGCAAATTATATGGGGATAAATCGTGCACAGAAATTTCCATTGGTAATTCAAATGTTGAGAAACATTTTACGATTTTACATACTTCTAGGCAACCCGCTGGTGAGCATACTTTTATTTTAAATATAATTTCAAAGTACATTGAAATATGTGATGACATAAAAGTGTTAATGAAGTAGTAATTATATCGTAATTTTTAACATACATGAAACCAAATTTAAATATTATTTGTTACATTTTTTTATTGTATTCTTGTATTTTTCGCTTTGTATACGTTTTTAACAGTGTTATCAGCAATTTATGATGAATGGTTATATTACATTAAAAAATAAAATTATTAATATACTTAGATAGAAATAAAAATAATGATGAACTCTTATCTTCTATTTTAAACATAGATATAAAGTCTATAAACTTTTATATAACACCGTAGTCTTTAGTTTAATAATAACATAATTTATGTTCTACCAAACAGCAAAAAACGTTTGTGAAAAACATAAATGCAGTTACATGTGCATATCAGGAAACAATACTGCCATGTGTATATGTCACGATGGATATTCTAAACATGATAATTGTATAGAAAATACGAATACAAGAATTAAATTTGATTCGAGTATACTTAGTCTAAGAAACGAAGGTGTTCGACAAAATGGAACGTTAATTGGTATAATCATCGTGATGATAGCCTGTATCATAATTGCGTCTGCATACTTTTATTACCAAAAACTTAAACCCCATATTTTGAATAAGAATAGTATGAGGTAAATCGACAAGTGATATTCATAATTTATATTGACACTTTTGTAGTATTGGATAGTTACTCATTTTTTTATTTTTAGTATTCATTTTCAAAATCCAGCGTACGAACAACGAAGTGAAGTTGCATCCTCGTTGAACTCCATTTCCGGATTACCTCCAGGAGAACACGAATACATAAATCCAATAGCAGATGAGCACACGGTAACGTAAATAGATTGTGTTCGAAAATAATGAATACGTCCTAAATTATATTTTTAATTTAGAATCAAAATGAACAGAAAATAGAAAGATATAAGAACAATATAATACAAATTTTGGATATTGATCGATCGGATGATGAGGCTGAAAGATTTGCACATAAGGGAAACCATTATTTAATACAATGAAGTATAAATTAATTTGATAACGAATTAACATACGATACTTATAAGGTGAATTTAATTCTGAATTTATTTATGCAAATATTTAATTCTACTTATATTTAATATACGATATATTTATCTATACATAGTCAATAAAAATAAGATACAATATCTTTATTTTGTACCATTTCCCCTGACATTAATTATCCGTGATTTATATTTAATATCTTGTTTTATCAACATCATTTTACAAGATAATACAAATATCTAATTCTTTAAAGTATAACTTTCTGTATTTATAAAACATATTAAATTTTTCATAACTATATAAGAATTACTGACGTTTAACTAACAAGATAAGGACTATCAATAGCACCAATTCCTGCAGCTATACCACCTTCATTTTCATTTGAAGATTTAGTTCTTAAAACATGTCCTACTTCTTCATTATATAGTATTGTTTCTCTGTCTCTGTAAAAAAAATTTTATAGCTGTGTTTTTCATTTCATAAATATAAAAACAAAATAAAAGAAAGAAGAGGTTGAATTATTTACCCTATAACAACACCATAAATACCAAGCTCTGATACAATATCAAAGAAGCGAAGGTAATTATCAAATGGTTCATTTTGAGCACGTACAATATAACTTTTTTGTACTGGAGGATACAAACGATCCATAAGTATCCAACCACATCTTTCTTCTGAATTTTTCATTGCTTCTAAACGCAACTTTATCTTTTCGTCATAAACATTATTTCCGCCTCCTTCCCTTTGTGGTTTCAGAACATATTTTTTTGGTTCTAATACTGCCTTCTCAATAATTCTATCTCCTTCTTCATTCTATTTTTCCCAACACGAATCATTGAAAAAATATTGTTTAGATATTACGTAATATTCAAGCTAAAAGTACAGTGCTATAATGACTACATTCTATTTATAACGTGATAATATTTTTATAATATGATATCTGATGTACTTACAAATTCTAATGAATAAAGCCCAGCAAATACTTCTTGTATCTGTTTTACTTCGTTGTTATTTTTTATAAAGGTACTAAGCACATTGGGATTTGCTAAAGACTGTTGTACCTATAAAAAAATTGTTTATTGACGTTACTACTTAGGAAGAGATAATGCATATGTGCTGAATATACCTTTTTAGTACCAGCCAAATGATAATGTATTGATGGGCATTTTATTGCTTGGGAACGTTCTATTAACAGTCTAACTGACCACTCCTTTTGAGTAGGATAAGCTTCAACTTCGTAACCAGAACGAAAGTAAACTACAGAAACCACTAATTCTCCACTAAAAATTAAAAATATTACTTGTGAATTTGTTATCTACATACAAATTTGTAAATTCAAAAATGTATAAAAAAATCGACTACTTTTTAATCCACTAAATTAGCGGTTCTCAACCATTTTATAAATGCGTACTGCCAAAATCAACAATTAAAAATTAGTATCACTAAGCTTCTGAAGTCAACATTACATTGAACTAGTATGAATACTCAAAATTAAGGCAAGTCTACATGTTGATATTCAAATAAAAGTGTTGAATGATGCAATTGTTATACTGTATATTGTACAAGTTATCCACGTATCACTCAGTTTCTTCTGGCATACCACAGATTAAAAACCACTATTCTAGATATTAAATCAGAGAAAACTTTCAAATGTTTTTTACACAATTACATACACTATTAATTCTTTATTAGGGCCCAGTTTTGCTTGAGATACTAAATCCCTTAAACTTCTCCTAATTACCCTGATATCTGGATTAATCTTACGAATTTCAAACTCATGAAATCTTTGATCACATATATTATAAGTAATATTTTCAACAACAAATAGTATCACAGCGCTAAAATGGAAAATTATTAATCATATAATATAATCATTAAATGCCATTTAGTGCACTATTATAACTACATACTCATTATTATTATATAATTTCCATGCATGTGTTAATCCTTTGCAAAGACCTGTAATGGGATTATTTTCTGGAATCTAGAATAATTAAAATATAGGAAGTTAAATGTTTGAAAAGATGGAAACACAAAACATGTAAAAACACTTACATTTTTTAGTTTATCTGCATGTCCCAATTCTGATAAAATATACCTAAAATGTTCCTTGATTAGATTTAAATACTTTTATAACATAACAAAATATGAATACTGGAAACTCACTTATGATACTGAGTAATAACTTTAGCTATTCCTCCAAAACTACTTGCAATGGTATTTAATTCAACTTGTTTAATCCCATTGTCATGTAGCATGTAATCGGATCTAAGTAAACCAAGACTTAAATTCTATAACAGAAAATATATTTATTAGTGTTAAATATTTATATAAACAAATTTATATTAGCAATATGCTACTTTACTTGACTGTATCCTTCCTCACATACGGTTTCATATATCTTAAATAACTCTGCTGTGAATGGATCAGCTTCGATTGTACTAAAACGATAAAGTTAAAAATAATTAGGATGTATAAAAAATAATATACACTATTTTCAATTTTTCCATACAAACTTTATCAGTATGTTCTAAAAGTAACTATAACAAAAAAATATCACACAACAAGTTGTGAAATATTTCCTTATGAAATTACAACAAAAGTATAAAATATAAAGGATATCATAATACTATTTCCCTTATAAAAAAGTAACTGCATCTTCAAATGCAGACTGGGAAATAATATTTTCGTTGCATTTAATTTTATTAACATAATTTTGTAATAAAATATTTATGAATTTTTTATTATACAACACTTGAATCTTACTTCCATCTATAGAAAACTGACAAAGTCTGTATATAAAAACCTGGAATAGTCTGTATATATAAATATTTAAATGTTATTTTCAATTATATATACCTTTTTAAACTCTTCCTAATAAAATCATCATTATGCGCTACCTTATGTATAAGTTCATTTAATAATACTTGAATACTTTTAGCCTTTTCAAAGTTCTTTTTAGGAAAACTTGATGGCAGTAAGGTGAATGGTAATACTTGTACTTGGTTTTTGTTAAAACATTCTTTTGATCGCATACTAATACCTAAAAAATAAAAAAATGGTAAATTCGTATAAAAGACAAACTTGTTATATCAAACAATAATTTTATATCAATTAATTAGATTCATAAGTTGATACCATGCATAAGTGCCCAATCCTTAGCCTTATCTACAACTCTTTCTAATTCTTCTTCTGATAGTTGTAGTTGAATACAAGGTTGTAAACGTGACATTTTCAGAAACTTACAAAATTAACAAAATCTATAGTATTGCAGACAAAATGTAATTCAGATGCACATTAAGAATTGCTTGAAGTGGTATTTAAGCTATAGGTGACAAGACAATTCTTTATCCTATAAATGATTATCATCTTTCACATTATAAAACTATAGTGTAAATTGTATGTACATATAAACATATATGTGTATACGTATACATGTTTGTACATAAATGATAACTACATTGCATCACACTTTGACATCAATACATACATATACAGATACATTGATTGTACATAGTTGCACATCATTTCACGAAAGATCATATGACCATGTATGGTGCATGATCGTTGTTTCCTCATTCTGCGCATGTTGACTTTCTTTGGTTCTATAGTTGAGTTCATAAAATAATGTCAAATGACGAGTTTTTGTTCATTTGCGTATATTGACTCTGATTGGTTTAACAAGCTCTGTAGCCAGGGTAACGTGCATGCGCGAATATAACAATCGTGATGTGATGCATTCATATCCAGTGATTTTTTATTTAATATATTTTTCAATTTCTTTACTCCGTTTAAATATTTTTGGCCACCATGTATATGAAGGATAGAGTAGAAAGTTAGCGATTGTGGGACAGCGCACGTAAAAGAAAGCTTTCTGAACTCTTTAAAGCTGCGCTAAATGCTAACATTTTTGTATAACTTTAAATATACCACTAAGTAATCGAGAGTAATGCGCAAGCGCTCTTATGATTGTAATGTTGAATATGCAAATGCAGTGATCTTTTAGTATATACTTGCATTACATGTTACACATAGTATAGACTTCTTACCGTTATTCATATATTTTTATCCACCATGTATATGATCACGAAACAGCAAACTATAGAAAGACGCCAAGCTGATGGTGAAGCACCTTTTGAATTCGGTCAAGCTGCACGAAATAAGTTTATTTTTTCATAAAATAAATTCTTATTTTCATAAATCAATTTTATACTTTTAACTCTCTCTCTATATATATATCAATTGTTTTACATATTAGCATGGAAAAAATGTCTGGCCTCCTTGTTTCTTCCGCATTATTGTCTAGGCAGCCATATTAGCATACGAATATACGATTTCACTTTTCAAAAGGTTTAAGACGAAAAAACAATATTTCTTCATAAATTTTTTTCTAATATTCTGTGTATAATTATACAAGGTATTACAGAACTTAATTTTGTAATTTAGCTTTTAAAACTTTATAAACAATACATTTTCACGTCCTATATTTAAAAATCTGTAAAGTCAAATTACAATGTGCATTCTCTCTGTAATTATACAAAGAATATTTTTAAAAAGTAAGCATGAGAAAATATTTCTTAATTTTAAAGTCCTTTAAAGGGAAATTGTAACTATCTTTGTCTATCCTTTATAGAGGAATACAGGAGAAATAAAGGTTGCTAATCCTTGTTTGGAGTTTCCTGGTTTTGCCGCATGAGGTCCCATTAGATCCTTAATTTTTCCAACAAATCCAAGCCTTTAAAATTTCTATTTTATGACCGACGCTTGCGCTGTGCTGTTCTTTATGTGAAAGCACAGTTCTTTCACTCGTAAACTTCTGCTTTGTACCATTGTGTACCTTAAAAGAAGTGCGGTAAAGTGTTTATATTTTGAGTGAAATAGATTCTAAGTATTAAAACAATAGTGATTTTCATAAAAACAATTATAAATAGCAATTTACAAAAAGAAATATTAAAATAGTTTTCTATTCGTATTGCTTCATGTTCCATCATGAGTGACTATTCAGCGGTTGCTCCGCCTCAAAATTTTAGCCAAAGCTCTGCATTTGCAGCAGCTTTACAACGTGCAAAACAGGTAAACAAATCAGATAAATTAATATAAACTTTAATTAAATTAAAATTTCATAAGTAAGTCATAAAGTACTTTATACCTTTATAGATCTATACGACAATTTAGATTATTAATAAACAATTTTTTATAGTATTAGTCATTTTATTTATCTTAGGCTATTAAGCGTGTATTTTATCTTTATTACGCTTATTTGAAGAGTACTTGAAACTACAGTTTTTGTATCAATCTTTGATGTAACATTTATCATGTTAAAAACTCTTGAATTATTATTACCCCAAGTATAGTTCTATTCAAATATACTACATTATTTGTTACTAAAGTAATTAGAAATTATATATAACTTGGGATTTGTATTTTAATTGTTAAAATATTATATTAGATGTTCGCTGTAACTTTGAACATTTCATAACATATTGGAGATACAAAAATTGCTTATATGAAAATTATAAGATACAACAAGATATACATATAACTTTTTGATGAAAACGAATTTTTTTATATTGTTATTAAGTTTATTAGAATGTTACTTTATGGGAATTGAGGATTTTTACTCGTAGATACGATGTAAGCAAATTATAAACAGTAACTAACGTTTTATGTGTTTATGAAGGATTTGTGCTATATAAGATAAAAATTTGTTCAATTAATTAATTTGCTATAAGTGATAATAAAACAAACATCAATCAGCCAACAAGATCTATTAATCATTGTGTTCTTTACAAGCTTAATAAGAAAATAATATAGTAGTTATGCAACAAAATTTGCATAATTTAATACAGACGATATAAATATTGGATGATATAAATCAACAATAGTTTGAAACTGTTAAAAGTAGAAATTTAAGTCACGAAAATGAGTTTATTCAAGATGGTAATCCAAAGTCGATAACTATGTTTTGAGAAATAGTTGAATGAAAACTATACTTTTAACTTAAACAGAGATGAATCAATAGTTAAATGTTACTAAATGAACAATATTTGATTACATTTATCAATTAGACTTTGTATATAAATATCCATAATGAAAAGCATACCACAAGATATGAACTGTTTATGAGGACAGAACGTTTTAATAGATGTAATATTTTATAAGATATAAAAGACATAGTTATTTTTATAAAATAAGACTGTATATAAAGAGTCCTCAATTTAAATGTCAACATTTCAGAAGTATATAAGAAGACTGATAAATTGAAAAGAAAATCCTTTTGAGATTTACTTAATTTTTGCTGCATTTTGTTCAAAATTGTAAAAAAAGAAACAAATATAGTTTTTATATGTATTTAGTAAACAGTAAGCATTAATGCTATCATTAACCAGTAGAATGATAGCTAGATATTTGGTATGCTACAGATACAATTCAAAGTTTCTGTTGCCTTTTTAAGTTGATTGATCTTAAATAAAGCTTTCTACTCAAAAATTCTCCATATTAATGGGTCCATGAATTTTACATTGGGTAATTGAGATGACCAAGGTGTTATTCCTTCATGTCCAAATCAAGAAGGAGTTGAGAGATCCAAACATAGTTGCAGTGTACACAAATATTAAAACATTCAGCTGTCATTTTGATGACTTTCACCAGAGTGAAATAAAAATGAATAAAAGTTAAATAAACTAGTTTATTAGATTATGTGTTTTTGTTTTTTTGAGAAAGTCACAATTGATCAAAATAGCAAGAAAAAAGATGTGGTCGTTTTCAAGATACTTCTCCATTATACTATTTAAATTTTATGTATATTGGAACATACTATAATGAATGAAATTCTAGAAAAAGCAGAGTTCCCTATTAAATTACAATGCTTGCAACAAACATGGAAATGAATCTGTTACAGCGTAGAAATAGGATTGACTTCTCTTTTTCTTTATAATTGTTTTACAAATTTATACATGTGTATATGTATGGTATAATAAATGAATTCTATAATGAACAAGGTTATAAAACAAATTAGTTCATTATAGACTGTATTCTTAAAATATTAGGAAATAAACGGTTCTTGATACTTACCATGAACATTGTGTACCAAAGGATACATTTTTGAAATTAATTTATATATACTTTTATGGTAACTGATAAACTACCAATAATATAAAAATATGATTACATTTTAGATAGCTGCAAAGATTAATCCAGCTGGTGCTCAAAATAATCAGGATACTAAGTTGAAACGTCCTCTTGAGGATGGATCAGGTAATGTATATGTTTACAAAACTATGTTTAATTTATATAATATATTTTTATAATATTTACATTATTTCTACAGAACCAGAAGCAAAGAAAATGGCATCTTTAGTAACAGATCCATTAATTGGACTACGTGGCCCAGTAGGAAGTAACTCGTTAGGAGATTCAAATAACCAAGGACGAACAGGGCAAACAGGATCATCTGGACCCATTGGGAATGTAGGAGGTATTTGTAATGAAGATATCAGAGTTCCAGATAAAATGGTTGGTTTAAGTAAGTAAATATTAATTTATAGATACATATTACTTTCATTAAACCAGAATTATTGTATAGTGATGAATATATCTGTACCATGTTTAAATATTTTTAGTCAGAAAATTACCCGTATTTCATTTTGTAGTTTAGTATTACATTCCATACTTATACTTTTGTCTAAATAATTTTACAACCGAATCAATATTACATTGAAACAATTCCATTAGCATTACTAATGTAATAAAATTAGTATAATTCATATAAATTGCAAATTAAGAATAAATTATTCCAATTTTTAGAATGAATTGTTATAACTAATAATGATATATTTACAGTAATTGGCAGAGGTGGCGAACAAATAACAAGATTACAAAGTGAAACAGGATGTAAGATACAAATGGCGCCAGAAAGTGGGCTACCTGAACGTGTTTGCACATTAACTGGCTCACGAGAAGCTGTCAAGTAACTTATTTTTCCCTTCTTATTTTGTTAATTTTAACTATTTTGTATGCAATGCAATTTCCACTTTACAAACTTTTGCCTAGAAGAAAGGATTACTTCATGGTGTTATATCAAATGGCACTTATCGATTACACTCATAATGCAATATATATATATATTTTTTATATCTGTACATATACTTATGTATATATACATATAGTTATATGTAGAGTTATATGTGCATACATATAAATATATATTTACATATACGTGTGTACATATCTATTTATAAACACATATACAGGAAAACAAACTGCTATCCTCCTTGTATTTGGTATATAGGAAATTGATTAGATTCTAATTTACTTAATTAACAAATTGACCACCTAGTTCCATTATAAAATCTCCTAGAAACACCTGAAAGTATCAACTATTTCATTCTGACAAAATGGTTTTAAAAATCACATTGTGGCGTTGTAGTATAAGATTATGATGCTTTATATACATTAATTGTATCCATTTGAAAATGTGCTTCAAGCACAAATAGTACTGGTGAAATATAGTTTGTGTGTGTTTAGTATACTCCATATGCTATCACTTCATGTTAACATGCATTTCTTAAATGTAGGTTACATGCTTTCGCAAATTGAAATTGTCAAATGTTTTACAGAATCTTTATTTAGCTCCTGGATGCGAATAGCGGGCTCATACTTTATATATGCTTCAGAATATTTTTTCATTAAGAATTTATCAATAAGTTGTGGCTTTTACTTTAATAATTTTGTACTTACTAATAGTTTTTTGCTTTCAATAGGATATGGAGAGAAAGAAGGAAGGAAGGAGGATAGGATATGCATGGGGACGTGTTATTCGCAACAAGAAGAACATTGAATTTTTATTTATTTAAATCTGCTTATAATTAAGTGTACAACATTTTAACATGAAATTTAATTTTATTATACACTTATGAAATAACTTCGTTAAACAAAAAAATGATGTGACATTCATGATTTTTTATATTTTGGCACACAGTAGACATCACATTATGTGTTGCAAACAAATTACATTACTGTACATCAATAGATTATATTTATATTGCAGTTTATTCAAAATGACATTGCACGTTTAAATCGTATATGTTTCAGTCGAGCAAAAGAGTTGGTATTATCAATTGTAAATCAAAGAAGTAGAACCGAAGGAATTGGTGATATGAACATGAGTGGGAGTAGCGGCGGAATGATGGGGCATCCAGGATTTGTCGAAATAATGATTCCCGGACCTAAAGTTGGCTTAATTATTGGAAAAGGAGGGGAAACAATAAAACAACTCCAGGAGAAGTCTGGAGCCAAAATGGTCGTTATCCAAGAAGGACCTTCTCAGGAACAAGAAAAACCTTTAAGGTAGCAATAATTACAATTTTTACTTTGTTACTTGCTGTCAATGATATTCTGAATCACTCTCCGAAATCTTAAACAGTTTAGAAAACAGTAAACGCTATAGATATATTTTTTATATAGGATAACTGGTGATCCACAAAAAGTTGAATATGCCAAACAATTAGTGTATGAATTAATAGCTGAAAAAGAAATGCAAATGTTTCATAGAGGTGCAAGAGGTAATGATAGGAGTGGAAGTTACTCAAATGATAGTAGTTTTAATCATGGTTCTGGAACCACTGATGGAGTGGAGGTATAATATAGTTCTTACAAATATGCCAGCTAGAGAGATGTTTGAAAATGCATGTACTCTTGTAAACTTATATTCATATCTGTCAATGTATTTATCAGGTACTTGTTCCAAGAGCAGCAGTGGGTGTTGTTATTGGTAAGGGAGGAGATATGATAAAAAAAATACAAGCAGAGACTGGTGCTAGAGTCCAGTTTCAACAGGGAAGAGAAGATGGCCCTGGAGATAGAAAATGCATATTATCTGGGAAACATCAAGCTGTAGAACAAGTTCGTCAACGTATTCAAGAACTTATAGACAGTGTGATGGTAAATAATAGATTTGATGTTAGTTTATATTATTGATATTATATGTATAAATGTAACAGTATTTCCTATTTCTAATTAATCTTTTTTTTTTTTTCAGAGAAGAGATGACGGTAGAAGTCCTATTGGAGCAAGAGGTGGTCCTCGCGGAAATGGTTTTGGTAATAATCGAAATCCAAATGAATACGGTGGCTGGGATAGACGTCAAGGAGGACCCATGCAAGATAAAATAGAAACAACATTTACCGTCCCGTCATCAAAATGTGGTATTATTATTGGAAAAGGTAAAATTATATTAATTTATAATTATAGAAATAAGATTTAATAAATGCATTTTAATTAGTACTTTCACTATTTTAGGTGGGGAAACTATTAAACAAATCAATCAACAAACTGGAGCACACTGTGAATTAGATAGGAGAAATCAGAGTAATGAAAATGAAAAAATTTTCATAATTCGCGGTAATCCTGAGCAAGTAGAGCACGCGAAACGAATATTTAGTGAAAAATTAGGCATGGTAAATATGTTTAAAATATAGATTTTAGCAATATTAATTTCTTGATTATACATTGATTTCAATGAATTAAAGGCTCCAGCTAATACATCATTTAGTGGTACACAAGGAGCAATCGGATATAATCCAACTTGGAATGCTGGAACAGCCTATCAAGCGTGGCCAAGTCAACCGCAAACTACTGATACAAGTAAATATGCTTTTATTTAAAAAAAAGTGCTCATATTTAAAATTCAAATAAACGATATCTATTATATTTCATATATCATTTTAGATACTGCAAATCAAGCACCTGTTCAAGTAAATCCACAAACAGGACAACCAGATTATAGTGCACAGTGGGCAGAGTATTATCGATCACTTGGTATGCATAGAGAGGCTGACATGATTGAACAGCAAGCAAAACAAGGCAAACAAGATCACAATCAGCAATCAGGTAAAAATTTTAACCACACACGATAAGCATAAGACCGGGGTAAATGTTTCCTGGAATGTTTATCTTAATTTATGATTACCAATTTACATTTGTAGGAAATACGCCAAATCAATCTAACACATCAGCAACTGGTACTGCTGGTCCAGCTCAACAACAGCAACAACAAACACAACAACAGCAGCAACAAAGTGGAGCTACTCAAAATGGAGGTCAAGCTGATTATAGTGCACAATGGGCAGAATATTATAGAAGTATTGGTAAAATAAAAGAAGCGGAAGCTATAGAAGCTCAAATGAAAGCGGGAAAAGTATGTAATAATTGGAAATAAAAAAGAAGTTTGTAGCTAATTATAGAAAATATTGACTTAGTGCGCCTGACGTTTTTAGTTGGGTATGCAAAACAATCAAATGGCTCAACAGCAAATGCAACAGAGTATGCAAGGTCAATCAGGTCCAGGAGGTGGGACTCCGAACGCATTTCCACAAGCCTATGGTAATTACCCAACAATAAATGCTGGTTCAACGCCAACGGGTTATTATGCGACGGGGGCTGGATCTACCACACAACCACAAGCCGGCCAACAAAATCCATCGTTCCCAACGGGCTATCAGAACTATCCGTATTCACAAACGAATACAGAAAGTTAAACTTCCACCACGAAAAAACTAGTTGTAAGTATTTATGTCCATTTTTCATACTTGCATACACAATTTAAAAAAATGTATGATATAAAGTTCTTGTTTCAATAATATACAAGAAATATTAACATTTTATATTTTAAAATAACATTCTGATATTAGTAGTTAGATGCTCTATTTTTTATATCATGCAATTTTCTCGAATATTCATTCATATTAAGTCAATATAAAATTGAGTGAAACAAAAATAATTTTTAAGTATATTTGAATTTCTAAATTTGTTTGAAATTTTATACATATTCTTCTCATAAAAAAATATATAAATAAGATAAATATATACATATATGTATTTTCTGGTACATAAATGTTTAAAAGTAAGATAAATTAAAGTTATATAAAATATATTTTTCTGTACTTACCTAATCTAATAATCTACAATAGTCTACATGAAGCAATTTAATATTAATAAATTTTGTATTTTCATATATACTATATATTATCATGTTATCACACTTATATTTATATTGACTTGATATTTGTTATTTACTTTGAAAATCAATGGTGTAAGAGGAAGGGAATGCCATATGTGTGCTGATAACTGTTGATACTTTCAGGGAGTTAAATGTTAATAAAAATAATGAATTTATTTTTTGATATATCTGGATATTCGAATGATATATTTTACACCTTTGAAAGTATATTTATATTTATATCTGGTTCATATGTTTTATCATAATTATTTGTTTATTTCAGATAGTTTTCAGATAGTTTCCCATCAGGATGCGGTTAATGCCTGCTGTAACTTCATATACTGTTTACGATAAATTACGATAGTTGATCGCTTCGCAACATCCATTAACTTTCAAAGTACCACTAGGCTCGACTATGTTCTATTTATACTATGATATTTTGTGTTTTTTTTTATATACATAGATATATACATATTGTAGGATACTCATGGTTTTAATTTTAAGTAACGAGAAATGCCAGAAATTGAACATTATAATATAATATCAACATATGATGTCTACTTGTGTTCTACTTATATTATTGTATGTATTTTTGTTCCATAACGCCTGATTGTAACATAAATTGAAACTGGCAGGTGAGAAGCAGCAGGTCAGAAACAGGGGCGCGGAATCTACAACAGTATATCCATATTATGCTTCCCATTTATCATTAAAAATACTAAAAGTTGTCCTTACAAATGTATTGATAAGAAAAACATTTAGACACTTATTTCGATATGTCATTATTTATGTTTCACTGGCTTATTCATGAAACATTTGTCTTTAGTGAATTAGAAAACCTTTATAGTATAAATGGCTGCAAACAGCTAAAATTCGTTTTTATTATCTATGAATTGTTTTATCTATTATGTATGCAAGAGAATATGATATACGTATGATGGTCTACATATACATATATACTATTATAACAGTACTAAATACAATTTTACCTTGGTTCCTTTGCTTTTTCTTGTCAAATACCACTACTATTTTAGATTTTTGGAGCTGCCAATTGTAGGAACGTTTACCTGTTCTACGATAAATTTCATCAAGGGGACCTACAAATTTTAAATCTTTCATTCAGCATTCTATGTGTTTACATTCAAAGGAATTAGGACCTGCGAAACCGGAGAATAACGGATGGCATATCAAATCACTATTTGTGTATAACTTACATAGTTATATGTATGTATGTATATTGTTTTTTAATTTTATTAAACAGTTATTTACACACATGTATTAATTATGATAAATAATCATTAACAGATTCTACTAGTCATATATAAAAATTTCTATTTCAAGTTATTTACAATTGATCAAAATTACGACTTTGCAAATTTAATTATATATTTATTAATTGAAATCATAAGATCAGAAAACAAAAAATCACGGTATTGTTTGTACGTCAAATTTAAAAAAATACAATGTATAAATTTTGATTGTGTATAATTTTAATATTTTTTATATGTGTTTACATAACATTAGAAAAAAATGTATATTTACAAAAAGGATTAAAAATTTTTTGTTATATTTTTGTTTTGATATTTTATATAATAAGTAAATCAATTCTAAGTTCATATAATTCAATTTTAAGTAATTTAAGTAAAAGAAAACATGATTTATATTTATTTGTTTGTTTATTATTGACTAATCAAATTTTATTATCGAGTATTATGCACAGAATGTAGACAGATTATAACAAAAACAGTTAGTGATGATTTTTAAACAGTACAATTTTATAAGGAAAATAATAACATTTTGTTTACGAAGATAAATCATAGTTATTATACATATTCTAGTATATACGAATTTATATAGTAATTATTTATTCTTTACTCATAAAATATTTTAGTGCATAATTAATAATACGTTTTGTTAACATTTAACATTTTGTTAAATATGTTTAATTTCTAGGATAAAAGCCTTATTTATATTATATAATAATTTAGCTACTAATATTTGAATACCTGTGTAATACGTACATAATACAATAAAAATTGTACGTTTTATACTTTATACAAATACATTTTTATTTATGTATTATCGATAAATCGCATAAAAGTATAATGGTACTATTTTTATACATAAAACGAAAGGTATTTAAATTATGATTTATCCTTCTTGTTTCAGTTATAGGCTTGATATTATTTTAAGTAACCATAGTATTTTATGAATTTATTTATTTGTTTATAATTTTTTACTGTATATTTATGCGTATTGTTTTTTAACATTTAAATGAAATGCTATTAAGAAGTGTATGATGAAAATGTTAATGAACTGAATGCTCAAAGAAAAATATTTTCATTTTATATTACAGCATCAAAAATTTTTATGTGTTTCGACTGTACGTCTTTTGTGTACCAATTTACAGTTTATAATTACAGTAAGTAAAGATAAATATTTGTTATTCTGTTATCGTTATTAAATATTTTAATCGGTTATAAATTGACCTGTCTACTAACAAACAATTAAGATTATTTTTGTGAAACTTAAATCTTGCACAGGAACCTTTTAGAAATAAACTATTTTATTTTAATTATAACAATGATAATAAAATTAATGAAAATGTTTCAGGAACATGGATGATAAACTTTCTATTATTCTTGATGGAAAAATCAAGCAGTAGGTATGAATAAAATTTTTCCGAAGTACTGACTTCTGTGATTTATAGAAGAAAGCAATAGGATAATACAAGGTTTGTAAAACTATTACTTTTGAAACGAAAGATATACGAAATTTAAAAAAAAATTAATTTTTATGCATATTGAAATGATCAATTTATAGGCGTAAAGAAATGATTATATTTCAGAATTCCAGTTTTAACATGTTTTTAATTGTAATATTTTTATGACATACATTTTTTAATACACACATCTAAAATAATTTGTATTACACACATGCATTATATGAAAATTCACTTTATACATATATACATATTTGATTAATTTATTTAATGCTATGTGCACATGTATATTATCTGTTGCTTTTATAGAATCATTTTTAAAAGTGCATTTGTGAATATTCTAAAATAAATAGTTTAATTTAAGATTGATAGATTTTACTTATATGCTCAATAACACGGAACAATATACATGTATGCATATATGCTTGTATGTATGTATGTATGTATGTACAGTTAAGCATGAAAAATTTGTAAAAAGAATATATATATATATATATGAGAACATGAAAATATATTTGTGCTTTTTAAATTTCACCCTTTAAAACTCACTAAATATAATACAATTATCATCAAGACGTATATACATTTAGAAGTATATACATCTATGTTAGTCAAAGCTTTTAAATTTGTTTATAAATATTATTTGCCAGCAAATAATAACATCTGTTAATTGACTGAATAAGTAAATACTTTTTTCTAAGCTTCTACTACACTGAATTAAATAATTAAAATAAATTCACATTTCTGGAGGTGGTCCATACATTGGGTTTAACTGTTGCGTGCAACGTATAAATGTAGCCCGACGTGGTAATTCTCGTAATCGCTGAGCTCCTGTATACGTACAAGCAGAACGTAATCCACCAAGCATATCTAGTACAGTATTTTCCACTAGACCTCTATAAGGTACTTCCACCGTTTTACCCTCGGATGATCTACAAAAATTATAAGTTTAGAATCAAAAACTTTGAAATACTTGACACTTACATTGTATGTACATATACATATAAAAATACTAACCTGTACTCTGCAACACCACCAGCATGCTTTTTCATGGCTGTATTTGAAGCCATACCATAGAAAAGTTTAACTTTCCTTCCATTTTTCTCAATAATTTCTCCCCCACATTCATCATGTCCAGCAAACATACCACCTGCCATTACAAAATCTGCTCCTGCACCAAAAGCCTTTGCTAAATCACCTGGACAAGTACATCCTCCATCCTAAAACAAAGTAATAATTTGTGGTAAAACATTATAATTTTTTTAATAACAACGTTTTATGGTAAAAAATAATTATAGATTACAAATTTTCAATCCTTACAGAAATGATGTGCCCTTTTAAACCATGAGCAGCATCTGCACATTCAATTACAGCACTTAGTTGTGGATATCCTACACCAGTTTTCATTCTTGTGGTACAGACAGATCCAGGACCAATTCCTACTTTTATCACATCTGCTCCTGACAATATTAGCTCTTCTACCATTTCACCTGTTACTACATTTCCTGCCTGCAGTGGCAGTAATTAATCTTTACTTCCAAATACAAGGCATAAATTAGTACTAAAAAACTGAATAATACGTTCTTTTCCTTTTGATAAGAAATTTAAACGATAGGTAAATTACTTACAATTATCGTGTGATCAGGATATTCAGATCTCACTTTCCTAACATATTCAACAAAATGTTGCGAATATCCATTAGCAACGTCTAAACAAATAAAAGATAATTCGGGCACAGTTGCTAAAACACTTGATAATCGTTCAAAGTCTTCTTTTCCTGTTCCAGAACTGGCAGCTACATTTTTAAGACAGTCAGAATTTTGCATTGCAAAATCTTTCCACTCCTCTGCTGTATAATATTTATGGACAGTAGTAAAAAGACCATGCTAAAACATAACAAAAATAATATAGAGTATAAATTTTAAGAATAACATGTATCCATAACTATAATATTGTATTGAGTTTAGTTGTCACTTTTTAAATACAAATGTCATATACCTTTGATAAGGCTCTTGCCATTTCAAATGTTCCTACTGTATCCATATTTGAAGCCATTACAGGTATTCCTTTATAAGTTCGTTTTGAATTACGAAATGTAATTTCTCTGTATAAATCAACCTAAAATTATAAAATATTCTTTATTAAAGTGTTTTTTCTATTTTATAATTAATATACATAGTCAACTGAGATAAAAATATATGTAACACAATTTTTGAAACAAGAACCAGTTGCTTAAAATATTTTATAAATATAAAGGAACGGAATATTTGTCATAATAAGGTATCAAGAAAGAAATGTTCTGTATGTATTATTATAATTTTTGGTAACATTTATAAAGAACTAAAAATTTTGATAATGTAGGCTATAAATTTATAAACCTTAATTATTACTCACCTCGGATCTACTTTTTAATGTACTTCTCTTAGGACGCAACAATACGTCTTTGAAATCCAATTTGATATCGTTTATAATATTAGGCATCTTAACAATAGATTAGTTTTGTACTTCACTTTCAACAAACGACTTCGAATGATTCCTGTCAAGGAATGAAGCAGAATAAAGTATATGCGAATGTGTAGTTTCGCGGAGGTCTCCTTGTGCACATACACTCTCGATATGTTTGTATTAGTACTTCTATGGAAATATACCATTGGTTTAAATACGTTAAATAAGAGAAATTGTCAATAATAAAGATTGCTTTAATATTTACTAAACAATGTAAACAATTAATGGTAGAGTTAACGCAGATAATATTAAATATTGGAATATTACATAGCTTGTATAACATACTTTTATCTGATTTTATTTAACAGATATTCTTTGTCTTGCATGGGTTCAATTAATCAATTCCATAACGTATAACGTTGAAGAATGATACAATAACGTTATGTTACTTATTTTTTTATTACCTGTAGTTTATGTATTTTGATTACAAGAATTACCTCAACACCAATAGAAGAATTTGCTGCAATAGCACTGTTTAAACTAAAGCTATTACTTTCTTTATCAGTCTTTATTGCTGCATCAACATAACTGTTGCTAAGCGAGTTAGTAGAATTGTTTGAAGCTTAGGATACATCTATTTATATCTTTATCCTTCATTTGCAAAAGTTGATTAGAAAATGTAAATATTCAAATGATAGATATACAAAAAACTGTAGAAATGATAAACTCTGTAGTAAAAATAAATAAAATGTTATTTGCACAAGTCATAACATTATACGTACATGAAAATATTAAGAGCTCTTTTTTCATTTATATTTTTAAATTTTAAATTATAAATAATAATAGGAATAAGACATTTTATCCTGAATAGTATAATTACATAAAAATGTATAAGGTTTATGTATTACAAGAAATTTATTTGTTCTAAAATAAAAATATACTAATGTTTAAAAGTAAACTTGCTGTTAATCAGTTTTAATAAGATGTTTATAAAAATATTCTGCTTTTATTGTAATGATACAATTCTTTATGACATTATTTATATTCAGGTAAATGAAAACCAGAAACATATGGTCAAAAGTTATATATTATTAAGCTTTCTCATACTGTATTTATAATTACATAAAATAAAGCATATCTAGTGTCATGAATAATTTATTTGTGAATTAATACTAATGACACTTACCAACATTAATAAAATAAGAAATGAAAAATTGTTGAAAAATAATTTATGTTATTATGGTTCCAATGAAATATAAACATGATGATAAATGATAACATTTTATTTAGTATGAATTTTGTCGACTAGGTTGTTTCACAAAATACTAATAAACTTATGAGATGCACTTATGAAGGCATTAAAATCAATAGGTAATAAAATTTTAGACTGCTGATAATTAAAAATAGGGCAGTGTAAGGCATAGAAAGGATAATCTTTTACATATTTTGAAATTCGCCGGTACCATTAGCATTGAGCATAAGTATATTCGGATTTTCCTTTTCAAAGGCAGTTGCATCTCTGCCTCCAGGTCGTTCTTCTTGACCCCATTCACCCAGAGCACCACGCATTACATCTGGTTGTTCGCGTAGTTTTTCCTCCTCCTTCTGTGACATTACTAAGAGTTTATAGTGAAACATATCATATGAATATGGAATAAAAATTTAAAGTACATACTGGCCATATATATAATTTAATTAACAACACTGTACAATAAGTATTTTCTTTATTAGAGATTGAAAATTGAAGACACTTTGTTATCAATCATTAACATTACATGAATAGAAGTTAAATAGACATGAAATGAATGTAACAGTACAAAATTCAAGACTTGTATTCCATATTACATAACATTACGGTTGCTTTTCACAAACCTGTTTATCCTCTTGGGCAAACTTGTCAAACATATTGGCATATAATTTTTTCTCTTTCGCTAATTGTTTTTTAATTAAATTATTACAAACACCGATTTGTTTCACAGCTGCTGTATTTTTTGGTTCTATCTTTATAACTTCTTGGAAATCCTTAATTGCAATTTCAGGTGATGCCAGTGCAAGATAGGCTTGTCCCCTTCTAAACAGTGCTTTTTCGTTTTGTGGACTTAACTTCAAAGCTTCATTACATGCATCCTTTGCCTCAACATTTTGATCTATTTTTAAGTGGCATAGAGCGAGATTCAAGTGTGCAGATAAAAGAAGGTTATTTCTTTCCATTTTAAGATCTCCTTCAATATCGTCTCCATATTCCAGGAATGAAGTAACTTTCTTATACATTTTGATAGCTAAACTGTACTTATTTGCTTTGAAGTACGTGGTACCTTTTTCTTTGAAAATCTTAGCTTGTTCTATTTTTTCCTGAGGTTGTAAAGACCAAATTTCTACAGCCTGAAATGCAAATAAGATATATTAAAGACGCGATTCATTTACTACTTATATAATATCTCCATAAAATAATTACCTTTTCAAAACTTTTTAATTCTACAATATATTCCACAGTTGCATTAGGTGGAATATCAAATTCCGATTTTCCTACATTTTTAAATGCATATTTACTTTTAATTTTAAGTCTAGATTTTTCGCCACTTTTAAAGCTTTCTAAGGCTTTCTCTACACCTTCTATAACACCACAATCTTCTCCTTCTCCGAGAGAAAATTGAACATCTCTATCTTCAAATACTCTATCATTATACATTCCAGTTAAATGTACTGAAAAAGAACAAATTCATTACTTGTTTGATATTTACGAATTTGTTAAAAATAATATTCAAATAAAAAGTGATGTAACATGAAACATTGAGTAGTTGTATTTACCATTAACTAAGGCTCCATCTTGAGGTGTAATATAGTCTTTCCCTTGTGTCATTTGCAACCTCTCGATGCTTCCATCTTTGTCAGGACTTAAATCTTCTCCTTTCCAATCAATCATTTCAATCTAGCAAAAAAGGGTAGCTCATTTAAAATATTCAACAATGTTATAAGTAAACATTTTATATAACGAATCAATTAATATGTTCACAATCCAAATCAAAAATGTTTTCTCCTTTCGCACATTCATTAAAACAACACACATCAAATTAAATAGATCATGACCCATATATAAGTCAAAGAATATATAAATGGAGATTGTTAACCCATATATAGGTCAGAGGTCTACGACCATGCTAAATAATTTGTTATTGCCATAATATAGTTAACTGCAATATAAGAGCAATAACTTACTTCAAATTTAAGTGTTGAATTTGGTGGAATTTTAGGTGGGCTACCATTTTTTCCATATGCATATTCAGGAGCACAAGTTAACATCGCAACTTCACCCTTTTTCATAGTAGCTACTCCAATATCCCAAGCTTTAATAACACTTCCTTTTTTAAGTCCAAACTTGAACGGTTCATTGCGATCCTTGCTCGAGTCAAACTTTGTTCCATCCAATAGAGTACCAGTATAATGAACTATTACATTACTTCCAGGTGCTGGAGTTTCATCTCCAGTACCTTCTTTAATAATTTCTTTAAGAACACCTCCATCCTTATTAGGAGATATATCTACTGCAGCCATTCTAGCATAAAATAAATGCGATATTTTATAAATAGTACTTAATTTTTATTTTAGTATTTTATTCTACCAGAAATAGCATGTTCAGAGATAACTATAAAATAAGTGATAATACAGAAAGCAAGCTTATTTAAAGCATAATAATAAAATAAAATAATAAAAAATAACCAATTAATCCGATATACGATCTATATTCTTTGATGAAGGTAAATAGTGTTAATACGATTTGTACTTGTAATGATGAGAAGACAAAATATTAGGTAAATTTATTCGAAAATTTAAATGAAAATATTCAAAACTTTAAAATGCAACTTTACGATACCTTTATTTTATATTTTCTCGTGTAATATCTTATTAGTAAAATGCACTTTATTAGTATTTTACAAATACCTCGTCCAATAACAGAGGATTCCAGAAATCAACTGTCCTTCTAGCACATTTGAAGTAATCAATTTTATAGAACTTACTAGAAATTCTGAAGCCTTATTTCTATATCGATTATCAACTTCTGGTTATTATATCTCGATTGTAATATCGATATTTTCTTCTCGATTTATCGATAACATGTTTTCAAAATTGATGTATAAATCCACAATAAAAGGTATACAATGTAAGTATAATTTTATTGATAATTCTACACCTTTTTACAACAAATATTTTGTACAGAATAACTTACGTATTTTCTTAACCTTTAACTATGATCATGCTTTATTTATTGCACAATCTTGAATATACCACTTCAGACTAGTATAAGTAAAAAAGTTCACGGATTAATTTATAATTGCTATACTCTTTATTTTAATGACATGTTTAATGTCTACAAAATTTGTATGTTATGACACAATGGAATCCTAATTTTCTGAATAGAATTCCACGATTGTTGTTCTTTGCTGGTTGATGAATATCTCCATACTTATTCTTCAAAATGTTCTATTTAAGATTTCAAAGAAAAATACAAAATTGATATACGAAAGGTCATAATAATTTTAAATTAATTTGTAAATTATAAGACATTTCGTAATACATGTTATACAACAAATTAATATACAATTATTATAAATATCCAACTAGGTAGAATATGTCAATAATTACAAAATGAAAATTATAAAAAATTATTTTGAGCAGAATTATTTGTCTATTGAAAATAAATAAAAATATTATTTGAACTGAATATAAAACAATTAGCAATAAAAATTTAATTTGTAATAGTCACAAATCAATTAATTTTATATGCAAATAAATAATAAATTTTAGAAAAGTAAGAAAATTATTTTTAATATTCAAGCGCAAATTTTTGTTAACAGAATATTGAAATCTGTAAAAATAAGTTAGTGATGAACAAATTATGTAACAAAAATAATTGTTGTATGTATTTTGTGTTACTTTTTGTTTTATATTTCGGTGCACTCGAAATTGTATATTATTATTTCGATCATATTCCGCGATAAAGTGTAGGTTTAATTGATGTAGAAGATTGCAGGAAATGTCACTATATCAACGTGTTTTTGTGATACAAGATAAGCACCATAATTGTACCATACAGTAAGTATAAATACACCTGTGATCAAGCTATGGTAGTTTTTTCAAAAATTCTTTAAGATGAAGCTGTTCAACGTACATTTCTTCCTTTTTGTGTTGCTCTGCATCGCGGTATAGTTTTAATATTAATTTTAATTTTTATCTTGACTCGTCTTACAATATTCTAACGGATACAATTCTTATTTAAATTTTATTCATAAATTATTAATAAAAAGTGTATAATATAGGCGCGCAAAATTTCGCCAGTGTCTTCAAACTGACAAAACCATAAGAAATTGATAAACTAAGAATTAAAATCATTAATTAGAATTAATATAGAGTTTTTAAGGAGAAAACACTTCGTCATATATTATTATAATAAAAAGTTGCAATATATTAGTAATTAATCACTTTTAGTAACGTTTTATTTTTTGGTGGACATGATTTATGAAACAGAAATTTTAATATTTATAAAATTTTTTAAATTCTTATATGAATTATCTTATTTATGAATCTGCAATATCTCATGAGTCAATTCATATAACATTACTCTCTATTTGTATACAAAATCAGATAATTAACTTATATAACAAAAGTAAGAAATCTATTTAAAAGAAGATACCTCCATTTTGAAATTTCGTGAACTATTTCACTCGTGAAAAATCTTACTTGTTTATATCATTATTAAACAATTTTTATAAGATTTTTCGATATTTAATAATATTCAGTATTGAAACAATATTATTTAATATTTCCCTTAAATTGTAAGATATTTTACCATTTTCAATTGAAAAAATAAATCCTGTATATTCTTTTTTTGCAGATTGTAGAATTGTTGATTGATTGTTTTTGAATTTAGTATATAATCTTCTATTGTAAATCTTGTATGTAAATTTGCGAGATTTTGTATTCTGTGTATAAAAATTTCGACATTTGTAAGCTTTGGCTATTTTCGTTTTACAGAAATTGCAGATAACAAGAATCTAAATTATATTGTGCATTCAAAAATTTCGGTAAATAGATATGTAGATAAATTATACAATATTATAGTGAAATTATGCACACCTACCTTATGTCCATGTAATATATTTATTATATTACATTTTAAATTATCTGCGTTGCTGAGGGCGTTCCTTTATCTGTTGATATAATTACACCGACGCATTCACGAAACATTATGTTGTACTGTTTAAATAATTAAAATTTTACTATCTTCATTACATACTTTTTTATTAAAAAACTTAGTAATTTTCCAAGTTACTGATTCAAATTTAAGTTGTTAAAACTTATGTAGCTACTCGAAATAATTAATCAATGTTAGTCTACGATTAATCTTCGATATTTCGTTTGTCATTTAGAACATTTGGATTTAATTTATTTCTTTGTACTTCGTTATTACCAATATTCTCATATTTTTCAGCAAGCAAAAATATTTTAGTCTTATAAATGACCGAGGTTGAAAATAACACCGGTTGCAAGTAGCAAGATAAATATCTTAAAAGTATCAAAGGTACCTGCTACAGCTGTTATGTAATGGAAAATAATAACGAATAATGTTATATCAACGCTCTCGCCATTTAGATAAGCAGTGGAATAAATTTAAATAAATTTTCGATTCTATGAAAGTTATTTTCATTAATACTTTTAAATTGCAATGTAAATATTTGCCTATCTTCTTTATTCTGAAACCTTTTAGTTTAATAATCGTTGGATTTCAAGAATATAAAATATTTAATCAAAATTTGAAAACATTGTCGGGAATGATTGTAACATTACTATCTATGGTCGAACATTACAACAGACATAATGATAAAGAAACGAAAAGAAAAATATGAGATGCAAAACCAAAGCGAACAAATATACACAGAAAGTAATTTTTATTTATATAAATATAAATTTTTAATTTTAACAACTTGGCTTCTCTGTGTATTAATTTTTCATTAATAGAATGTACTAGAATTAGCTAAACAAATTATTTTGTTTTTCGTGATTAAAGTTATTTTATTTATTCTATTAACTCAATATCAAGTTACAATTAATCAAGAGTAAGAAACGGTAATTTTAATTTTACTTACCAGAATAAGTTATTCCCATAACACATGGAAATATTTATATAAATTATAGTTTTTTAATAACTATAACAGTCTCTACATAGTTATATTTCAAAATCAAGTTGTTACTTTCGATCCAGTCTGTATTAAAATTATTTATACAGTTCTTTAATATTTATTTAAATATATATTTTGTTAACAGACCTGTGCAGTAGCTACAATGAATTCTCTACCTCCTGCGTCTCCACTCCATGATGGAAAAGCGGGTTGTAGAGGAGGTCGCAGACGTTGGCAAAATGATAATGGTACAGCAGGTAATGCACAGTGAATTTACATATTATTTAAAGTTTATGTTGAAAAATTATTCGATTCTGTTATTAGATATAAAAACGTTCTATAGAACTTACGACGTTTGAGATATACTGAAGGAGATATATAAAGTGTTACAAAATTCTTAGAAACCGTAATAGATATCGATTTCACTTTTTTTTAAATTAATCTATTTGCAACGTATAACGTACTTAGTTATCAAAGCCATACCTGCCATTTGCACGAGTGACGTACATATTGGTACGTCAAAACCATTTTCTCGAATGGCATAACGATATGTATATCAAACTTTTATTCATTATTTTGACGTTAATGAACACCGTATCAGTATTCAGAAATAAATAATGTTGATATAGGTTTTTGTTTTCACTGATTATACGAGCAAACATTATTTTGTTCATAC
The DNA here is from genome assembly GCA_036983795.1 of Megachile lagopoda. Lineage (NCBI taxonomy): Eukaryota > Metazoa > Arthropoda > Insecta > Hymenoptera > Megachilidae > Megachile > Megachile lagopoda. The sequence goes on along the minus strand of CM072795.1, from coordinate 14,861,112 downwards.
TAAAACGGAAAAACGAAAAAATATAATTTTTTATTTTGATTTGAGTGAAATGAATATTAAATCTCAGAATCGTGAAAAGAATTTTCAAATACAACTTAAAAATAAAACGAAGATATTTGAGTACAACGAATAATTTTTGCAATAAATATATATCCGAAAAGTTTAAAATAAAAATTTCGTACAAAATTAAAAAAAATGGAGAAATTTTAATTCGAATAAAACGTTATTTTTATTTATTATGATACCTTTTTAACTGTAGAGGATTAACAAAATATTTTTCAAATATTTAATTCTATAACTAGTTATTATTATGCAAATCAATGTAATTATTATTTTGCTTAAAAAGAGCGATGAAGGTCGTTTCGCAAATAAAATAATTGATTGCACGTTAAATAATCAATTTCCTGCTCTATTTAATTAGAAAAAAAGAAATGAAATCGATATCTACTATGGTTTCAGAAAAAGCAAGTTTTAATATTTTACCTATTTCATCCTATATATTTTTGAAATTCTCTTTTAAAGTATTATTTTAGTATTATACAATTTAATAATTTTACTTATTTGCAGAAACAACAACTACTACTACTACTGCTCAACCATAATACTTTAATAAAAGGATAACAAACGGAAAATAAGAAATAAACAAATCAAGCAAAACAAAATTATGTTATTAAAAATATTATATTAGACCAATTATATTCTTAAATAAAAATAAAGCATTATTATAAATATGAATCAGTTTTATAATTTTCAGTACCTTTATGAGACAATTATATATAAACCTGATACATTTGTACATACATCAAAATCTATTTTAAAATTAACATTATTAACATTAATATATAAAGTATATGTGTAAAGATTCGTATCATGAAATGTTTCAGTATATTTATACTTTGACAACTGTAACATACACATATATTATGTTGGATAACAATGGCAGTGTATTTAATTACTTATAATTACATATACTTTATCTTTACGAGTAACTTAACTCTAACAGTTACATTACATTTGCTAGATATATAAAATAGTATTGTTCAATAACTATACGTTCATGATTATGTGGATTGAGGATTAAGTGTTAAGGTGTTGATCATTCAAAAAACAAATTTTTATGTTGTGGACCATAAAAATGATTTTTTATTTTTTATTTAGCCTTTTTTCTAAACCTGCTCTAATTGGCCCATGTAACTGCGCACAGTAGGACGATTTTTTTAGAGAGAGAAAAAAAAAAGAAATTAATTAAAAATTTTAGTTATGGAATTTTATTTTTATAGCTATCTCATTATTTTTGAATACTAAGAAGCTAATTGATTTTGTGTAGAATGACTCTTTTCAACAAGCATGTTTGTTGAATCTAAATATGCTGCTTCAAAGTTGATAATCAGAAACTACAATCATTTTTGTATTAAACTGATATTTTGGGAATTACTTCTTTCAATAAAAAGATTTATCTTTTGACATGGACAATTTTTTTGGTTTTAGTTGAATAACCCTCCAACAAATAAAAGTACATGAATTTTTCAGTAAAAATATTTTTAAATTTATACAATGAAGTACATCAAATGAATTAATTTTCCTATAACTTTAAAGAAAAATTTTCTGCAATAAATTTCGGTAAATCTGTTTCTTATTATAATATAAGTTATAAAATTTCCATTGTTATTTTATTTAACATTTCTACCAATTTTGATAATAATATAATGTCTTTCAAAAGATAACAGAATATCCAAGAATATACACTATTGTCCCACTGTGTACTACACACAAACAAACATTACTTTTAAAACCATCAAGTCCCATCTAGATATTGAACAAATAGTAAGTGTTTAAATGGAACTTCTTCATTGGTTGTATATGTATGTATTTATATTTTTAAAGTTATAATATATCTTATGTTTATGTTCACATTATTATCAAAATTTATGTTATCATTATCTTATAACTATGTATTGCTGATCATTTAATTCATAACAGAAATAGTAAAAGAGTTTCATAAATAACAATTATAATCTGTATAAATGTCTGTACATTTTTTATTACAACTAATCACCTAAAAGGAAAGATATGTATAGGCCAAATCAGGTATGTTTGTATGCATAATTGCATTAGTTTGAATTAAAACAGATGTATATTATCTCTAATGCTTTTACATACAAAATTTGCTTTATTAAATATATCTACATATTTTAACATCAAAATATTTATAAAATAAATTGATCTATTATAATATATCTTAATGCGACAATATAAAATGTATATCAAAAGTATCAAGTTGGATCATTATAATTAAGTAATTTTAAATAAAGAGAACATTGTCTTTAAAATTATATATACATATATATATTCCTACAGTGTAAATGTTATTCATTATGATTAAAACAAACTATATTTTTAAAAAATATAAATAATGTCTTTAAAATTTTACTTATATATGAAGTCTTTCCAATTTAAATGTTATTCAGAGTAATTTTCAGGTTTTCAGTAACTTTATTAAAATTCAATAATGACATTGAACTGTCATAAAATACCAATATCACTTATTTGTTAATGTCTGCACTTTTATCACAGTATCTTTTTATAATTCTGAGTTCACTTATTAGTAAATAAAAAGCTTAATTTTAATTTCAACAGAAAAATATAAAAATTTTAATTCAGTAATTTTCAGAAGAAAGAAATACGTAACAAAAGTAACAAGTAACAAAAAAGTTTACATGACGTATGTAACTTTAAATTTAAATATTCAATAGCATACACAACAGATACAAAAGAAATGGATTTTTGAATGAGTATACAAGTGCATTATTTCTTTTGTTTTTTTTTTTGTTGCAATATTTTACATTTCTGTAAATTATATTTTACAAAATATTAAATAACAAGTTTCAGAAATAAACATTATAATGTAATATCTTCCAGACTTAACTAAGGACAGTAATGTTTTCTATATGGTTACATAGAACTTTACAGCTTTAAAATATGTGAAATTTATAATTTTTTCATTACATGTATAATAGGATACACTATTTATTTTTTTAATAAATGAGTAAGATCTTTGTTTTGTTTTTGAAGCATTATATCTGTTTTTTCTGCTTTATCTGTTATATTATCAATTAAATCATTTTGTAAATCTATTTCTTCTGACAATCCTATCGCTAAGCCTTTCAATCTAGCTAATGAACCACTCATTTCATCTAAATTTTTTTCTAAAATCTTGCTTACATTACTACTGGGTGAATTGGTACCTTCGAATTCATCATCCAGGCCACGTAACTTGAACATAGGACTTGTACTAGCTATATTAGTCTGTACTTGTTCCAAAGAATTAGATAAAGCAGGTGATGCCATAGATTCAGAGCTAGACGATTCTGATAATATAGTAGATGGTATAGGCGCATCCAACGATTTACCACTAAGGTAGTTTTTAAGGCTTCCAAATACACTCTTTATTCCTTGAATATGTTTCTGACTAAATCTTAATGTACTATTGATATCATCCAATCTCTTTTCTGTTCTTTCTAATTGTTCTCTTTGTCTAATCAGTTCCTGAAATAAGGTCATTAATATTTATATATAAACATTTATAAAACAATTCCATTAATACAGTTGAATCGCTTAGCATTCTCAGACAAGTTTTAAAAAAACGTTTCATTATTCACCAAAACTAAATGAAAATAACTCTAATTTAGTCTGTGTCATATTCCAAGAAATGTATTAAAATGGTAACTATACATGATATGACACATAACAAAAGATTGTTTTAATCGGTAGTTATTATCGCAATTAAATAGTGATTTTTGAAATTACCTCAGCAGTGGCAGCTCCAATCTGTTCGGAATCTCTTAGCAGCGAAATAGATCTCTCTGACGAATGTATCGTCCGTTCTTCAATTTCCTTTTTCCTTTGAAGTAATTGTTGATGCTTTTGTTCCAGCTCGTTATCAAAATTATTATAATGATTGAAACTACGACCAGAGGACCTTGGAGGTGCACTGTTTAGAAATGTTTCATCGTCGATATCATCCTCGAGAGAAAAAAATGGATTTTTTGGATCACTTAAATAATTTTGACTGGCCATTTCTTAGTATTCCTCGCGCTTAACAATTTTTATATCAAAACTGTTACAAAGCTCAATTATATCGCCATACACTCCGACATTCATAGATACACTGGGGACCGACTGGCTTCCCCTGGGGAAAATGGCGACGTGAGGGAAGAGGTTTTCACTAGTCGCTACAATGTTTCAAAGTTGGATGCATTATGTCTATTTTATTCGAAAGACTCATAATTTGACGAGTTTGCGTTTTTCCTGCGCATATTAAATTGAGTTTAGTTCTACATACTTTATAATCTATGGTAACACGCATGCGTTTTTTATAGCAGTCATGATGCTGAAAATATATACAGTGGATAGAAAGTTTTATTTTTTCTATATAATTTTTGTATGGCAGTATATTACACTCATTGTACAAAATATATTCTTTTATATTTAGCAATAGAAGATGAGAATTAATGAAATTAAATTAGTAAATTAATATTGTTTCAAATGGCTTTAGGAACGTAGAATCATGAAATTTTCCGTCTGCTGGGTATATATTCATTTGGTATCAGGATCATTTTAACTGCGCTTATACATTATCATAGATTATAGAGTATGTAGAGACAATTCAATCAACATGCGCAATAAGAACGAAACTTCGTCTAGCTAATTCCTTCTCCCGTGGAATAAAGTAATTCTATTTGGCGCGATTTTCTAACTTTCATTTTTGGTAATTCATTTCAAAAATTAATTTCTTTGTACCAAAATTTCAATGCAAATGAAATTTATTATTAATTAACATTTATAGAAAAGATGAAAATATTAACTGCGCAGTTAATTTCCTGTATGTTATTCAATCACATTCTTTATCTTCCGTATTCAAGTACAGCTGGTAAAACAGTTTCTACGCAGCTGTAAATGATATTAAAAATGACAGGTAAGGTGCTGCCACCAAGTGTCCAAATATTTAAATAAGTCTCCTGTCTGCTTTTCAAACTTCTCAGTAAGCGCATATCGATTCTAGCGCGAGAAAGTAACCGTCGGCTTCGCGTGAGCGTTCTACCAGTAACTGCTTTTTCGTTTAAAATAATCTATTATTATTTATAACAGTTGACATGGAATCAGCAATTGGTCACCTTGAACAAAGTGTAAGTATCATTTTTAAATTATTTTTAAAATGTGTATGACAAATACCCATTCATAATCTTAGCGAATTTCATATTTGGTTAATTTTTAAATGTCAAACGACATTCTTTGATGGATAATATTTAATAATTTAAAAATTGTTCAATGTTACAGGTTCAAAAGGCGGACGGAAAATTAGATATGATTGCTTGGCAAATTGACGCTTTTGAAAAAGAATTTGAAGATCCAGAGAATGAGGTATGTTTTGATTAAAACGTTACCCGGAAATAAAATGTAAATAAACATTCTTTGTGTTTCATTCATTCAAATTAATTTAATTAAAAATATTAGTTACTATTACTATTTCTCAGTGTTGGTTATTTAAATGTAAAATATTTATTTATAAGAAAGAAAAATGATAAGTTTATTTATTTGATGAATTTATGTTTGTTACATCCTTCTGATGACAACCTTTGGATTTTTAGTTTTATGTTGTTTTTTGTTTTACTTTTAACAGATTTCTGTGGTTCGTCTGTTACGGTCTGTTCACCAAGTTACAAAAGATTATCAAAATCTTCGTCAAGAAATATTGGAGGTTCAACAATTACAAAAGCAACTTTCAGATTCTCTTAAAGCGCAATTATCTCAGGTGCATGGTCATTTTAATTTGCTGCGTAATAAAATAGTAGGACAGAACAAAAATCCACAGTTAAAATAAAACCAGAATACTTCATAATTTTGTTCTTATGTATTCTTAATTTATTTTTGTAGTTCTTAAAATATTTTGCAATCAGTAATTATTTGCAGTTACATGAGTTAAAGAGATTTAAAAATTTAATAACATAATATTAATCTTGTTAAAAAAAGAAATAGATATTAGTAATCCTGATTAAAGAAAATTTTTTTTTACTTTCTTACTTAATATAAAAAGCTTCTTTAATTTTAAATGCTTTTAATTGCAATAATTTAGTAGTCAGGCTTAGTTTATTTTATAATGCAATAATAACCGTAAGTTACATTTTTGCAAAAAATATATAGTTTAATAGCAATAAAATCATTATAACTTTAAATATAGAATTTCCTACAGTCTAAAGGCAACTAATGCTATTATATTTTTCAATGTTTAGTCACATTGCATTATAAGGATTGCAAATTTAATAGATTACAAAACATGTGACAGCAATTTTGTAAATTATTTTTGTCTCTATTTGACAACAGCTAATTGATCTTAGTTGCAAAACAATATATTTATCATAGTTAATCTAGTTTCACTATTGGTATGATTTAGTTTTCAATTTTGGTACATACTTGGTTCATGAATAGCATAAATAGGGATCAACAGATATAATTAATAAATAATTTATTTGACTTCCTCTGTAAGTGCGATATTTGGGGCCAATCTATATGCTTGTATGTCCACATGAAATGAGAGGGCAAGTAAGGTTTAAAGAGAAATAAGTTGAATACAGAAATAAATTATTTAGAATTTTTAATTACCAGTAACTTAGAAGTTTCTTCAAATATATTGAGAAGTTGTTTTAAAATTATATAAGAATCAGAATAATTTTAGTGCTCAAATAATCATTACTGATTAATCAAATCTAGATTCAAATAATATTTTGGAATATTTCATTTATGTAGAATACATGATTACAGTGCCAAATAGAGTATATAAATAATTTTCTGTTGCCCTATTGTATGGGTAAATATATAAGAGCTGAATATGTACTTATCTATAATAGTAATATACTGAGTGACATTATGATAATATCTGTTTAAAAGAAGTTTTATTGATTAAATTTTATGATAATGATTTTTAAAAAGTACGTATATATATTATATATATGTGTCTTTGCTCAGTGTAATTCATTAGTAGATTTATATGTTTTATGCTGTTAAATTAAATTAACGAATAAAGAAAAGTCAAATTTTTGGATAAGTGAAAGCTTAAATATGTTTCTAATAGTATTTAATTGCCATAAAGATCATACTTTTCATCTATTAAATAATATGCAAATTGCATTAGAATAATTACTCTATACATAGATGAAATATATTAGTGCTTATAAAACCATTTTCACTTCAACAATAATTTTATTAATTCTTACATTCAATCTGTATAACTGATATTATTCTTTACAATCAGTAATCTCAATTGTAGTATTTTAAACAATGACTTATGTATACAGAAGCAAACGTTGTTATAATTATAAAGTTTTCTGTCTACCAGATAAATTTTATTGTATGTATGTACATGTGTAAAGTAGCAAAAAATGGCAGGCATATTTTATGACATAAGGGTAAAGATAAAAATGTGCCAAAGGTGGCATAAATTAGAGTACCAAAAATAATATTGCCTTAAGACACAGGAGTGCATTTAACAAGCTATGTAAACTATGTTGGAGTTATACTCTACTATAATATATATACTATATAAGTTAAAAAGTCTGTTATTTAATAATGTACGTGTCAAGCAACATACTTTAAATTGGTCAATTACGTGCATTTCAAGAAAATGTTTTTTTGACTCTGTATCATTTAAAAATACATTTATACCATTAACGTATAACATATTTGATTTACCAGTGTATTTGTACATTAAAGCTTTCAAACTGATTTTTAGCATTTGTATTAAATCAATGAAAGGAAGCCAGAATCAAAACTTGTGCTAAATGTATATTCTCAGACTTACTCCTTTATTTTTTCACCTGTTCTATTTTTCACGAAACAGGTAGAAACAGAAAGGTAAATGCGTGTTCGTGCGGCATTTTCTTGAACGGAGTAACTGAGTTTCATAATCGTAAAGCGGTTAGATATTTTCTTCGAACTTGAACAAGTTCAATTACCTATTAAATGTAATCACTCTTCACGAGATACTCCTTTAAGTCAATACTAATAATTCAGGAAAGAAAATATTTGTGATACTCAGTGACTCACACGTTTATTAGAGCTAATTTATATCTCAGCTAATAGGTCGTGTGTAGAACGAACGAGGCGCAGGGAGTTCTGAACAATCGCATAAAATGTGTTGTTAACTGAAAATATAAATTAGCTCGTAGATTGACCTCTAGCCTTTATCTAAGCAATTAGATCTGATCTATATGAAACTGTATCGACGCATACAATACATGTACATGTAGTGACGTCAGTCACAGTCACGTGTACTTATTTTTTTATTGCAGCAATATACTCGTGCCATTCAACAAAGGCACACACCTGCTTTTTGAATAAACTCTTTTTATAGGGCACAGGAGCGTACTGTTATGTAAATTTTTATACACAACATCGTCCGTAATTGCATGAACCACTGCGAATCTTAAATTCATTTCACTCGTGCAGACTTTTACTGAGTTAATATTTTTGAAAGATGTCTTCTATTAAACAGTAAATTATTACCGATTATTAATTAAATCTCGTTGATTTTTATGGCATAAATTTTATCGTGTAGACGAAATTTTGTAGCAACACATCTGAATTTAAGATTTTTCTGTTAGCAAATAACTTGCTGGTTTGTCTTGAAAATTATTATTGTATTTGATCTCGAAAATTAACATTTGATCTCGACAATTGTAATTATATTTTATCTCGACGATTATTATTAGAAGTTCGTGTAATTTACACGAAATATACAATTGCATGTTTTTTCGAATACTTTGAGATACACGTGGCTCTGATTGTACGGCGAGTAGTGTTAATGCTCGTTAAAATTGTTTTCTAGAATAGTCGTAGACGATAAGCTAAGAGAAAAATGGTCTGGAACACATTTAAAACGTGCCAAAAATTTTGGTCAATTAGTATTAAATATATCGTGTGTTTTATTTCGATAGAATTGAACGCAGATTCTTGGACATCTGCTTTTACCGTCTACATATCACATTTTCGCGTTTTTCGAAGATCTATTTCACCTTTTTACACGTGATGCTTCTGCGAGTACTCACTGATCCTTTGTTCGTTCACAAAAAAAATCAATAGCAATTGTATAAAAAAAAGGAGCGAATAAAAACGAAGACTACGTGCGAGTAATTGATTAAAATTTTGTATCGTTATTTCGTACTATTGTATAATTCTGCATATCTATATTTTGTTATACGATTTGCAATATAAATTGAATTTGTTTATTATCCTTGTTGTACTTTGTATATTTTAGATGTCTACGACGAAAACAATGAAATCGTGGTAGAAAATGTACGAATACTTGTGTTTCGTAATTAGTAATAATTAAAGGAGAAGAAAATGAAGGATTAGCTTCGTTTTTAATTAAACGCCTTGCATACCTCTTTTTACAAATGTTATCGATGAAACTTCAATGCATGTTGCACGCTTGAATATATAAATGCATACAATGTATCGACCATTACTTCATACAAATCTTTCATTGTTCATTTCTGTTAGGCGTTCAAATGGTTCACAGAATTGTATGGTTTCGATTCCAATTTGAATTACCCGAAATAATTATTGTCGTTATTGTAACAGCATGTTAAATCGTGAAACAGAATATCGAAATATATTTTTGATATTTTTCTTTTCCGTTTCATCGTTTTCCATTCGAATGTTTCTGATTCGAAATGTTTTTCAAGCGTTCTACAAAACGATTGTTTGCAGAATTTTGAAATCATCACGAAAGCATTCGTCGAATTTTTCAAATTGGAATTCTCGCAGCACAATGTTCGAACCGAGCGTTGAAATTTATCGAATCGTTTATCATTGTATTATACACGATTGCTCAAATGTTTCGATGTACATTATACAGAAATTATATGACACGACAAAAAAATTGTATCTTTTTAGATATTTATCACACTATTATGTAATAAATTGTTAACTCTGTAGCAAATCATTAACGAGTAGTTTTTCTTTCCCCGATAAATTAGTCCCCGAGTGTAATCAGACAAGATTTAATTAAAGTAATAAAATGTTACCTTATGATTATTAGCGATCACTGTGATCCACTTTGACTGTTTTTATCATTAATTCGAAAAATGTTTTTTTAAGAAATATTTTATAATCGACGGAAACAAATGCAATATGTTTTGGATAAAATCTGAATTTATTTTCTTTTATGTTTGCTTCGCTGGGAACACGATGTATATTTTTTGTGTTCATCTTCGACAATTTATCATCCCTTGAGTTACGGACATTATGTAAAACGGACTGTATTTCGCGATCGTCCAAAAGGCTTCTTTTATTCATACACTTTTGGACCTTTTGAAAGATTGGATATTTTATGATCTCTATTCACCATATCTCGATTTACAAAATGGGAATTTTCTGATCGCAGACGCAAAATATACCGGATTTCATTTTTATTTCGAATTCTACTTTGAATCTTCAAAATTATTGTAACAATACTTTTATGAAGGCATCAATTTTCAGAATCGTTGCGTATTAGATTGGCAAATTCTCAAGTTTTTTATATATTTTGTTTAAAAATTGTTCGAGTGGATAATTTTTTATCTAAGACAGAAGATAATTAGATAAAATTATATCGTAGATCATAAATTAAAATTGTTAATTGAAAACTGTCGTTTGTTTAAAATTTGGGAAAGGTAATGGTTTTATGGAAATGTAAGGAAGAAAGTAAATATAACAAAAAGCAGTATAAAACAAATTAAATAGCAATGGGATTAACTACGCGAACTACACGTTTTGTATGATAAACTAATAAAATATTCAGTTAGGTTAGGTTTATTTTCATCGTTTAAACTTTAAATCGATATAAAATAAGAGTTACTTCATGGAATTTTTATGTTATGAAACCTTGTTAGACCTCTAATCTTTTAAAATCCTTTAACATATCCAATTACGTTAAAACTTGTTCTACATGGATAATTATCAGTGAGTTTAACCCTAGGGAAATGTAGAATCTACAAATTGCATGAAATACAGATTTTCTTCTATGAATATTATAAAATATACAGCTACGTGAAGTGTAGCTCCTTCATGATTCAAAATTTATTTTATATACTTTTGCTCATCACTAATATGAAGGTTTATGGTATCTAGTGATTTTTACGTAGTTCCAATATATAAACTAGATTATACCCAGAACCAGGTCACGATGAGATTTACCTTATTTTATTGCCGTAATAAAATATCAGTATATGTCTTGGAACATAAATTTTATAGTTTATGTTTCATCACGATATGTTAATTATTATGAAGTAGCTTCTTAGAATGAATACGTGTCCATGAGCTGTACGATCTTGAATATTAAGACCATGAATCACACACGAATATCCTTTCTATGATTAACACTGATCTGACCGGTAACATAGTTTAAGTTTGAATTTTTCTTTTTTAGATAAGAATTGTACGCTCGTTGAGTTAATTAACTCCTTACTTTATCACTTTTTTTAGAGATTCGTTACTGTAGCATTTATTATGTATAACGCTCTGAAAAATTAATAGAACTAAATTCATTGTGTTAAAAATGATTTCTTTAATTTTCTTTTAAACTTTTCCTTTAATTTTTAATTTTTGTGTGAATTGTTTTTGATTAGGGGTTAAATTCCTTTATGTGAATAAATGATGTATAAATTAAGTTAATAAAATGAATTTATTAGAAGAGTTAGCATTTTAAATTTTAAATTCCTTTGAAATGCAGAACCTGATATTTGGGATTCATCATTTTTATTTAAACCTTACGATTTATAAATTTTTTGAAGATTAGAAATTATTCTAAAGGTTGCTTTAAGAAAAATGTTGTTTATAATTTCAATGTAATCATTATTTAATTATTACTAATTGATTATTACTTAAGAGAGCGCATACTTTTGCTCACACTATTTTAATAATGTGAAGAATTCGTCATGGTATCATAAGACGGAAAAAATCATCACGAATGGTACGTAAATGCATAATGTATAATATTCTAAATAAACTGTTTTAAATAATTTTAATGTTATCATTTCTTTTTTCACAGGAAATTATGCTGTCATCTATTACATCATAGCTTTAACGAACTCTCCGTTATTAGCTAATTTTGATGAAGGTCCAGCAAGTTTATGATGAGCGTAGTCAAAGCTTTTTACACGAAATTAACGTACGCTTTACTTACACAAAAATTAAGGTGTAGTCGCTTAATATAGAACTTATTTATTTAAAAAATTCGAACTGTCAATTAAGAACACTTTTATTAAAATTTGATACATCTTTTTATAATTTTATACGTACTTTTTTGCAACTTTCTAGAACGTACAGTAAAAAAAAATTTGATGCCTTCGAATGAATAATTTGCACAAATAAAAAACGATAGTTATTCAAGTACACAACTAAAAAATGGATGTCTAATATGAAATCCAGTCTGTTTGTTCCTGAAATTTATTTTTTCTACATTTTTACGTGAATTGAACATACGAGATCTATTTCTGTATCATCATAGTTTGGTCCATCGATAATACTTTTCACCGATAACTGGATACAATTAACTTAAGTATACAAAGTGTTATCGATGGGTCCGTGAAAATTGCGGTGCTAAACAAATAAATTTCATGTGCTCAACTTGTGAAAAAACACAAAAAAATAGGTTTCAGGATTAACTTGTTTATCAAGATCCAACTTATAATAACAATTTTCAGGAGTCTCACATTAGGAAACCATAAGCTTGTAACTATCGAGCAGCTTCGAAGTTGAATCTTCGTTACCTAATGATGTGTAATTAGTAAGTCTTAAACTTCATCGCATGCACTATATAACAGTATCTGTGAAAATGATTATACACCTAGCATGAGGTATTTGTAATTTAACCGAACCACTTCAAAAACTTTCCGCAACGTATTTCACAAATATAAGATTGTTTAAGATGTTTAATTGATTTTAAAACCAATGTGATGATAAAACACACATGACAGGTTAATTACGAAATAAAGCAGCATCCTAACGACTTTTACAAGCTCCATTACGGAGATAAGTTGGGGTCATATATTAGGAGAGGTCTTCATATTAGGCAACTTTACCCTATCAATGGAATTATGGATCAATATGTTCGTAAAAGCGTAGTAGACAATCATTTGCTTTCTTGCTAATAATAATTTAACACGCAAGTAAACTTTTCAAATAGATAATGATGCGAAACGTACTTTCTAAGAGCAAAGTTTTTGTCTAAACGTATTATGGCACGAATTACAACGGAACTCCACGAACCGGTACTCACAAATTTAAATGAAACTTTATGGGATTATAGCGTGATTCAAGGTAAGAATAATACTATACATAATTCGTGCGTAATGGTCCTTTAAAAGTATGAAAACTAACCTCGAAGTGAAATGGACATCTTGTTAACATATTTATAATTTTCAAAATATTTGTAGTAGAAAATGATAGAATAAGAACTGCAAACTTGCATTGACAAAATTCTGCAAATACTATTTTTTCCGGTAAAATAACTTCTAAAATTTTATTACGTATTGAAGAAAGTTCTTGCCAATTCTGTGCTTTTTAAACTGTATACACATTCTCAAATGTGCCTAATTGATAATATTTTACAAATAGCAAAGCAGCAATCACGACTGTTAAAATTTTTGTCACGAAGGTAAGTTGGACTGCCGTATTAAAAGAGGTTTTCATATTAAGCAAATTTACCATGTTATATCTCTTTCACATTAAGGAGGTCTTCATATTAAGCAACTTTACCCGAACACGTTAGTATTTATATTATTAAACAGAGTTAAGTTGTTTGAACTCGAGTGTCGATTAACCTAAAGGGGTTGAACTGCGCCAGAGGAGCGAAAGACCAGGCATTATCTTCGCTTCCATTTTCACGGGTAGGGAAACCAAGGTTACTCGTTTGAAAACCGCGTTTCAAATGCTCGCTACGAGGTCAGATAAAGCAGGCTAATCAATTACTCATTTCCTTTTAACATCGTCCGCAACGGGGTAGCCTTAAAGGCCTTTGATTAGCCTAGAAAAGTCACCCCATTTCCTTGATGAAAAATCTTTGAAATCATCTGTTTACGGGGTATCGTGAACCGATATCGTTGAGTGCGATTTACCTAATTTCTGCGAAAAATTTGGGAGCTTTTTAGGTCACGAAGCGTACAGGTAAGCGGTAAAGAAAACTAGGAAACTGCAGGTTAAAAATTGAACCATCTTTTAGCTTTACTTTTCTACGTAAGAGGTTTAAATTTTCAATGGTATTAATCTGTTAACTTGTTAAAGTTTCAACTCGCTGTAATAAAAAAACAGTAAGGAAAAGTAAATTGTTTCTTAGCAAATATAAGTACGTGCTTTCTTTCTAGTATAATAATAATGGAGTTAAATTAAAAATTTTTTGATAAATTAATGTTATAGTAGGATTATCGTACCTGTGGATTTGTTACCCGTAGACGAGTTATCTGTGATTGAAGGAATTAAGTGGTGATACGCGGGAGAGAGATCTCATCAGTCATCGGCTTCTAACTGAAGAGTTGAAAAATGTAGAAACTTAAAAATTTAGAAAATTTAAAACTATATTTTTAGATTGGGAAATTCAGAAATTTTTGAATTTTTATATTTAAAAATTTGGGTTGTTGCATAGTTGAGAATTTGTAAATTGGAGAGTTTGAAAATTTAGACATTTTTGAATTTGGAGTTTGGAGATTGAGAATTTTATGCATTTGAAAAATTAGAAATTTGAGAACTCGAAGATTGAAAATTTGTAAATTTAGAAATTTAGAAACGTAGATATTTGAAAATTTGTTGTTGAAATTTTAGGGACTTGAAAATTTGAGAATTTAGGGACTTGAACATTTATAAGCTTTCGAACCTAAAAATTAAAAAATTGAAAACTTTAGTTATTGAAAATTTGAATTTGGAAATTTTGGCATTTGAAAATTTGAATTTGGAAATTTTGGTATGTGAAAATTTGAATTTGGAAATTTTGGCATTTGAAAATTTGAATTTGGAAATTTTGGCATTTGAAAATTTGAATTTGGAAATTTTGGCATTTGAAAACTTGAATTTGGAAATTTTTGCATTTGAAAATTTGAATTTAGAAATTTTGGCATTTGAAAATTTGAATTTGGAAATTTTGGCATTTGAAAATTTGAATTTGGAAATTTTGGCATTTGAAAATTTGAATTTGGGAATTTTGGTATTTGAAAATTTGAATTTGGAAATTTTGGCATGTGAAAATTTGAATTTGGAAATTTTGGCATTTGAAAATTTGAATTTGGGAATTTTGGTATTTGAAAATTTGAATTTGGAAATTTTGGCATTTGAAAATTTGAATTTGGAAATTTTGGCATTTGAAAACTTGAATTTGGAAATTTTGGCATTTGAAAATTTGAATTTGGAAATTTTGGCATTTGAAAATTTGAATTTGGAAATTTTGGCATTTGAAAATTTGAATTTGGAAATTTTGGCATTTGAAAACTTGAATTTGGAAATTTTGGCATTTGAAAATTAGAAAATTTAAAAATCCAAGCAACTAAAACTTGTTTTTTAAATTGTAGAAAATTCGAAATTTTTAAATTCGTGTTTGGGTATTTCAGGATTTGGAAATTTAGATATTGAATTATTTTAGAACTTGAAGATTTGCAAATTTGTAAATTCAGAAATTTCTCTTGGATACGATCTTCCTGCGTTAACTTTTGAATATCAATTAATCACATAACGAGTTAACTATGTACATAGTAATATTTAACTTTCAAATTTTAGATCTTGTCTTTTATCGTTGAATTCAGGAAATGTAACTGTTATTATTTCCTGCATGTGCACTATAGTGCAATTTATTATTCAGAACGCGTTGTGGAATGTGCACTCGGGAGAAGAGTTTAAAAAATTCATGCTTGAGTAGATTCAGTTTGAAGTTTCATCGGTTTTTAGTGGTCGTATATCGAATTTCTAAGGTAAATGTATTACATATTTATGCTTTATGGGATTGGCAGAATTAAGGAGAGAACTTTATAACGTTACCCTAAATGTCCCTGAGATTAGTTTAGTCTGAAATTTATTTTCTTCTTGGAAGTATTTTTATGTAAGTTTGTGTACTTTTAAAAATTCTTGTACTTTGGATTTTTCATATTTGTAAGTAGTTTATTGCATGTAAAATAGCTATTTCACAAAATAAAAATTGGTACATATCAATGGTATAATAAAATGCAGAAATTAAGGTGTAAAAATGTAATTTGAAAATTAATATTCGTAGCTGTTTTTATTTGAGCTAGTTGAAATAATAAAACAAATAAAATTTACTGTCGTTATCTTTTAGTTTTATTATTATCAGATTTCTGAATTTCATAGAATACTTTTTCTTTATAAAAGATTCATGGCACAAGAAATAAAAGTTCTTGAATAAGAATGAGATCGTAATGCAACCACCACTGTTCCTTGAGCACACAAATGTATGCAATTATGTGACTAGAAATTTTTATCTAGTCTCTATCATGACGATTTTTATTTAAACAAAGCCGTATGCAATTATATAAAATTGTTTTATTCTAAACGCATTTTTAAAATCATTTTCTATGTTCTTTACACAATTTTACATATTACGTATTTTATATAGTTTATAGTGGTATTATTACTGTAAATAATTTTAATCAAAATACACTGGAATGCAAAACTATTTTTAACATTTTTTCGAATTTCAAGAAAAATTTGAAGAAGTTATAGGATACGAAACAGTATGTTATACGCATGAAAATCGTTGAAATTGCACATATGTCGAGATATAAATAAAAATTTGTTTTTTCATCGGTGCAAGACCAATCATTGCATAAAACTCTAAATCTCTCGAAAATCGTAGTAACGCTTTCCCCTTCAGTGTAGTATTTTCATGTATTGGTGAAAGAAATGCGGTTTATGAATTGAATTTGTGGAGGTAATCTCTTAAGACGAAAGGATTATTTCAGCTGAATTGCTGTTTGACCGGTCAATTTTTACTTTCACCGAACAATGCGGTCGCACCACACGCTTTTCCTTTTAACCAGACGGAATGATTCAACCGGATGACCGGTTCGAAAGAGCGACGATGATGGTGCATCCACAACCATAAACGCTGCACTCGGCCAACACCCCTTAGGCAAAGACCGTCCGATCGATTCCTTGCTGAAACCCTACTTTCTGTGGCTTTATGCTGCATCCGCTCTTGCATTTCGTCTCCATCGTTTCCGGGCCAGCTTAAAGCTAAAGCTTCGAAAGAAGTCGTCGACCGTTGATAACGTGAAAGCGATTATTTCGATTCTCGAAAGCGTTGCGAATTGTCTTGCAACAAAGTTCAATTTAAGAACTGTTCCATTTCATTTGCTATAACTAATGCCAGATTTACGAGCGTTTCGTAACTAGTTACTTTCAGATTGAGAATACACGCGAGACATAATATATAATTATTATATAATACAGTTTGTACAATTATTGTTTATTTCTTAACATTTTTTAATAAAGATTCATATTTCTATTGTTTGGAATGAAGAATCTGAGATCCGCCATTTTGATGGGTTCCGTAAGTGTATTAAAGTTTACAGATGTTTTGACTAGCGCACCTTAATATTATTTTTATTAATCACTATAATTGATACTACTTATAATTTTACGAAGTGTTAGCATATAGTGCAAAGTGATTTTGTTTCTTTCAATTATTTTCATGAAAGTTGAAATACATATTGATCGTTTAGATTTTTAGTAAATAACACTGTACCACATTAATATCCTATCATACACAATACCACGCTATAACACATATATACAATATAAATAATATATAAATATATAAATAAAATAAAATATATAATATATAAATATATAAATAATAAATAATATATAAATAATAAGTAATATTTGTGTTAACATCCTATCATGTTAATTTCTTGTATGAACTTTGTAATTGGTAATTTTATTTTATGTTCATGCACAATTATTTCCTAAGTAAAATAGAAAAAGTGTATCAGACGCAATTTCTCCGGCGAAATAGCATTTTCTC
Organism: Megachile lagopoda; assembly: GCA_036983795.1. Lineage (NCBI taxonomy): Eukaryota > Metazoa > Arthropoda > Insecta > Hymenoptera > Megachilidae > Megachile > Megachile lagopoda. The sequence goes on along the minus strand of CM072795.1, from coordinate 14,843,051 downwards.
TTCAAACAATTCATGAGTTGGAGACAGACCAAGAATCGAAATTAAACGGAACAGAGTAAACATATCTTCTGTACAAGTTCTCCGAGAAATGCCTATGTGTATGTACAGATTTCTATGAGGCTGGAAGAAAAAATGGGGTCAATCTTGCACTTAATGCAAACTCTAATTCTAATCAATCTGATAAGCAGCTGGGGGAATTCGTGGCCAAGAATGAAAACTATCGGTGATTTATTAGCAAAGAAAATAAATAGCTCTTTTATGCAAATCTCAATCTATTTCAAATATTTTTTTGTATACTAACAAATTTACATTCGAAATTACAACAGTAAAAACTTATACCTTTTTAAGATAATTAAATGTAATTATTAAATGATTAATATGCACTTAAGTGATTTACTATAATAAAACTGTTAGAAAAATATATTCAGTGACAATGAATTTTAAAGAAGAATTAACACACAGAGTAAATATTAAAGGGTCAAAAATATTATTAGTATAATATATGTATATTATTATTATTACTATTATTATATATATTATATTTTATTAATATTAACAATTTATTATATTTATTAGTTTTTTCTTTTACATATATATGTCTCGTTATAATAAATAAAATATCAACCAATATACATATTTAATACAAACAACGTAATCTTTCTATTTAAAAACTGCACTCGATCATTAGCACCTTATTAATTGTTATTTTAATATTTAACGAGTAATTTGTATTTAACATTATGGAATATAGAAAACGAGTTTCGAAGAAGATTAATCTGGTTTAAAAACTTGAGAAACTTTATGAAAATTATGGCTAACGCGTTGGAACAAGTTGTCAGATTAATTTAGACCAACAGAAAGCGAACAGTTTGAAAAGTTCGATCAGTTTTAAACCAAGAACGATAAATTATTGGTTCTGGAACGAGTATCGAGAACACGAAAAGTGGTTTCAACAATGGGGCTGCCTTTAACAGCAGTAACAAAGTTAGCTTAAGTTTCACAGAACATAGTTCGACATCGAAGGAGCTGTGTTTAATAATACTAATATTTTACAAACTGTTGCGTGAATGTTTTCAGAAGTTCTTGAAATTTGAATTGTCTATTTATTAAGTGGATTGAAATGAGAAGAAACAGAAGCACTTCATCGTTAGTAATAAAAGAAATGAATTTATCAGCAAAGAAGGTACATAAATTAAATAAAATTACTTGTTAGTGATAGAAAAAGGGAATAATTAAATCAAAATTAATGTTTATACATTAATTAAATTAATAAAAATGTGTCATTTCCCTCTTTTGAATTGTGTACAAATATTATAATTGCATTGGAATTATTATAATTATGGATAATGTTATCGATAAACTATTATTATCATGATCAGTCGGTACTAAAAACTTTACATAAAATTCTTAAAAATAATCCAACCATAATAATCATATTTCAAAGTATTTAAAATTAAATTACTATTTTACTATTTTTAATTACAATTTTAAATTAAAATCGTTGTACAGTTCATCGGAATTAATTGACTGCATCCATTTAAGCCAAATGTGCCCGTGTCACGAAGTACAACGACCCAGGAGCGTATCGTTGATAAATCGAGCGGATCCACGTCGATTAGAAATTTGCGAGAAATCGTGTAGACAGAAGCAGCCTCCGAAACGCTTGCAATTTCCTTTTCACAGCGTTTGCTCAAGAGCAAGGTACTTTCCGCTCAATTTCCATCGCGTGTCGCGTGAAAGTGCAACTCTATTACAGAATAAACTGTCAATGTACTTATGGTTGTCTACACGGGTTTGCCCGTTAGGCATGACAAACTATCAACACGCTACCGGTTAGCACCTTTTCACTTTTTCACTTTCCTGACTGCGGTAAATACGTTTATATATATAATTATAATTTTTATATTATAGCTGCATTTTTAGCACATACACAGTATGTCTGAAAAGTAACGGAACTTTTTAAATTCAAGGAAAACTACTAGCACCATCTATTAAAACAATATGCTATCTGAAAACAGTATTCCTCCCCTACAAAACAAAACAATCATTATGAGAATCGAGCAACGAATTGCAAACTTATAGCGTTTAAAGCGACAGAACCTTTCGTCACCGTGTCACAAAATCACGATGGAGCAAAGAGCGAATATTAAATTCTGCTCGGTAAAGCTCGGTAAAACTTTTACAGAAACATTTGAATTAATGAAAAATGTTTATGGCGACGATTGTTTATCCCGTACACGTGTGTTCGAGTGGTATAAGCGGTTCCAGGATGGTCGTGATACTTTGGAAGACGACCCAAAGCCAGGTTTTGGGTATTTCTAAATTCTAAACGATTCTAAAGGTATTATACTTCGGGAATTCGTTCCACAGGGACAAAATGTTAATGGCGAATATTATCTGGGTGTTATGGAACGTTTGTGGAAAATAATTGTTCGTGTGAGGCCCGAATATCGAGCGCCAGGGAGTTGGTTTTTGTTGCATGATAATGCACTATGTCACAGAACTGTCGCAGTTCGTGAATTTTTGACGAAAAAACAAGTCTGTGTGCTCCAACATCCTCTATATTCGCCTGACTTATCTCCATGCGATTACTTCCTTTTTCCAAAATTGAAATTAGCCATGAAAGGAACGTTTTATTACACTGTTACACAAGTCCAAGCAGCTGTGACAAGGGTGATTGAAGCAATTCCGCAAAACGACATAAAAAAATCTATGTTAACATTGCCTGAACGTGCCCAGGGGTGTATTGATGCGGAAGGGATGTATTTTGAATAAAAAAAATTAATTTTGGCAAAATAACTAATACTTTTTTTTTTATTTAAAAAGTTCCGTTACTTTTTAGACATACTGTGTAGTTCTACTACTACTATACACAGATTATTTTTATTTAAAGCACTAGCTAGCTCTTAGTTTATTTAACTGTCATATTGACGCAGTTGAGAATCTGAGTTGATTTTAAATAATAAATCATCCCTTTCTGTATACAATAACAAATACAGTACTGCAGTGTCCTAGTATCAATGTGAGTAACCGTGTGCCAACGATGTTAAACATTCAAATGGTTCTTCTAAAATTTGTTTATAACCTTTTTTTTAGCCGGAGTGATATGATCTTTTATTTACACTCTATTTTTAGACAGGTACCATGACCTACATGGAAGTCGGGGTCACCGGACATCAACTGGACAAATCGTGTAAAGTTCAACTTGTTTAAAAATTCAAAAGTTTGATTTATGGTATCATTTAAATCATCAATTATCACATTTGTAATTTACATACGTAAATATTTGAGGAGGTATTGTCAGAACAAGTGTTCAAAATATTTATTTTGATACACGTAAAACCTTGTAATGCGAATAACGCTGTATGACGAATTTCGTTTGGAATTATCACAAAGCAAGCACCTCTTACGCGTTGTATGTCATCCTTGTCATCCCATAAATAGAAATCTAGAGGTGTGAAGTGTGGGGAACGTGATGGACATTTGTTGGTTGCACGATCGAATGCACTGAATGTTTGCTTTTGTGAAACATTTTAACGTCTACAGCGATATAGCAACAATAAGGAATTGTAATATTCAGAAAGTGACAAAACTTATTTACCATTTCAGTTAACCTAGAAAAATTACAGCATGTAAGTGTATTCTAACTTTTAGAGTGATATGTTCACTATACAAATTTCCCGCTTTTTTTTTAATTTTCATTGCAGGTTCAGATGAAAAAATTGTAACAAATTTCCTTATCCAGATGATGAAAGTATGTTGTCTAGTAAATTAATTCATCTAGATTCCGAAAATGACTCACAATTTGGTTCAATTTTGAAAAAATTATTTTACACATATTTTAGACACTATTTATGAATAACACTGAAGTTGCAGTTCCGTGAAATTACTCGAAATGACCTTTAAAAATCATCGAATGGTTTCATATTGAAAGTATCGATTGAATTGTTACACGCAAGGTTAACAGGATCGTGAAAGGGAAATATTTCGCTTTACGTGTTATACGGCTTTCAAGAATTTTAATAAATTTTGTTTATACCACGGAATGTATAATTAATCATTACATGTATTTATGACTCACCATTTATCAAAAATGTGACTATTTTCTTTGCGATTGAGTGAATAATTCGTTTGGTAATAAATTGTATAATTTGCAATTTGCAAATTTCTATATATTTGCAATATAGTAACAATATTGTAGAGAAACGCAGTCAACTTCAAATTCGCAGTGCTTTGAAGGAAATAATATTAAATAATGACTGAACTTCTTCAGAGCAGAAATTCCAACTTATTTCAATAAAACTGTTTACAATATTAACTATTAATCCCCAGTAATTTAGTACATAACTAATCATTTATGTAGAAAGAAGACAGTAATTTCAATGAATAATTCAGATCTTTAATGAATACTCGAAATTATTCCACATAATTGCAGATACTACGTTTAATTTATTAGTGGATCTGCATTCTACATAAATTGCTATAAAGGAATATACATTAGTCTAAAAAACCTTAATTAAGAACAGCTATGAAAATAATGTATTCCTAATTACTGTAAATTATATTTCAATTAAATATAAAATAAACTACTCTGATTCATCAATTTTATAATGAAGTTTTAAATTGTATTTAACTTAAAATAAAGTTAAATAAACAACTGATTTTACATAAAGAAATAAAAAAAGTTTTAGAAATATCAGTACTAGTTACAAATCTATGTTTAACATGGAATTACATATTAATATGGAATAGTTTATTATTATCTAATTTATTTTAGCATTTATTAGCAATCACTTCAGTACAGAAATTTCTTTTTACTACAGTTAATTAAACAGTTAAGCGGATCTTTAAGAAGCTGTAAGACTCCTTGATTAGTTTTACACTATCTAACTTTTTACAAAGTCTTTTCATTAAGATTTTCATTAAGAGTGGGTTATAGGGCCGGTTTACACGTCGTTGTGTTTTCTTCGTTCAAATAAGGTTTTGACCAAATGAGTTTCCTTCCATTTTTGAAGACAATTGGTTAAAAAACGAATTCGTTTATGTGGTTCATTGCTGCATAAATAAACTACATATTTTACTATCATTATCAAAAACACTTCGTTTCCTTTTTAATTACAATCTTTTTATTTCACATATAATTTGCAGTATAAATTTTCTCCCTTTTGTTATTATTACTTATACAAATTTTATTATTATTTTTAGGCGTTTAAAAATGTATTCTTTTACGAAATGTACTCATTTTACGTAACGAAGAGTTAAATAAATATTTCGAACAGGATTACTGCGGCTAATGTAGAACACCTGGGTTTAAAAGCTTACCAAACACAGAAACGTGTTCTCTTTTCTGTGAAACCGATGCTAAAACATTACAGTATTAATAAATATTTGTATCGTAATGGTAAAATGTGTTTAACTGCCTTAAAATTATGGTAAAAAATGTAAAATAAGTCAACAGCAGTTTGAAAAAAAAAAACATGAAAATGTAACCTAGAAAGTATGTAAATGAAATCTAGAACATTTTATCTTTATTATGAAAATGAATATTTATTTAAACAAACAAGATAAATAAATAAATATCCTACACTTATTTTAAGTTCATCTAGTACATTGTGTTCATTGTGTACCTACACTGTTCACATTTAAATACATAGAATCCATTTTCCACCATTATCATTACAATATAATTAGAATAATAAAAATATCTTACAATACTACGTAATATTAACAAGCAACGTGTATTCAATATGGAACATGTTCCACATTTCGTAAACTCAACATGTTCCATATTGCGTACATGCGTATTTCGACAGGAAAATAATAATTATATATGAGGAAGACGGATTTCACGATAAATCACTTTTGAACACTCAAAAACAGATACGTTTAATAATAAATCATGCAAGAGAGATATTTTATAACAAACTTGTTCCTAAAATTTGACTATATAACATTATTTCTACCAAGACGTATCAAAAGACACCTTTCAAATAACTTAAAATTATTCTCCAAGTTGAATCATTTCTCCACAATTAATTTTTTGACTTTTCATACAATAGTTGTTAAATTAATTTAGATATCATTTTCTTCCAGCTCATTCTCGATCTAAAAATGTGCTATACTTATTTCTACCATGAGGTCTTTTGACACCTTAAGGATTTCATGACAGTGCCTAATTTTAAACCATTTTACATATAAATATCAACACCATTTTGCAGCATCATATCAATTATAATCAGATTAATCCCGATTTCAGTTGTAACGGAAAATACAGGAGTTGTGGCATAACTTTGATATTCGCTTATTTCCCGCCATGTTGCATTTCAGTGTACACCGCCATATTTATATTTTGTAGATTGATGAATCAAGCTAGAATTTACAACCTGATAATCTCTAATAAAAACACATCAATGTATCAATAAATATATTCCTCAAATTATCTACATTGAACTGATAATTTCCCAACAGTTTTGGCAATTATTTACATTCAAACGGAAAAGGTTAAAAAACATCTTTTGGCCGAAATAGGAATACACAAAATCGTGGTAAAAATAGTGTTAACCTGCCTTTCAGAAACTGTTAAGCACTATGAAACATAACAACGCTTTTAACATTTCGGCTTAAGCTCAAATGCTAATACAATTGTTTTTTGTAACGATCTATTTTATATAATTATTAATTTGTTACCTGTATTTACTGAAATATTGTGATGTTTCATATAATTACTAGCCTACGAATTGTATATTTGTTGAACACTCAGTTGTGAGTATCTTCTTCCTCAAGCCATTTTGATGTTGTTAATTTTATTACCGCAAATTCACCTATATTTGCAAACAACCAATATACGAGCATGGACCATCAAGTGAGTATTCAACGTAGAAACTCTCGGAGTTCACGATGTATAAAAAGAAGTTGAAAGATACGAAATTAATGGAGATGTACCATAGAGAGGCAATTCTTTTTTCGATAAATGTTTGCGCTGTACTTCTGTTCAGTTCCGCGAGCTCTTTATACCTTTTTGTTCACAAAAACGAACGGTGTATCGTTCAAATGTACAGAACCGTTTCATTTTCATTCGAATGCAAGTTAACAAGTGAACCACAAACCTTTCAAACGCAGTCACCGTGAATTAAAATCGTTGAAGTTCGTTCGTGAATTTTCCACGCAGCTCTTCACGCCATAATATGTATTTCGACTGCTCAATTTTTGAAAGATAATCCAGAGAACCCGAGTAGTTTGCGTATAAACGGTACGAATGAAAATTGAGGAATTTCCTGAGTGACAAATGCATTTGCAGCTGCAGTAATAATGGTATTATATTGTTAATAAAATAAATACACGACCGTGATCAAATTCAGCAGTGTTTGATATACAACATCAAACATAATAGTTGAGGGAATTGTATTTACAAATTCCAATGTGGTACAAATGGAAAATTACAAATTAGCTTTGGAATATTATATGAGAAAGTACGAATTGTTATGGTTGTAGACTTTTAGACTATTTTATCGAATTTTATTGAATTATTGAAGTCGTATTGAACGAAGCAAAATGAGGATTTGAAACAGAATGGAGGACATGACAGTGTTGCAAAATTACATATAAGTTATTTCATTCAAATTAATAAAAAGGACTGAACAAACTTTTGTCAATGTTTATAATATAAATTAATTAATTCTTGGAATAATTAAATTAATCAGTACATCTACAGGTTACAATTAATGTAATTACAATGCAATTTGGTAATGTTAACTAATGTTCATTACTAAATATTTAATTTTACATTGTTTATTTGTCTGTACATAAACAGAATAAAATAATTTGATGTATACTACATTTGTAAAAAGGTTGAGTAACTTAACAGATTTTATTCTGTATTAACTACAATAAAATTAGACAAAAAATCTTTTCGGTTAGTAATTTTATTTTCATGACATTGTTATATTTAGCTTATTCAGTTCGATAAACTTTTAACTATTTAACAAAATTACTCATAGTCGACTGAATCAGATTGTTTCCGCTAAAATAGCTGACAAATATTTGTGAATAATTCACACATCACCCAGATATGGCTGACATGGTACTAAAAATGTTAAACACAAATTGCAGAATTTATTTCACCATGTCACAGCTTAATATTTTATCATGTCATGTATGATTTTATATGATTTCATTTTTACATAAATATGCAGTTGTTCAACTACGATTAAATTGTGTGATAGGTTATGTTATGTAGGTTATGTAAAATATTTTATAAAATTTTACTTTTATATATCTTTTTATAAATTGCTTCTCTTCCTCATACATTTGTAACGAAGGTACAAATTTAAGTATAATTATTAGACTAACATAAGTACCAAATACTTTGCTCTTTTGTTTATTACATTTTCATAATATATTCGACTTATAAATAAGTAAATTATTATTAACTATTAGTAAAATATAATAGTTTACAATGTAGTACTTCAAAGTTATTTTTGATCTGTGAAAGACTACATATTTTAACTATTTAAAAAAATGTAATATTTAATATTTAAATATTAAACAAATGTTGAAATTAAAATTAAGTACTAAAAGTATTAAAATTTAAATAATGAGAATATTACAATTGAACCATAAAAATAATAAAATTTAAATATCGAAATAAAATATTCTAATATTTTTTAATACTTGACACGTAAACATTAAAGTTATTTTTAAGCTCTTCTTCATTAATCAAATAGTGACACGAAGATTAGTTTTGCGAACTTGTGGAACCCGTTTCCTAGAAATTGCAGTTCTTTCACTGATGTACGATTTATATATTAATAGTCATCGCGAAAGCGAAACGAAATGCTAGAAATGACTAGCATGTTCTATTCAGACGGAGAAATTTATTGATTGCTAACTTTTCTTACGATAATTAACTCGTCGTTCTTGTTTGTACGTCTAATGTTGATGAATCAATAACTGCAACTACATCTATACGGGTTAATTAATCTCAATTGTAATTGGGTGAAATTGTATCTAATTTGCTAATTCATTGCAAACGATTTAAGGTGTTGTATAGTATTGACAGTAAATTCTTGAGTTCACTTTTTAAAATTATTTAAGTCTATTTTATACTATCACAATTTTTCTTTCATTTTTTTGCTAGCATCATTTTTGAATATTATCACAATTAACACATCAAGGAATATTATTGCGAAATAATTATTTTCTAAATTGATAAAATATATTTTATTCTATAAATTCACCAAGTTTATTATTTTTAATTATAATAAAAATTCAAGAAGTATAAGAATAGAGTCTGAAAAGTATAATTTTTATACGCAATTAAAAATAGCAGTGTTCTATAATTTGTCATTATGTTATTCGTAAAAGATTGTTATAAGAAGAATGAACATTTTATATGATTATACAGATCACCTGATTTACATCACTCAATTATCATGTATCAACCGTTAAATATTCTCTGCTCAATCTTTATTAAGAGCACAATTATGGCCATCGAAAAATATATTTTCAACATTATTGTTATTTTTGTAATGAACTGAAGTTCAAAAATGACATCAGAATAAGTAAGAATACACATCGGTAAAATGTTTCATCCTAAAAAGTTATTTTTAGAGATACAAGTAGAATTACACCTATTTTGTTCTCAAATAAGATTAAGTAAAGACAATAAAAGTTAGAATAGATTTTACACGCTTCATTACTTTCACATCCGGAATCGCGGACAAAAGTTTTCGCACAATTTCCATCTGGTCGAATCGAGAAAGTGCGATCGTTGAACCAATAAGAGAGACATAGCGATTCAATAGTATGCGAAACTACAGAATGTACCTGTATAACATAGTCGAACAAATTTAAACTTTTTTCGTATTTCGATATTCAATATGTGCTTAATATGGAGCTACGTGTACTCGTTATGAACGTGCAAACTTTTCCTCACGCCCCAATTTTGAAAAATTTTTATGATGGAATATTCGTAATTTTTATGTCGAAACAAATTTTGTAACGCAACTTGATTTATGAGGTTACTAGCAAATGGATTTTGAAGTATACAAAATGTGACACAATTTTGTAAAATAAAAAATATCGTAAAATATTACTCATTGCAAATATATATTCATTTCAAATTTAATACAAATTGGGTAGTTCTGTAAAATAAAAAATTTGCACTTTCCTCTTAAATGATAGTCAGATTTGAAAAATTATATTGTTAAAGTTAAATTTATGTTTTCTTTATTTAAAGCTACGTTACAGTATATGTTATGCAAACAATTATTTATTATTCTACAGTAGCCATCTTAACAAATTTGTACAAATAAATTTCTTAATATAATGTTATTTAATAGTGCCTATTAGAGATTATTGAATTTTCAATGACTAATATCTTAATATGATCGATAATATCTTAGAAAAGGAATTTTCAACCTGTTTTTCCTTGTTGTTCAAGACAGATATATATAATTTATTCTCAGTTGTTAAAAATATTGAAACTAATCTTAAAATCACCTGATCATTTTCATTTTACGTGTTTATTTTTTGATATACAGACTATCAACAAGAAATGTTTGCAATAAATGTTTAATGATACAATAATTCATAGAAACTTGCATTAACATCCAATAACTTAGAAAGTCGAATTATAATCAACAGAAACGAATTTTGACTCAAATAATGGATCAAACAATATTATAAAAAACCATAGTTTAGTATTTTTTCTGTCTTTGAAATGTTAGAATTTCGTCGAAAAAAAAATAATATTTGTAAAATTTTATAAATGTACAGTAGCCCTTATTGTACCATTAAAGTACTGCAAATATTTTTCGTATTTCTTGTGTTTTAAAAATGATAAATATGTGAAAAAATGAGGTGTCCATTGCACTTTGATGTTAGTTTTCATACTCTTAAAGGACGATTGGACACGAACTATGTATACCGTTATCCTTACCTTGAATCACGCTATAATCCCATAACGTTTCATTTAAATTTGTGAGTACCGGTTCGTGGTGTTCCGTTGTAATTCGTGCCATAATTCGTTTAGACAAAAACTTTGCTCTCAGAAAGTACGTTTCGCATTATTATCTATTTGAAAAGTTTACTTGCCTGTTAAATTATTATTAGCAAGATAGCAAATGATTGTCTACTACGCTTTTATGAACATATTGATCCATAATTCCATTGATAGGGTAAAGTTACCTAATATGAAGATCTCTCCTAATATATGACCCCAATTTATCTCCGTTATGGAGCTTGTAAAAGTCGTTAGGATGCTGCTTTATTTCGTAATTAACCTGTCATGTGTGTTTTATCGTCACATTGGTTTTAAAATCAATTAAACATCTTAAACAATCTCATATTTGTGAAATACGTGCGGAAAGTTTTTGAAGTGGTTCGGTTAAATTACAAATACCTCATGCTAGGTGTATAATCATTTTCACAGATACTGTTATATAGTGCATGCGATGAAGTTTAAGACTTACTAATTACACATCATTAGGTAACGAAGATTCAACTTCGAAGCTGCTCGATAGTTACAAGCTTATGGTTTCCTAATGTGAGACTCCTGAAAATTGTTATTATAAGTTGGATCTTGATAAACAAGTTAATCCTGAAACCTATTTTTTTGTATTTTTTCACAAGTTGGGCACATGAAATTTATTTGTTTAGCACCGCAATTTTCACGGACCCATCGATAACACTTTGTATACTTAAGTTAATTTTATCTAGTTATCGGTGAAGAGTATTATCGATGGACCAAACTATAATGACGCAGAAATAGATCTTGTATGTTCAATTCATGAAAAAATGTAGAAAAAGTAAATTTTAGGAACAAAGTTCTCATATTAGGAATCTATCCTTTTACTTGTATATTTGTATAATTATCGTTTTTATTTATATGAATTATCTGTACGAAGGACCCGAATTTTCGTATTGCATTTTCCAGTAAATTACAAAAGAATGCATCTTACTTTTTAAAAGTGCATCGAAGTTTAATAAAAGTATCCCTAATTGCAAGTTATGATATTTTTAGAGAAATGAGACCGCTTATGAGATGTTTTTCTTCAAACCATTATTAAAACTGTCATTTCGTTTCACAGTAGGTTTCATGCACCTTTAATTAAAGCACGTACAGAAATAAAAAATGATACTGTGCTATATTGTTTCACGGGCTACTACTTTTTGCATAAACTTGTAAATATGATTTCCGTACTTATTCGCTCGCCACTGTATATCAAATTAATTATCACGGAAGTTTTCAGTAGATGTTCATACGATTTTTCTATTATGATTCATTTATTTTCTGATGTGATTAAAAAACACGTACAAGAAAAATTTCATTTATTAAATGAAATATTCAGTGAAATTCAAGGAAATTGATAATCAAATTTAAAATAAATGATGGAACAAGTGAAAGGATGTTCGTAATTATAATAGATTTAGAATATGCTATCAAAGAAATCAGTAGCATGCTATTTTCAATTCCTCAATTTACGTAAAATATTTAGTTCACGAATTTATTTAAGTGGAATAAATTGATATTTCGTGTTATTTGAAAAAACATGGAAACTCTTCCCGTGATAACTTTTAAATTAAATTTGTTTTTCCAATTGATTTGTCAATCTTCTCTCGCGGAAGAATTATTCATTGACGCAACATATGAAAAAGTTGATAGTTGAATGTTGGTAGATAAAACTTGATAAAAAAAATTGATAAAAAAAAAGTACTGTTTGATTTATTTTGTACGTCATTTATCCTCATTTATTAAAATGGAATAAACTTTCTTAACTTTGATATTATATAAAACATCAACTACGAAGCTATGCAGAACTAATTATATTTTAACTGTAGAATGGTTAAAGGAATTTTTTATTTACAGCGAAAAGCATTTCCTTCAGGGTATGAAGAATTTAGAGTTGATGTTACAAAAACTTGAATTCAATTGAAAATTACTGAATTCGTTACAATTAAAAATTATAAAATTAGTTCCTAATATACAGAGAATTTTTATGAAGTTATAATCTTATTATTTTTATTACAAAATATTAATATTAATATCTTACGGGATGTGAATAAAATATACATAAATATCATAGTAAAAATAAATTTGACGATGGTTATTTTGAACATTTGCAATTTTGTAATAACCAACATAGTATCAAAACAATCTCTGTTTCTTTTATCTATTGAATTATCTAATAATAAAGTGGGTACGCACTTTGTCGACACACCTGGTAAAAAGAAACAACGACGATGAGTAAATCGAGCCATTAGCAAATCACAGGATAAAAGCAGAAAGGAAAAATATGGATCAAAGAGTGAAGATTTTTTGGATGACACGGAAAGAGGAAGTTTTAAAAGCTTAGAAGAGAAAATTATGCGACATGTGAGGAATCGAGAACAACCAGATAACGTCAAATACTCAGAGTGCGTCTTTGGCAAACTCAGTAGACAGAAATTAATAGGAATAGCTGTAAGCGTTTTAAACGATCGATATTTTCTTCCTTTCTCGAGATATTTATGCTTCGCGTGGAAAGAACAAAGAGTGTTTTGTTGATATCTTCAACACGTTTGAATCGTAAATTTAAAAGCAAAATATTATTTTTAGTAATAAATCGAAATATTAATTTTAAATTATTTTTAACTTTTATACTTCAAAATTTGAAAAACGACTTTGAATAATAAATGATCGATTTAAAGTATGAAGTATTTTTATTAATAACATTGCTATCATTATTATTGTTATAATAATGTTATTATTAAGTATAAGTTCAGAATTTTTGCATTTTAATAAAATATATATGGTGCAACAAATATTAGATTTGCATGTTTTGGAACCGTCAGTTTTCTTCTTAAAGGATGATGTATTAAAATTGAACAAAGTAAGTGTTAATACTCTTACAGATAGAAATTTTTGTAATTTGCTTTCAGCTATTAAAATTATTATAATTTCTGACATAAATAACTTCGCTCCATTATTTTAATTAATAGAATTATAGCATGTGCTATTTATGATATGTGAATATCTACCAAACGATTTAACGTTATAAAAAAAATGTTCTTATTAAATTATGTTCACACTCCGCACGTTTTTCCCTCAAGCTTCATCCTTTCCGCTTTGCTGCCTAAAATGGTTTCGATTACGGTCTGTTTCTCCAGAACCGCGATTTTCCAGGTCTCTTTGCCCGGTAGTCATTTCAATTTTCGCATAAACGTTTTAATCATTCGGACGAGCAAAGTATATTTTCTAAAACCCTGTAACAGGGAGTGCTACCGTAACTTACGTTTCAATTATTACATATATTTCTTAATATTTTAACATTTGACTTCTTTGTAATATTCTACAATAACATTCATTTTTTAAATCGAATTTAATGGTTTCTTTTATCATGTTCTGCTTATTACTTTCTGTAGTATTTACATAATAATTAATTTATAATTATTAACATTGTTTATATTATATAATAGTATTGCATGTAATACATAATACTACAGTATAATATAATATAATTGTATACATATAATATATTACACTATTATGTAATATACTGTTTTTATAAAAGTAATATACAATATATCTGAATTAATAAAACATGATAATATATAATACATAGTTTTCTTATTTATTTTAACTTTTTTTATCTGCATCTCCTTTCATTAAATTTTCCCAATGATTATTTTGACTCTACACCTATTTTGTGCTTATTCTGTCTTGCAGATTTTGTCAATTTTCTGTACAAAATGTTCTTCCTTGATTTCAAATAAAACCCCTTTTATATGCTATAAACGGAGAAATAAAAAGGTAAAAATCATTATTACTTTCATAATACTCATTTCACAGACCAATGACCAAATATTTGTTTGTTCATATTCATTGAAAGTATTCTATTCATTAATGTTTGTAGGTCATATAAAAAATTAACACACGTTTTACTGTGTTATACGGTCTGACTTTGTCCGCTCTAGAAACACCTGTTCAAGACATTAATTCTTCCTTTAAGATTCCTACAATTAGAAGTAATTAGAAATCCATGCAGAACCAGTATTGTTCACAGTTATTGTAAATTAAAGATTTTCTATTTTATAAACTATTTTAACACTTCTGTCAGACATCTTGCATTCGTCCATAATTTGAATGTTGTTTGGAAAGTGCGAGCTCCATATATCAATTTACTTTTATAAAAGAATAAAAAAGAACTCTTTCATTTCAATTAGTTAAAATGAAAATTCCTCCATAACGTCAGAACATAATTCAAGTTCTGTTATGAAAAATACCGATTAAATTCATTCGCTTTTCCTGTGAATTTTATCTACCGAAACAATATTCGTTGTAAATATTCAGAAAATGATTGAAAGTGCACTTTGAGGAATTAATTTTTCAGTACACGTCGCAGAGTGCATTTTCCCTTTCAATTTTTTAGAACGAAAATTTATCAAAGTTTCACTTCATCCTTGATATTTTATAATTCATTCGCATTTATTTTTAGGTGGCTCCTGCAGTTTAAAGAATTCAACTTTTCCGACAGTCGTCTACAAAGATATTGGAAAACGATATGATCCCAGTTTTACACACACTGGGCAATATTCCAACTATTCGTTGTAAAAGATGAAACGACTGAATGCCTTCAATATCTTATAGTTAACCTACATTTTCTGGTATCTACAGTTTGCCTACTGTTTCTTTAAAGTTTGACGATAGCCTCGATTGTCCAAGAAGATACTGAAAATGTATCTGAAAGCTCGCTTCTTTTCACAAGTTCGAAGTACTTACTTTTTTTGTGTTAACACACGTGTAACATTGTTGAGTCAACATTATATCAATATTGACACATTGACTGTAGCAGTGATTATATTTGTATACATTGTATTAGCAATAGTAGACAATAAAGATTGGTCAAAAAAATAAACTTAAATAAATAATAACTGACATATGTCCCAAAGCAAATATTATTTCCTTCAGTATTTATTATTACGAACAAATGTTTAATATTTAATATTTACTTAACTTAAAATTATTATTATTTAACATTTTGAAAATTACAAGTGTCTACATCAAGATTTATCCAGAAATTTTGATTTTAGTACAAATTTTGTTGGAGTGAAGACACCTTAACACATAAATATTTAGACAGGAAAGATGAGAAAAAAGAGTTGCTCTTTTAATAAAGCAAGAGAGAGCAACGAGGCAGGGTTGCTTTTCACAAATATTAAACTTAAAAATTATGTAAATTTCAACATGGTCGTTTCTGGATTATCTTATTTTTTCATATTTTAAGTTCCAAGTCATAATTTTACTAAAACAAGGGATGCACATTTTTAATTGCGTGTACCTCAGAAAAAAATTGAAATATTTTTTCTTCGGTGAAAGTAACAATAAAAGTGTATAGAAATCAATACAACATTTAACAACTAATTCAATAACACAGATATAAACTTATGTAAATAATTACAAAAATTTGTAAAAATTATTCTCAACAATTTAACTTCTTAAACTTGACAATTTTTTGTCTATCATAATATTATAATAATATGTATAATAATACATAAATAATGTATAAACATTGACTTTTCTAAGTTTCAGTTTCCAGTTGTTTAAGGCTGAAGAAACAGTAAAAAGATTGCACGATAAAAAGTATTTTTTAATTTGTCTTCCAATTTTACCTATCTTTTATTCCAATTTTACTCCAATCGTTTTAAAAGTCAGATTACAATTGAATGTACAAGTTGTACGTATTTTACCAACGGACTACATAATTTAAAGGCAAATTTACATTTAAGCGTTGACTCAGATTACATCAGATGTTGGAACTCTTTGAAGCGTGCAATCCACTTATCATTTTGGCGAATACAGGTTTTGCTACATCTTTCAGGGTTCCTTCAACTCTAACCGGCCAAAAAGAAAATTCAAATAAATTTCTATTCAATTTTTCGCACCCTCCGATTTTACCCCAAATGTGGTACCTAAATCGTATTGCAACTGTATATTAAAATTGTACATATCTTACCAAATACGGCACATTTAAACATTAATTCAGAGTACATCCGATGTCGAGACATTTTGAAACAGTCCACTTTTTAGCAAATACGTGTTTGCTATATTTTTAGGCTCAAGTTTGAACGTTTTCTCCAGCTTTAACCGATCAGAAAGAAAATTCAAACAAATTTCTATTCAATTTTCCGCACCCTCCGATTTTACCCCAAATGTGGTACCTAAGTCGTATTGCAACTGTATATTAAAATTGTACATATCTTACCAAATATGGCACATTTAAACATTAATTCAGAGTACATCAGATGTCGAGACATTTTGAAACAGTCCACTTATCATTTTAGCAAATACGTGTTTGCTATATCTTTAGGCTCAAGTTTGAACGTTTTCTCCAGCTTTAACCGATCAGAAAGAAAATTCAAACAAATTTCTATTCAATTTTTCGCACCCTCCGATTTTACCCCAAATGTGGTACCTAAGTCGTATTGCAACTGTATATTAAAATTGTACATATCTTACCAAATATGGCACATTTAAACATTAATTCAGAGTACATCAGATGTCGAGACATTTTGAAACAGTCCACTTTTTAGCAAATACGTGTTTGCTATATCTTTAGGCTCAAGTTTGAACGTTTTCTCCAGCTTTAACCGCTCAGAAAGAAAATTCAAACAAATTTCTATTCAATTTTTCGCACCCTCCGATTTTACCCCAAATGTGGTACCTAAGTCGTATTGCAACTGAATATTAAAATTGTACATATCTTACCAAATATGGCACATTTAAACATTAATTCAGAGTACATCCGATGTCGAGACATTTTGAAACAGTCCACTTTTTAGCAAATACGTGTTTGCTATATCTTTAGGCTCAAGTTTGAACGTTTTCTCCAGCTTTAACCGCTCAGAAAGAAAATTCAAACAAATTTCTATTCAATTTTTCGCACCCTCCGATTTTACCCCAAATGTGGTACCTAAGTCGTATTGCAACTGAATATTAAAATTGTACATATCTTACCAAATATGGCACATTTAAACATTAATTCAGAGTACATCAGATGTCGAGACATTTTGAAACAGTCCACTTTTTAGCAAATACGTGTTTGCTATATCTTCAGGCTCAAGTTTTCCTCCAACTCTAACCGGTCAGGAAGTCGCAGATGCGTGTAGAAGTGTTTTCACTGAAAGCCGAGTGGCACGCGTGTTCGGCCGTATAATCGAGGCGAATCGTGCCGGGAATACGAGCGAATGCCTCGTTCTAATGACCTACTCCTACATCGAGTAGAAGGGTCCGTAGTCGGCTTCGTGCAGAGTCGAGTTCAGTCGTCGCCTGACCGAGGTCTGGGCCTTTTCCTGGGCCTGATCGTCACTCGATGCCAGAGACACGCACAGTCCCGTGAAAGTTGGGTCTTAGTTCCTTTCGTGCACACCGTTCGCGTTCATGCACACATTTCGACCCTGAATACTGGTTCAGTGTCGGGTTTCCGGACACCTTAAGCTCTCCGCACAATTGTTCTTTTATTTTACATGTGATACGACTGATTAGAAAAGTGCATCCTTTGGATTGGTACATGGATTATCATTTATTTCTGTACGTATGACACTTGTCAAATTTTGCTACTCTTTTTCAACTGCAGAATATTGCGCAATGGTGCCTCCCTGTTTAAAACGTTAAGCTATGTTCAGGTGTTTTTTGACGTTCTTTGTGTTTTCTAATTATTCTATGACGAAATGAATTTGACATAGCGAGTTTGATGGAAATATAGCTAGAAAAACCGGGTTCTTTGTTTAGTAGAGAATGGGTGTCAGGGGACTCTTGGAGAAACTGTTCGACTCTTTAACTGTATAAGGTGGTAGGAAAGTAATCGTTGTTTTTCATGGTAGTTTTCTACATCAGTCGTGAGTAATTTACGGTACATAGACATTACTTGTTAATTAGCGTAGAGTGAATAGAATTGGGGAAGTAAATAGAAATCAAACTTTGGATGAAAGTAAGTTGTTCACTAGAAATTGTTTAATAGCAATCTGAGAAATATTTCTTTATATTTCTCAAGTGTTCTAGAACATTGGAAAGTCTTCAAATTTTTGAAGATTAGTGGAGAATGTATTATTTGATATTTAATTGGTAGCCATTATTGAAAGTGATGCGATTGTGGAGGATAATGAAACAAGTGTAGGCTATTATTTAGTACTTTCTAAAATTTAATACGTTCTGATATTGATGTTATTTCTAGTGTATCTGTATTAAGTAGATGGTGAAGAGTAAAATTATAAACAATATGTATTTCTATTGATTTCATCATTACACGAACCTTTTGTCGAAATTGTAAACCATTGAATTAATTTAGTGATTTCCTCTTGATTTTTTAATATTTTTACACGTTTCTGTGATGCAATAAATACCTTTCAATAGTATAATTAGATAAATAATTACAATTAAAATTATTTTCTTTAACGATATTTAAATTCATCTTCATCTTTTTTGAATAAGACTTTTACTTTCACTCATTCTTTTTATAAGAAAAAACTTCCACAAAAAACTTGTATAAAGAACATAATTTTTTGACAATTCTTCATCAGTTAAAGGACAAATAGAACATTAATTTCATTTAATTCTATAATTTAGTTTACTTCAATTTTAATTTACTAATTTTTTCCTGTTTGCATTTATTTTAATAACGATTAAGACGTAAATTTCCACTAAAGATTATATAAATGTAAGTTATAAAAACAGTGAAATTAAAATACAACCAATTCGGCAAAAGACCAAGTTTCAAAACAATCAGAATAGCAATGTTTCATATTACTTGATATAAAATATAGAAAACAATTTGCGTTCCTATTTTCCCTTATTTTACAATAATTACTGTTATTCAATGATCATTTGTGAAAGTAGCTCAATAAAACTTTGTTCCATAACTTAAAATGAAAGCACAGTACATAAAACTGTAGCACTGTATGTACAATAAAAAATCTTAGTACAATATAAAAAACCAAAATACTAGAACATGAAATGGGAAAATAATATTTAAAACATTAATCTTCTTTATTTTTATTATCTATTGACTATGTTAGGTAAACAATAAGTTGGTTCCATAATACATATCTTTAGAAACATACGATTTCAAAAATGCAAATTACAAAAACCAGCTGTCAAAAAAATGTCGTGTACTGATAAGTAACTGTCAAAGATATTTTATACTTAAAAACGTATAAATCAGAAAAAAACAGTAGTAAATTTATTAAACATTGAGACACATATGTACCTTTCTGAAATTAATCACATGAAAAAGAAACATTGTATGTTCCAAATAGTGAAACAGAATATCAATAGCATAATATTTCACAGGTGATTATTAATTCACGTATGTCTTATGTCTTATGTACATACATTTGTCATAAAAAACATACAGAAATATTATTTTATATTGTCATAGGTGCTATTAATTGGCTTTTATGTCAAACGTATAAATTGGAACAGTTCTGACAAATATTAGAACATGAGTTTGTTAATCTTTCAAAATAAAACTTCTTTTTGTGAAAATGGATTAAAAATCATTAATTTTTATTTTATATAGGGCAATTAATTTAAAATCTTGATTTTTGACAACGGCAGAAATTTTAAGTACAAAACGATATTTCGTTAATGAAAATAACGTGTACTATAATATTCTATATAATTAATATACATTTACATGAGAATTCAAAAAATTATGTATGAACGCATAAATTAATTCGTATTTAAGTACTAAACTTCAAAAACTTGCAAACTTTTTTCTTTGTTAAAATAAATCGAAAAATTCTGCAAAAAGTTTACAATCATTGCTTTTGTTTTTCATATGCAAGCAATATAAAAGTGGACTTTTAAAATTCATGGAAATTTTTCTCTTGTAGCTAAAACATAGTTATCTTTCACGATTTACTATCCTCACAAAGAACTAACAAAGATATTAAAATAAAACTAAAAAAAGTTTAAATTTTAAATTAAACGTGTAATATTTTTTTCTAAAAAATATAGTATATGCAGTGTATTGTATACATGTAATTTTAAACAATACAATACGAGAAAGGGTGTTTTGGAATATATAAAAAAATAATATGAAGAATTGATTAGTGGAAATTGAGATGGGGAAATTTTGTTCTATGATTCAAAAAAATATCGAAAAATAAAATGATAGTACGTCAAATTTACCTCTCGATTTTCAACTAAAAATTGCTGTCTCTGCTTTAATAATACAAGTAATTTTATTCGTCATATATATATATAATGTATATTATTATAGCATAATAAATTATGCTTATATCGAAGTTATTTAGATTATAGTTATAAATAAGGACACGTACTAAATCCTACCGTTTACAGAACATACAAATATTTAACAAATTTTAAAAGCTAATGTAATTCTCGTTCAAAATGGCTACCGTCAAATAGAATGACAAGTTTAATTATTTTATTGCCACAGTATGAATGTGGAGATACAATCTGTATGTCTCACCATGGATTAAAGCATCCATTATCATCCTAGATGTCTCAGCTTAGGCACTCTTGTAGAAAACAGTTAACTCTTCAAAAACCACCTAGAAATGTTTAAAAACCAGAGGTGATTAAGGTCGTCTCTCAAAAGTCCCAGTGTTCAGTATTACTAATCTGTCAAAATACAGTCAAGGTTAATTAAAAATCCAGTCGCTGGTCATGCATCGTGAGAGTTTACAGGCAAAACTAAAAAATAAAATTCTGTTTGTATTATGAAAGGTAATTTAATTTAAATGGCCTCGTAATGAATTAACCACGTGGTTGCAGATAGTGTAGTCACACAAACGAGTATGTGTGAATACGTACTGTTTGCTTGCTACTGTTAGGATGTTAAAAGTGTGGCTGCGATTGGTAGAAAAGTATATATCTCACAGTTACACCAGTTAGATCGAAAAATAAGGAAAGTTAGGTTCCCCGAATTCTTAGAGGCCATTTTGTGGCGAACGCATAATATGTGTCATAGCAAACGCTAAGGTAAATGATTCTATTAAATTTACAAAAATGTGATTATTTAAATGTATTTATTTTTTACTAACGTATGAAGATTAACTTCTGTTTAAAATATTTTGTCAGATTATCGCAAGTACTTGGAAAATCGTTAAAGTGTCACGTGGGATACTATATATATATATATATATATATATATATAGTATTTATAGTATTATATATATATATATATATATATATATATATATATATATAGTAATATATATATAGTATTTATAGTATTATATATATATATATATGCAAAAATATAGTACTTGGTAATAAATAGAATTATTCATAAATAAATTCAGTACGAACTGAAATAAATTCATTATAAACTGATGGTTAGGTTAATGGATATTTACTAGTAAATGGGTATTTACTGTAGAATAAAACTACTTCTAAAACCATTTTAACAGAACTCATTAAAATTTCCAATTATACCAGACTAACATCTTAATGAAAGAACCTTTGAAATAATAAATGAAATACTGTTAACTTCACTGTTTTAAGGTTTCGAATAGTATTTATCATTTTTAGTAAAATAAAGAATTGGTCACTGACGATGACGTGTTCGATAATACCTTATCAAAAAGTAAGGTATTGATTCTAGTCTTTGTTAGGCTATGAAAAGTGCCACGAGTGAATGACCTCTTCCTGTCGAGTAGTATTCGTATAAGTGCAAACACGTATCTACACTGAATTCTTGTCTATGTTAGTAGGTACAAGTGATCGGAAGTCGTCTAATCGCTTAGTCATCTGTGAGTTAAATATGGTGTCTCGAAAGTTGAACGTCCAATTCCGAATGCCTTGAGAAACGAGGATTGCGAAATGGTGTAGGAATGTTTCATTTGTTTTGATACAGAAAATCCAGAAAATCCATTTTGATTATAAGATTTAAGAAAAAACTTATGTACTTTCATTAACAAAATCATATTCGTTAATTCCAAACGTAAGGTAACAAATGTTGCAAATTCCATTTTAATCTTTTATTGCAATATTATTTATTTTTACTTTTGTTTTTGAATATTGTTTTTTTTAATATTAAGTGCACTTACTGTAATGATTCATGATGTTTGAACTCATTTCAAGTTTGAAAAATATTGTTAATTTCTAGTATAAACTATTGAACTATACTTGGACTACTGTAGTAGTATAAACTATTGCACTACTATACTTATACTACTATAGTAATATAAACTAGTAATATGTACATTATTATAGTAGTATAAATTATTGAATTACTATGCTTAGACTACCATATGTAAGCTATTAAACTATTATATTTAAACTGCTATAGTAAGTATAGTGAACTACCAAATTATTATACTTACATTTCTATAGCAGTATAAATTATTGAATTACTATGCTCATACTGCATTAGTAGTATAAATTATTGAGCTACTACACTCAAAATACTATAGTTGCAAAAACTGTTAGACAACTATATTTAGTCTGCTATAATAATATAAACTATTGAATTATTATGCTTAGGCTGAATTAGTAATACAAATTATTGAGCTACTACACTCAGAAAGCTATAGTTATATAAACTATTACAAAAGTATACTTATCTTGTTATAGTAATATAAATTGGACTAACTCAGACTACTACAATAGTATAAACTACTAAACTTAGGTTTCTGCTATTGCAATCGCAGTACATAATGCTGCGTTTTGACCTATTGAAAAAGCAATATGTTATAATCGATAAGATTCATAAAAAACAAATACTAATTATTAATTACATTATTTAGAGTCCTTCAATATTTACAGTTGCTTCATTTAGCTTTTAATACGCATTGACATACTGTCAAACATTTCTTTCGACGAACCTAATCGGAGTTTCAGATTAGTTTTCGTGTATTTTTACGCTTGATCGATTTTACGATCCAGTGTATAGTAACCGTGACCATACGCAGACTGTTCTTGAAATGGAAAAATTGTTCTAAATCAGTGGTTCGCAAACCTCTTCCGTTGTCGGTCTAGTACAGAGGTCGGCAACCTTTTTGTAGGAACAATTTTTTTCCCGACGTGATAAATTATTTTTTTAAAGAGCCAAATATAAGTACATACATCCGTATGTATTAGAAAAAATAATATAATATCTGCTGTGGAACATGTATTGATTGTGAAATCAAAACATTCTATTTTGCGTAGTAACAGAACATATAAGTCAACGTATTAAAGAAAACGGAAACACTTTTTGGTTTTGAGTGTGGCGTCGGTGAGTGTGGAGAGCAAGGTTAGCTAAAGCTAGGTTTACATGCATGCGATCTGCCGCGCATTTTGATGTGTGCGCAGGATTATTATATTTGTTTGGCAATTGCAATATTGCAGTTAATTTTTCAATATGTACTATTAAAGTACTCAGGAGCCACAAGTATGATTCTACTGAGCCGTATGCGACTCGCGAGCCGCAGGTTGCCGATCTCTGGTCTAGTATATGTATTCAGAATTGTACAACGAAATTCGAAATCAAAACATAGTTCTAACAGTTGTGGTTCTTGTTATCGTATCAACATATGGCTGATTCAATGGTATAAATAAATGTTTATTTAACTAAACAAGATTCGTAAATATACATTATTTTTTAAATTTATTTCTAATTCCATCTTTTATTCTTGTCCTGAAAAAAGTAATTATATTAATTATAAAAATATAATTTAATTTTCAGTGTTATTAATAAAAGTATATTGTATTAATTTTTCTCGTTATCATGATTTTTATTTCCAACGTAAAATAAATATTTTGTATCAAAACCATAAACATAATCATCGACATTGATGAATTTTTACATTTTATATCCGATGTTGAATCTACGTTAGCAAAATTATCGACCGCTTCTTCCTTTTTTTCATTCCACTTTTGCAAACGGTGGCTTTCGCAAATACCACTTGCATCGACCAGAAATCAATGGCTTAAATACATTCATAATTCACCGCTGCTTTAATGCGTCGTGAAAGCAGTGAAAAAATATTTGGGACATGGAACATGTTCTATGTCATGTGTGTTTGATGCGTTTCATATTGCATGCATACGTGTTTCCACGAGCTGTACTAATTATATTAATAACAGGAGAAATTTAAATTTAACTGCACTTTGAAACAGTACAAAAATTATTTAATAATATTAAATAACATTCAAAGATATTTTCAACTTTCATACAAAAATTTAACTATTTAATTCGTTTTTTAAAAAGCTTGATTGATTTTCATTTATTTTCACTAATAAAATTTTTTTTTTATTGATAGATTGATAAAAATTTTCATTTATTTTTACTGATAAAAGCCAGTATGGTTGTTTTTTTCTAAAATTTCCAATTTTCAACACTTCAAACTTT
Organism: Megachile lagopoda; assembly: GCA_036983795.1. Classification (NCBI taxonomy): domain Eukaryota; kingdom Metazoa; phylum Arthropoda; class Insecta; order Hymenoptera; family Megachilidae; genus Megachile; species Megachile lagopoda. The sequence continues at coordinate 14,817,711 of CM072795.1, read as the reverse complement.
CTGTATTACCAAAGTTTTATATTTTTGAATTTTCAAATTCTCTAATTTCTAAATTTCTAAATTTCTAAATTTCAGCAAAAAATGTCTGCTTCCAAATTTTTAAATTTCTAAATTTCAGCAGAGAAGTTATTGTGCAATATCCTTTTTTATTCGTTTTTTATTAACGTCTTTTCAATGTTCTTCCCATTCTTTCTGAAAACGTGGGTAAGCAATTGTACATTTAAATTTATTCTTATTCGAACAATATCTGTTTACCTACATATTTTATCGTTTCCTTTTACTAACAAATAGTTAGCTTTGTGATGCAGTGGTTGAAAATGCTACTTTTGAAGGGTTCGTTTACTTCGTATTTTTCAAAGGTAGAACAAAACCATTGAAAACCAGATACGTGAGAAAGTCTCTAAGTAGAATATGAGGTAAAAGAAATTAGACGCACACCAACGTAATATACAGTCGTTGTAATGTTCGTTGAATCTTCTTCTTTAACAAATTTCTTTATAAATATTTGTTAACATTAGTTGTTACAAATTGTTAAAACTAATGCAAACATCTTATCTTAATTTACTTCAAACCTTGTACTTTTACTTTTAATACTTCAGGTTAAGAACAAAAGTGGAACGCTTTACATAATTTTATATTTTTAACCTTTTCTGTGTATAACAGAGAACATATTTGACATTTTCTCATGAACTGTGTCAAGCGTGTATGCATTTACAATGTAAAATATACAGACAAATTTTGACCGCATAATGAAAATGAAAATTTTTATTTGAAATATTAGTCTAAGATTAATATTCAAAGTTGGAATAATAACAAATATTAACTTATGAATATATGCTATAATATTTATAATATTGTTTATAGTAGTATAATAGTATCATTGAATTTGTACATCAACAATTCGTAAAAAAATATTAATTTAGTTATGAGAGGATCAAAGGTCAGTTATGAAATTAGAACAATTTTAATTTTTACAATGCAGTTTCTTGATTTAATAGAAATTTCCTTTGATATAAATTACTGCTAGAGTTCATTTCAACAATGATATTTATTGAAACATACTAGTAGTGATATCTGTGTGTAACTATTGATAAATAAAGAAATATTTATATTGTATATGTACGAGGTGTTTCATTTGAGACGAACGTTTAAATTATTTCCATTGCTATAAAACAGCGAAAAAAGTTGATGACATATTATAATTTCGGGACGCAAAGAATTTGAATTAATATAAAACTCCATCATTTTTATCTGTCTTTAAAAGTTTAAGTGAAATTTTGTCTTTAAGTGAAAAGTTGTTCAAGTTAAGTGAAGCACCCTGTATACATGTTTACATATGCATAAGGTCACGTGAAGGTCATAATATCATGGGTCATTAAATTGATTTTGATCTCAACTATCATAATGATACAAATACGTAATTCTATTCAAAAGCTATCGTTTAACTTGAAATCTCAAAAAATACGACTATGAGAAAAAATTTGTTACCATAAAATTTGTTTATTCAACTCGACAGATTCACACTTGATCTTTTTGTATTATTAAAAATAACAGAAGTTATAATAACGTTCTTTAATTGTAAAGTTAGTGAGACACCCTGTATATTAAATATTTTGTATCTACAATTTGTAAATTCTGTTCTGGTTAATCTTTTGTACCTTTTACTTCCACGTACCTTTTTTGTGTCGCAAAGGAAAAGAATAAATCAAGTGTTTCAACACTTTCCTGCTGCTGTATTTGTCGTCGTATATATGAATATCGTTATATTGTAAGTCACCTTCACTTTCAAAATACAATTCTGTGATTTTATCGATTACAACGGTAGTCGTTTAAAATTTGTTAAATATGTATTTTAAAACGATATAACCATGCAGAATTCCGAAGAAATTCTGTGAATATTAATTAAAACTGAAAATCTTAACCGAAGAGGTTATGACAATAATTGTAACAGTTTTATAAAAGATTTTATGTTGCAACGAATGAGGTTGAGTTGCTGTAGCCATTCATCGTATCGGTCCCCTTTTCAAGCCGATGTACAAATAAGTCACACCCGTCGATATAGTGAAATATGTACCTAATGTGGACGGGCCCATTTTTAAAGAGTTCATACGTCTTACAAGCAAACATCACAGTCGTTGAGTCATCTTCGATAAACAAGATCACCTTGGCTCTAAGACCATATTTAGCCATTTTTGTCAATTATTTAGGAAATTATTTAATACTTAATTCTTTGAATTCGACAATAATTTCACGCAATCAAAAATTTCTTAAATAGTAACAATTTCTCGTAACAGCAATACTTCAATGGATTTTAGTAATTCTGTTCTATACATCAGAAAATGGTGCGTAAATCCTTAAGATGGACTCCACGTTGGAGATAAAAAATATTCAAACCTTTCTTTAAATTTCTATAGTTATCCAGCCTTGTCAAATAATTTGCCTTAATTAAGCAAATGTGCTTTTGGGCCACACTTCGCTAGATTTTCCACAATTCTTAACAAATTGTTACAGAACACGATTTCTATTTTTCGTTTGAAATTTTGTTAAACCACCAGTGTATCTAACTTTCATCAATTATATTTTTATTGTGCATTTGGTACATAATGCAGGGAAATTTTTTGCACACTGTCACCTCTGCTGAAGACAAATGACAAGTTTGTGGATACGTTTTTCAGTAAATTCGATTTTAAGCTGAACGATATTGCTGGTGGAAGCTCTGTTTCCGTTAAATACTGGAATATTCGCAATAAATAATTGTAATTTACATCCACATTTGTACTGGCAGGTTATCTATTTAGAGATGCAATATTTTGTTGCTTTATCGCCGACTGTTTATATTATTTATTGGATAATCTGATATAAGCTCAGGTTTATATGACGTACAAGAATTATTGCTTAAACACAGCGCAGAGCTTGAACATAAAAATGGGTGTACTTTTACAAAAAGAGAGCTTCGTTATAACACCTACAGTAGTAAAGAACGAGTTAATTAAATCTAAAGATTAAGTACCACGTATCGTTAACCCCGGTGTTCTAGATCGATCCACGGTTTCAACGTCCTTCTTTATGGAAAATAACTTCTTTCATTAGTGTCCATGCAGATATCTTGTTTTATGCAAATGGAGTTCGCTAGTTTCCTGCTTCGTTGATTAAAACAGTTACATTTTTATAGCCTTGCTAGATATTACACAGTTTAACGCGTATTTAAACTTGTAACATTTAATCTACATTGCGTATAAGTTTTGATAATGAATCTCCAATAGACTGTTTCCTTTATTCTCAGGTTTCGAAGTTTAATTTTTACATAAATCTTCTTAAAAGAACAGAAAAATATCGTAATGAATTTAAAGTAGAATTGTTGTTATTAAATATCAGAAATTAATTTTTGCGTTTATTTGAATGTTTCTTTAATCTGCTATCAACTTTTAAATTTGGCGCCAAAACATTTAATGAAGTTACCCCAATTAGTGATTTTGTTAATTTATTTAAAAGTTCTATGTTGTATTAGTTATTCTTTATGATAATTTTTGCGAAGTTATATTTTGACAAGTTATTTTAAGAATTTTTGACAAGTTATTTGTGAAGAATTTTGGTTAGTTTGTTCCATCAACTTTGGCGCCAATTTCGAAAATTTAATATCGGCGTGTTAAACAAGGATTCGAATTATTGCAAAAATTAGTTATTAATTAGGCTTTTAATTTCATTCTATTTTATAGTAACTTTTCTTCGTCTTATTTTGTATTTCATTCAAAAAATGTTTACTTTTCAATTTTTAATTTAATTTTAATTATGCAAGGTTATACATTGATTATGAAATTACAAATTTAAATAAAGGAAACGTAATTATTATAAATTGTGCCTGGAAATAGTAATATAGTACTAATATAATTAAAATAAATTCAATGTTTTCAGTTCAATGAACTATCGATAGTAAAAGTGTAATAATATGATAAATGAATCAAAAAGAAATCAAAAGTAAAGAGAAAACTCGTGTTACGCTTGACTTGATCAAAACACGTGAAAAAGCGGAAACTGTTTAACAAGAGAAAGTTATATGTCGTGTTTGAAAAATATTAAAGTTATTAAAGAAAAGAAATTTTGCTTCATTACAAAGTTCAGTAACGATAATAGAATTAGTTTATTGAGGTGTAAAGATAACGTGCTGAACAAAATGTTCTAAAATGTTCAAATGTCTTAAATTAAAAAATTATTAAATTTTATTCAGTTATTATTATTATAAACTCAGTTCGTGATTCTATGCGTTCGTATGGAGTTATAGTAGTACAATAAAAATAATCTTCTTTCTTAATTTTTTCAATACATATATATGGTACATAGATAAGTTATCTATAACAATTGGCTATTGTATAGAAAGAGGTCTTCGAAATTTGGAAATTCTTGTATTCGAAATTTGGAAATTTGTGAATACGTAACTTTGTAAATTTGTAAACTTGAAAATATTTAAATTCTTAAATTCGAGAATTAGCGATTCAAAAAATATCGAAATTTGCAAATTTATATTTTTCAAAAATCTTGATATTGAAAACTTGCACATTTGTAAATTTGCACTTTTTAAAATTCTTTATATTGAAAATTTCTTTCTGAATCTAAAAATTTGACGATTTCCAAACTTCTAAAAATTGAAGAATTTATAAAAATGTGAAGCTAAAAATTAAAGAATTTCTAAGTCTCTAAATCTAAAACTGAAAATTTCTAAATCTCTAAATCTGAAAATTTGAAAATTTCTAAATCTCTAAACCCAAAACCTCGAAACTTTGCAAACCTTTAAACCTGCAACACTGAAAATTAATAAATGCATAAACTGTCCACATTTCTTCTTAAAAATTAAACTCAAAACCCAACTACAATTTGCAGACTTCACTATGCGAAACAGCAAGGAACAACGATTAAATATTAAAAGTGTGAAAATCGTAGAACTCGTTAAAATGCCTTTCGTCAAACAACAAACCCATCGTATCATTCTATCTATCTTCCTTGTTTTACTTACTAAAAGGATTTTCAACATGGAACAGAGTATCTTCTAAACCAGCTTTTGCTCTCGCCTAAATGATATTCAGAGTGTTTTTTTTTAATTAACTCCGACCTATTCTGAATTTGAGACAGACTCGAGCTACTTTACATTATCGACCCTTTCGCCTTCTCTCTTTGTCTCGTTTTCAGTGCGGGTGGAAAGTTTGGTTTGCTTGTTTTCACTGGAACCTAGTTCGCTACTAAATTTCCATTTTCCTGGCACGCGCTGAATTTTCCCGCGGATTCAACGCAAACTCTCCCGGCACGGTTTCGACTCGTTCTCTGTTCAGGTTCGTTTACCCGCCACGATCTCGAATTTCTTGTCGAGATATCACCACAGTCCTTTCATCGCGTTTAATTCATTTTGAATGCTTTTTTCTATGGATGTTTTCCGCACCGTCGATTTTTTTCACAGCAAGATCGAGCCGAATTCCTTGCTTGTCACTCTTATTAAATTCCTTGAAGTAAATTTTAATCCATTAGCATTAGTGGACTCTCTTTATATTGCCATAATATGACCTTCCACTGAATTGGCTAAGGAAGTGCCGTTTCAGATGACATTTATTCAATTTATGCGCAAAAATTTTCTTCATCAAATATATAGACGGCTCTGAAGTATATTTTAGGTTATCTTCTTACCACTATTTCTGTTAAAAGACACCTTTCAAATTTTAACTTAAAATTATTCTCTAAGAATCATTTCTCCACAATTAGTTTTTTGACTTTTCATACAATAGCTGTTAAATTAATTCAACGATATCATTTTCTTCCAACTCATTCTCGATCTAAAAATGTGCATATGCTTATTTCTACCATGAGGTCTTTTGACACCTTAAGGATTTCATGACGGTGCTTAATTTTAAACCATTTTACATATAAATGTCAACACCATTTTGCAGCATATCAATTATAATCAGATTAAAGAATCCCAATTTCAGTTGTAACGAAAAATACAGGAGTTGTGGCATAACTTTGATATTCGCTTATTTCCCGCCATGTTGCATTTCAGTGTACACCGCTATATTTATATTTTGTAGATCGATGAATTAAGCTAGAATTTACAACCTGATTAAATAATCTCTAATAAAAACACATCAACGTGTCAATAAATATATTCCTCAAATTATCTACATTTAACTGATAATTTGAAATCCCAACAGTTTTGGCAATTATTTGCGTTCAAACGAAAAGGTTTCAAAAGGCACCTTTTGATCGAAATCGGTATACGCAAAATCGTGGTAGAAATATTGTTGTAAAACAGTGTCAAGTGTGGCAATTTTTGATTCAAAATAGAAGGTAGACTGATTTTGGCATTATTGTATTATATTATTTTTGTAATACTAAATTCCTTAACATTGAAGAAGTCATGTAAATTATACAAAGATTTTGAATTTGAAAAGAATTTGCACTAAGTGGTTGCAAGTTTCAACCTTGCTTTGTGAAATTTTGTTATGAAAATATTCTTATAAATAACAATCCATGTTCTAGAAATCAAATGTAGTTACAAATGGAAACGATGATTAAGGTGTCCCCATTACCATAAAAATTGCGACAATTTTTGTTAATTTAGGAAATTCAGTCATTTTAGAATTTAGGAATTGACATATTAGGGATAGACATATCAGAATTTTAGGATACGAGTTTTCGGGGATTTGAACATTTAGGAATTACAAGATTCGAGAATTTGTAGTTGCGAACAATATGGATCTCATTTGTTCGCACGCCAACCAGACATACACAGTATGTCTGAAAAGTAACGGAACTTTTTAAATAAAAAAAAAAGTATTAGTTATTTTGCCAAAATTAATTTTTTTTATTCAAAATACATCCCTTCCGCATCAATACGCCGCAGGGCACGCTCAGGCAATGTTAACATAGATTTTTTTATGTCGTTTTGCGGAATCGCTTCAATCACCCTTGTCACAGCTGCTTGGACTTGTGCAACAGTGTCATAAAACGTTCCTTTCATGGCTAATTTCAATTTTGGAAAAAGGAAGTAATCGCATGGAGATAAGTCAGGCGAATATGGAGGATGTTGGAGCACATAGACCTGTTTTTTCGCCAAAAATTCACGAACTGCGACAGTTCTGTGACATAGTGCATTATCATGCAACAGAAACCAACTCCCTGGCGCTCGATATTCGGGCCTCACACGAATAATTATTTTCCACAAACGTTCCATAACACCCAGATAATATTCACCATTAACATTTTGTCCCTGTGGAACGAATTCCCGAAGTATAATACCTTTAGAATCGTTTAGAATTTAGAAAAACCCAAAACCTGGCTTTGGGTCGTCTTCCAAAGTATCACGACCATCCTGGAATCGCTTATACCACTCGAACACACGTGTACGGGATAAACAATCGTCGTCATAAACATTTTTCATTAATTCAAATGTTTCTGTAAAAGTTTTATCGAGCTTTACCGAGCAGAATTTAATATTCGCTCTTTGCTCCATCGTGATTTTGTGACACGGTGATGAAAGGTTCTGTCGCTTTAAACGCTATAAGTTTGCAATTCGTTGCTCGATTCTAATAATGATTGTTTTGTTTTGTATGGGAGGAATACTGTTTTCAGATAGCATATTGTTTTAATAGATGGTGCTAGTAGTTCTCCTTGAATTTAAAAAGTTCCGTTACTTTTCACATATACTGTGTATAACATAGCACATCATTTGAATTGGCTCTCCCTATTTTCCCATACTACTTAAATCTTGTTCCACTATTTTTTACAGACTACCATTACCTTAATATCGTGTTACAATTTCTCTGTTAGCGATGAGTAATGGTTTCTGTTGCAATTGTTTCTAGTCACGTCAACAAGAATTTTACGAGCGTACTATGCAAACTATTGAGGCGATATCAGCGTTATTTAATGATATCATTTTTTTCTATGGTGCAATCTAAACGCACATAGTCCCCATGTTGGTTATGATAAGGTGTTTATAGCGGTTGCCTTGCAACAACCGGTTTGCGAGTTTCTCCTTTGTGACTGGTATTTCGTTGCCTTCTGTACCTGGAATGTCGTTGAGTCCAAGCTCAAACCTTTGTTAAAATTACGTTTTCGAGTAATGTTGTTCTGTGTCGTCTATAATTCCCTTCGTTTTCGTGCACTGTCCCTTCGTTACCGTAATACAATCAGAATTTCTCGACCATGTAACAGAATATTTCAGGTGATTTTTATTTGACGTTACAGCGTACAGTTTGTACAAGTGGCCGGGTGGTGATTCTGTATGCAAAAATAAGAAAAGAATAACATTTTTTAATGTTTGCTTTCGTTTTTGGAAAAATTGGATTTTGAAATTATTGAAAATTTTTATAAAATATGTTTGCAGCGATAGAAATAACAAATTTGATATTTGTAAATTTGACAATTATTGAAAATTATGAATTAATAAATGTAAATATTTAATGAATTGTTATTAGTCGGTGCTATTTGTACTTATTGAATTTGCAACTGAATTCATCATGATATTAATATTTTGATGAAGAGTAATGTTAACAATTTTAATAGTTATATTTATTTACCTATAGTATCTACTAACTATTAATTTGGAGAAATGAAATTACCATTTTTTTTTTTAAATAACTTAAATTTTTATATATATCCTTGTAAATAACGATTTGTACTATGCATTCATCAATTAATAAGTAACCATTAATTTTAATTAATGAATCTGCAAAATACGAATTCTTGTTTGTATGCACTATATGTTGCTGCTTCTTTTATTAAAATTAATGGCACCTTCATAAATGATAAACGAGATCCTCAAATTTGGTCTTTAACATTCTGACCATGGTACAAATGAATAATTTCAACGATAACGAGAAATTAAAGAAATATTTATTCATCGTTTATAATTTCTATAAAAAAGTGTAAAAGTAGAAGAAAGACTATAATGATATTATGAAATCTGCATAAACAATAAATAAGTATTAATAATAGTAAGAACTTGATGGAAAATAGTAAAAAAATTATGTTGCTTTGTTACAATTGAAAACAAAATTTCAAATATTTGAAAGAATTGAAAAAAATGAATGAATTTTTGTTTGTTTTCAATCTTTAATACATTACAATTTCTTTTCTTTTAGATTTTTCCATCGTAGAATGTTCGTGTCGTATTTGTCATAACATCTTGCGTGTATTTATCATAACCTCGCCTAACATTTATCATAAAACCTTGGAAAATTATTTGTCATCCTTTCAGGTTAATGACCCAAATTATTCACTTCTGTCTCTGGTATAATTTCGACTCAATATTTTTTGTAGGATGCAATTTAAAATTCGAATGAGGACTTCCTCTTTTATTTGCATGTTCAGCCATTTCAATCATGGCGCTAGTTTTAAATTCCAGAAGTTTCATATTTGACTTTTTAACATGTTTGAAGGGTATCCATAAATTCATAAATTATGTCCTTTAGAATCATGTCTGAATTTAAATAACTAACACACATGCAAATGCATGTGTTAAAAAAGAAGTGAAAATAGTATATGTTGTAATCATATAATAGGTTATATGATTAGAAAATGAAGAAAATAAATAAAACGCATAGTTGCGAGTATAAGCAAATAATTGTTTATTTAAAATTGATTATTGTACTTTAACTTAAATAACAATTTTCATTCGAATAATTAAATAAGATTAATTTAGATGAAATATTATCGTTCAATATTAAGCGACACAATTATTTTATTCTCAATCAGAATTAGCTACTTTTTCAATGTTTTCGGTTTTAATTAACTAAAAGTTACAAGTCGTAATATGTTTAATAAAACTGATGCGTATTATATTTAAAACTAAATGAAAGTTTATTATCTCTGAGAACATAATTTATCTCAGCGAAACGAATATAAAATTGAATATAAATAATGTTGGTTTTGATCCAAATATTTCAGTTCATTTACCACAGAGTTATTCTCGGAGCATGTTCTCCGGTAATAAAAGGAACAATACGCGGAACGGAATTCAAATAACAAGGAGGCATATTAAAACGTAATTTTAACAAAGTTGTGAGCCAGAATTTGATAACCAGCTGCAAATTAATGAAATATACGTTGTATGTTTCAGCATTCATATCAGAATTCATCAAATGTTCATTTACTTAAATATTTATTTAAAAAATATTGGAACATATGGCTGATGCTCTGTTCATTTGCATTTTGTTTCAATATTAATTTTATCGCACTTCATATCCTTGTTATGTGTGCTTTAGAATCTGTATAATAAAATGCTTCAGGTATAAAATATTTGAAATTATAATTAGGACTATACCCGTTCATCGATCTGTTTTAGTTTCTTGCATATTTGTCAGGCAAATTCCACTGTAAACAAAAATAGTTATGAAGTGTTTCATCTCACATAAATCAAAGATAAATGTGAAAGATCTAAATATTTTATAATTTGCAAGAAAATTAAATTCATACTCACCATATTACAAGCATAGAATATTATTTCAGATATTTTACTTAATTCAATCTATTTTTACAATTTATATTAATAGTTTTATAAATATTTTTAAATATACAAAAGTTATTATTTATTACATTATTTATTAAAACTTTTATTATTTGTACATATTTGTTAATTTGTATATTTATTATTTGGTAAAAATAAGAGTATGGATGAAAATTATTTTAACTATATGAATTAATAGAACTTATTTTTAAAATCAAAATATACAAATTTTAAATATATTTGTATTAACTGTTTCACAAATAATTTCAAATTTGCAAAAGTAACAAATTATTTATTTTACAAAAATTGCAAAATATTTATAAGTTTATAAATATTTTGTGATTTGATCAAAATTAAAGAGTATGGGTATAATAACTAAAAATTATTTCAAGTATTTCAGTTGTGCCAACATATTTCTTTACTATTACATTGCTAGACAATCTTATAATATAGTTCACTTCATTTTTATTTTTGACACAAGCTTTATTTTAAAATTTACTTTAAAATTTATTTTGTATAATTCTATTTTAATGCATCTAGGAAACTCCTAATTGCAAAGATACATAGTTAAGACCACGACTGAATTGTAAAATCACATTTACTCCCTCTTCTGCAGAAGTATAATTCATATTTTAACAAAATAATTCCTCGTAGATCAAAGTGCAATCACAGAAACACGAGTTAAGGATTATTATATTGAAACTTTAAAACGGTACTCCGGATATAAATATAGTAAAAAATGTATGGATAATACTAGTACACAACATTCACAAAGAGAACAAAAAACGTTCGACGGTTGAAATATTAAAAAGCCGTGATTGCTAGAGTGGGCGGTGATTAATTAAAATTTAAATGGAAACCTTATCAAGAGCATGAAAACCCGTATTTTTCAGTTAATTGATCGTAATGGCGCAGCAACTGCAGTTACTAAATAAATTTCGTTATAAATGAACTTATACTTTCGTTCAAATAACATTTTCCATGAAAAGATAAATAATTCATGTTTGTGTATAAGTACAAAAATTTTTAGTATTAACTTTTTTGTAAATATTGTATTATCACATAATATTTCAATATGAAAATGCAATATAATTATGTGTAATAGTAAACTAGGTAAAAATGAAATGAATTTAGTCTATATTCGTTTGATTTCTCGTTTAATTATTCTGCAGAGTGATATATGCCATGGAACGTATTATATTTTGAATTTTATTTACAGATCAAATAAATCGAACGATATATAAAAGTCTATAAAAGTCTAAACTACTCTGAAATATCATTGTTTGTGTATTTTACAACCGTCCATATTGATATTCGATAGCTCTGCATTACCCTTTGTGGGTCAATGAGAGCAATATTTGTTTTCACGGAGTTTCTTTACTACATATCTTTTATGGCTCTATTTTATGGCATTTACGTGGTGTAGGACAATAATGGATTTCACAATGAGAGTTAGAACTGCACATTTGAAATACTACTTTATTTAAGAAGAATGAAACATTTTGGCTTATTAATTTCTCTAAAAGTAATTTATGGAGAAACTGATAAATCTTGATATTTCAAATATAGAAAAATATAGCATGAAAAGTATCTGAGAAGTATCTGACAAGTATCTTAAAAATATCTGACAAGTATCTTAAAAGTGAAAAGAATCTGAAACGTTGGTTTAATTCAAAACTGACATAAAACAACAGTTTTGTTACGATGTAGATAATTTGTAAGAGTAATGTAAAGGAATTTATCTAGATTATACTATTTAATATTAAAAAATTTACTCTAAAGAATAGACGCATTTCAACCGAGGTTTGAACAAATATTTGTTGAAAAATGATTGCAAATTGATATTTACTCTTGTGTACTAGAAAATGTCAAAATTTCGGTTTGAAATGTTAAATAACAATTAATAAACTTATGTACAAACCGTAATTTTGACATTTTCTAGTTAATAAACTGTTAATTAACATTTGTGGACGAACCGTAATTTTGACATTTTCTAATTAATCAATTATTAATTACATTTATAGCCGAACCATAATTTCGACATTTTCTACTCAATCTACAGAAGAGTAAAATGTCAAATGCGACACTCTATCCCATCACTAATTAATTATTAACAGATCATTGACTGTTATTGGTGCCTATTATTTGCGACGTTACAAATTAGTGTTAGAATGTTTTTCGATACTTCGGTATTCCGAATTGCTAATAGTATTCCGAATATGCTATGCCACCTCGTAATTCAACCCAATCAGGGCGATAATATGATATATCGCTTCAATATATTCGAACCAAGGTAACAGGTGCATACTTCTGTGGACGTAATTTCTAATTAGTAGAATCATCAAAATCAATCCGTATGGTCACGGTTTAAAGCGGCATCCCGCATTTCGATTAATTTGGGTTACAGCTAGTGATGGGATAGAGTAGCTCGCAAGTAAATTTGAACTTTGATCAGTTTCGAACCGTATCTATTTTGAAAAATAAAAACAGTACTTCGTTATTTTGAATTTAAACGAGATTTGAACCCTTTATAATTGCTTCAGGAAACAAAAACATTCATAACCAATATACACACAGGATAATTATATCATAACTCACTCCTGGTAATCATGTAATAAACAGATTCATATTTTATTTTAGAAATTTATTTTGCTAAAATATGTGCAGATATATTCTTGTATCTTTAATAATTTTGTAATATAAAAACATATTTTATCATTTTTACAACTGCGTTATCTATTAATTTCAAAATTTATTCGATACATGAACATCCACGTGTTAACAAAAATATAATTTGTATTATAATTATGTACATTACACTGATATACGCTATAGAGGAGATATTTAAAGAGGATTTCAACGAAACGTCAAAAAGTGGAGTAGTGGCTTCTTTTTGTTAGTATTTTAATTGAAGAGATCGGTTAATGACGAGCATTGAATTTCCACATTTAATGAAAGCAATATTTCCAAGCGGAGTCGAACATTGATCGTATAGGTTCGAAACTTTTACGAGTACTTTACCACAATTTTAATTCTGTTTCTCATTATTTTCCCTTTGCTATCTTTACAGATAATTGTGCACTGTAGGACCAATAACTGAAATTATTATATATATTGGATTCCGGTTAATTGGGACATATTGAGACTAATTTGTCCCTATTAAGCGGCTGTCTCAATAAAACGTATTTCTGTATAAATTCTGTTTCTGTTCTTCAATATTTGCTTTGAACAACCAACGGTCCTGATTCACCGGAACTCACTGTACACAATTTTTCCAGATGCAGTGTTTGTAAAATAGTAACAGTTTTTAGTTTCATTCAAAAACTTATGTGTTTATAATTGTGCGGTAACATCTGTGCCGGCAGAAAATGTTTGAAAACAGAGTAAATTGTCGATGAAAATAGAAATGGACCAAGAATGGCGAATGAAGTATCATTATTAAATAATTAAATAAGTTTAACAAATAATATACAATCATAAACATTACATCGACACCTAATATGAAGAACATTGTAATTATTCTTAGAATATATTATGTCACACTGTTTTGCAACTATAATACGAACGTATTTAAAAAAAATAAATTTTATCATTTAGGAATCATGCTTCCATTGCAATAAAAACTATTTTTAGCTCGCAAAAATCAAACTATGTTTCATCCTACTAGAGAAAACATTTATCATCCTTTAAACTACTAACAAAATTTTGCAAATATGAATTAATTTGAAAATATTGCTTCTTTATTTTTTTAAAATACTTATTTAACGAACAAATCTATTCTTTCAATATATGAATCTAATTGCAACGTGTTATACTTGAATCGCTAGTAGTGTTATACCCATCACTAGTTACAAAATATCACATAACTGTTCTGTATAATGTCTGACATAAGTTTATCTTCTACGTAACAACGAAAGCGTCGAAATCTTTTGTAAGCTAAGACATTACATTATTATGATGAGTCCAATTATCATGAGTGTAATTAGTATATGCTATATATACAGCATGATGTATGTGACCAATAGCTTAGAACATATTGAATATAAAATTTTGCTTTTTGGGAAACATTCTGTATGTATGTTACGAAAAAATAATTTGGTTTTTAACTTTGAGTTAATTAACAAACATCCATTCAGCACAACATAAAAGATTACCGAAAGAATTATCTAATATACGTCCCACCCTCCACGCCATCGATTCGAACGAAAGAAAATGGCGAAATAAGTCGTTGTGAAATGTAGCAACGCAATAACGAAGATGCAATATAAAATTACAGAGGCCAAGTTTCATCGCTGCAACCATGCGTCTACGAATTCTTAGTTTAATGTTCATCACGAGTGTGCTAGTCGTGAAGGAAGTTTCAAGTCATGGAAGATTGATAGAACCACCATCGAGGGCCTCCATGTGGAGGTATGGCTTCGATACTCCGCCTGATTACAACGACCATGAATGCTATTGCGGAGGTTTTACCAGGCAATGGCAGCGGAATAAAGGAAAATGTGGAATCTGCGGGGATGCTTGGGACACACCGACGGTAAGATATAATTTTATACATATATACAAATCTCAGTTCATGTTCTACATTTACACACATGTTATGTACATGGTCTGTCCAGAAAGTAATGCAATTTATTCATTTCCGCCATTTTTCCTGGTCCGAACATGTTCGGACTTGTTGGAATATGTGGAGGGGACTCTTATCTTCACATCTTTGCAACCTCAACCTGATCCGCGCTCCGAAATCGTCAGAATCGTAGTAAACGTAAACCTATTATTTGTGCCCGTGTCACGACGCGTAATGGAGAAAAATATCGAACAACGTTATGCGATTAAATTCTGCGCTAAGCTGAATAAAAGCCTCGCCGAAACGAACCAAATGATTAAGGCGGCATACGGGGACTCTGCTCTTTCCTATTCTCAAGTTTCCAGATGGTTAAATTTGTTCAAAAACGGTCGGGAAAACGTGGAGGATGACTTCTGCTCTGGACGGCCGACAAGCACCACTATTGACGAAAATGTTTCCCGTGTCCATGAACTTCTTAAGAGTGATCGACGACTGATTGTTCGAATGATCGCAGAGACTCTCAACATATCGAAAACAACTGTGCACAACATTGTACTCGAAAAGAGATCGCCACTACGTGGCAGCTGCACCACGACAACGCTCCCAGCAATACCGCTCTGTGCGTTCAAGAATTTCTAGCCAAGCACAGCTTGGTAACATTACCACAGCCACCTTACAGTCCTGACATGGCTCCAGCAGATTTTTTCCTGTTCCCGAAGATCAAGTCTGCCCTCAAAGGACTCCATTTTGGAACCATAGAAGCGATTCAAACCGCCGTGACGAAGGCATTAAACGAGGTCCCCATTAACGCCTTCCAGGATGCGTACCGTGCATGGAAAAGTCCCTGGCAAAAGTGTGTTGAAGCCCAAGGGAAGTACTTTGAAGAATTTTAAAGATTTATATCAATAACATAAATACATTTTTTTTTACGTACCTAATTGCATTACTTTCTGGACAGACCATGTATGTCGTGCCATTAGGCGAAAACTACTGAATATTTTTTCATGAAATGCACAGATGTAGATATGATACTGTAAATGGTTTTAGGACAGGTTTTGTGGTGAGCAAAATTGAAGAAATACCACAAAAGTCACCCCAATCATAATTTCACGTGGCAGCAAAAAAATTACGGCAAAACAAATTGCAAAGGTTTAGGTGTCAGATCAGATATATTTTCATATGGACAACTTTATGTCGCACTGTCTAGAGTTGGTTCACCGGACAAGTTGCACATTCGCTGTTATGACAAACGCACAAAGAATATAATTTGTCAAAGAGCTCTGCGATAGTTACATGTTATTCAACGAGCCAGATTTCAAGAATTAATTGGCTATGAAATTTCACCACTATATTCTAATTTAGACGACAGTTCTTTAAATATTCCAGTCATTACCGAAATCTGATTATTGATATTATCTCTTCTTCAAAAATAAAACACGCGAATTTCATGAATATCTTAATCTCTTATTGAACCTTGCAAGGGATATTTATTTTTAACCCCGCGAAGTGGGTAGACCGGATAGTTTTACAATAAAACTATTGTTAACACTAGAACTATCTATCAGACAAACTGATTTCACGTTTCACATTTTATATTAACAAAATTTGTTACCTTGCCATGTTTCAATATCTGTCATGTTTTGTCGAGATGAAGAATGGTCATTAGTTGATTCTTCAGTATTTACTTATATATTTTTTATTTTATTTTCGATTTAAAAGTAAATTTGCATTTAACATCGGTAGTGTTAATATCGTTTATTTGTAAATTAGATATCGATTGGCTATTGTAACTGCTTTCAGTTAAGCTTAAAACTTTTCTTATTCGAATAAAAAACTAGTGGTTATCATAATTATTTTATTTAATTGCATAAATAATAACTATTTTATTTAATTGTTTATTCATCTTTTTTATGATTTGTTATATTTTTAAATTATTTTGTATCATTGAGTCGAGTAAAAAGTCTCAGCTGTTCTTTTGATCAAATTAAAGAACAATGTCTCTGTTGTTTCAGAGCAACTTTATTCATTTCACTGTTTTCCATTTTCATTTATGAGCTTCAGCTACTTTTCTTGTAACTTCATTATTTCATGCTCATAGAACTTCTCACGATCAGGTTTCTGGGTAAGAAACTGTTCTATGTTCGTGATACGTGTTGACGTAACTGTATAGGATTTATGCCTAGGGCAAACTGGGTCCCTTACTTTATCAGTACTGTAAATGTCTCATACCATAACCGAGTGGTTTTAGTAAATATGGAAATTTGGGAATTTAGGATCATGGAAATTTGTGAACTTGAAAATTTAGGAATTTGAGAATATAAACATTTGAGGATTTAAGAATTTGGAAATTTGGAAATTTGGAATTTAGAGAGATAAGGATTTGAAAATTTGGAGAATTGGGAATTCGAAGATCTGTAGATTTGTGGATTTGGAAATTTAAGATTTTGAGAATTTGGGAATATTAACGTTTAGAAATTCCAGCACTTGCGAATTTAGAAATTTAGAAATTTGGAAATTTGGAAATTTGGAAATTTGGAAATTTGGAAATTTGGAAATTTGAGCATTTAGGAATTTGGAAATATTAAAATTTGGATATTTGAGGATTTGAGGACCTGTAGATTTGTGGATTTCAGAATTTAAGCCTTTGATAATTTGTGGATTTAGACGTTCAGGAAATTTAGGCTCCTACGAATTTTAGGATTTAGATGCTTATAAATTCTACGATTTGATATTTTGGAAATTTCAGAATTTAGAAATTTGAAAATTTTGAATCTTCATTGACAATCTAACAACTGACTTTTTATAAGAAGAATTTTGAAAAAACTTTATCGAAATTATACAAATTTGTAAGTAAATAATTTATTGTATTTGTTGAGAATATGTCAAATTATCGACGTAAATCATCATTCGATTTATAAACTAATCGATAGACAA
Organism: Megachile lagopoda; assembly: GCA_036983795.1. Classification (NCBI taxonomy): domain Eukaryota; kingdom Metazoa; phylum Arthropoda; class Insecta; order Hymenoptera; family Megachilidae; genus Megachile; species Megachile lagopoda. Next base: position 14,799,724 of record CM072795.1, on the reverse strand, counting down.
AAGACTACTCAGTCATTGATCTATATAAACCGTGAACACCGTCCTGAATTATTCGTTTCTGTTCAATCTATTGTATCATTGCCATCGTGTCATAAAGATCAGTTTCTTGTAATTTTATATTAATAAATCTTAGAATATTATTTGGCTTAACATCCTTGTAATAATTCGTTGTTGTCCCCACTGTATAATCTTAACAGTATTCTCTAATACAAAAATAGAACTTTTATATAGTTAATTCTTTTGGTACGATCTTACATTTTTATTTTTTATTAAAATATAATCAAATACAATTTAATTTAAACTATATTCACTGGCTTAATTAACAATAATTCTGACTGGCATTATTTCGATTTACACGGTTTCCTAAAATATTTATCCTCAGTATAAATCGGGGGAAATGTATAAAAATATGTACATTCAAATATGAATGTAAATTATTTGTATACTGAATTAAATCACACAGGAAAGGAATATTTAATTCAATATTGTAGAACATCGAGTCTTTTATTCTCCCATAGAATATTGAAATTTCCGATTCGGAATTTGCTAACGGTATACTCCCACGAGAAACCTTAAACTCCTACGCGAATCGAGATTCGCGATATTAAATTCAAAGCACCTGAAATTCTTTTAAGGAAACGTTGCGTAAAATCGACAGAAAAAATTACGTGAATTGTGATTCGCGGAATACTAAAATCGTAGTAAAATTAACTGTAAAGCGACAAAAGCGGTCAAAATGATCGTTTGAAAAATTTATTTAACTGATTTATCTGATTTATTTAACAGCTCTAAAGATTATTTACGCTTTTTATGACGAAAACAGAATTATAACAGTAAAAATTTGAAAAATATTTATTTCTAATGTTCCAAATGTGAGCTGTTGTGTCTTATGCAGAAACGTGCTCGGATTTCATTAGTTGTAATGGCTAGTTTCATTTCTTCCTCAATTTTTGTAGCAGCCTCTTCAATTCTTCTAACGAGGTGATTTTTGCTTGTAATTTCTTTCCGCATAGGCTAAACCTTTCATACGTCTCCAGACGTAATAATCTACTAATAACTGAGAAAGTTAGAAATTCTTCAGTGAGGATAGCGATTTCCAACAATGGACTAGTCCCAGATTGTCATAAATAGAGAATTTACTATACTAACAAATGTTCAATCAATACCTTTCTAAAACAGGTACGAAGGCAATCGTAGCCTTCCACTGGGTACATTATTGCATAGGTACAAGTAATTTGCAGAAGCTAAAATACTACATACCATTAGAAACAGGAAAAAACGTAGAAGTTACAAACATTTTAATTTGATAGGAACTAGCTGTTTTTGAGAAAAGAGCGATTAAAAGTTTACTTTAATTAAAAGACATAGCATGCAGACAGCTTCATTCGCTTACCAAATATTTAGAATCACATTCAGAAAAATTTGGTGGTGTGATTTAGATAAAACACGTTCTGAAAATAAGAAAATATACAAATTTGGAGTTTATAATAATCATAATAAACTTTCTACAATTGTTTACTTCGGAAATGTCCGGTAGTAAGCAAAATTAACAAAGTGGCCAATGTCTCGGAGACCACGGTCCTTTGCATAAAGGTATATACAAAGGTGTATAGCTAAATATGTCCCAAATGACTTTTCATCCCTTGCAAACTTTCTATCGACCTACCTACAGTCTGTTCCACAAGAGCGTGGACGCGATATCTGAGTGCAAGTAAATCTTTTCTGTAAAAAGTTTGTATAGGTCGAAAGTACATTTAAAGAACTAATACGCATTTACTTAATAATGTGTCCAATCATCGCCATTGGCGATTATTCCTGCGCATACTTTCAACCAGCTTTGCAGCGTTTGAGACAGGAAGAGATCTGCATATTTCTCAAATACGGCAAACTAGCGTCTTCAATTTTAAAATACGCTTTCCTCGGAGTTTGTACTTCGTGAGAGACCAAACATTTTCGATTGGATTGGCTTCGGGGGACTGAGATGGCCAATCCAACACGTTGACACCATTCTCTGTTTTCCATTCCGTACAAAGGCGGCTTCGGTGATTGGAGTCGTCTTCTTGAAGTATCCAATGGTCTCTGGTTCTTTTAAACCAATGTTACGATACTAAGAGACCCCTTTGGTACAGTTTAATCATCTTCTGAGCATTTAAATTATCCGGAAAGACGCATAAAGTTCCAAAACCCCGCCGCATAAAGTTCCGTAGCTCGCTTCGAGCCTCGATCAGGGAGATCATCGACATAATTTGTCTCTTTATAACGTTGCACCCACTTATTTACAAATTCGCGAGACTTGTGCAGATATTTTGCTGCATTTCTAACACTCATTTTGGGCCCTTTCGGGTGTTGGTACAAGAATACTGCTTCGAATCGTTTACCGTATACGGCACTCATCTCTAAATGACTTGAACTTCTCAGTGACAGAAATGATACTAAGAGAATTGAAGGGCTATTGCGTATTAGAGGAGACATTGTATGTTTGGACTGACGCAATCTTTGCTGTATTGGGTATCAAGTTTTATAGATATTGCATACACGCTCTTGTGGAACAGACTGTAACACCCTGTATACATAAGAGCTCACGGTAAAGAGTTCGTAGACAAGTATCTTTACCGAAATGAAATTTCATGAATGTTACCTAGTAATGGTACGCATACTCAAAAAATGGAATCATGGCGTCCTGCAAAAGACTGCATGTGAGGAAGAGGACGCAACAATTTTGTCGTCAAAATAATATTGACCTAATTATTAATGAACGTGATCGGAATACAATATGTGGTACTAAATAATAAAATTCATCTAGTTACCACATTAAAGTAATTTGTACCAAAACTACCAAACTTTGACAACATATAACTTTTGAATCAATATATTCTAACATTCAAAGTCATTATATTTCGTCTACATTTACTGAACATTCCATAATGCATATAGAAATTTTGTATTATCAGATTATATGAAGCATGTTAAAAAAGGAATGTTTCAGACGAACTTTAATCTAATAAAATCACATATGCGAATTGGAGTACTTTTTATACACCTACCTCGATTTTATGTAAAACTAGTTATTGCTCTCATTAAATTTATTCGGAACAATGATAATAAAAGAGGAGACGCGAAAGAGGAAACTTTAGAATACCTCAACTTTCGTTTTAATTATTTCAGTTTAATCTATTTAATCCGGATCACGTTTACTACCTCACTGCAATTTATTTTCTGCAATCTGTATACTTGTACATGTTTTCAGAACTAAACAGTTAACTTTAGTAAATGAATGAGTTCAGAAATATTTAATAAAATAGTTAAGGATTGTAGTTTCTTATTTTCGGAATTTATTGATATAATCACGAGAAGATGTTTTTCGGAGAAAAATATGGCAATCACGGGAAGAAGGATTTGTTTTATTGATGTTCAGGGATTTTTGAAGATCCCCAAGAATTTGGTGTGAATTAAGAATTTGGAATGTATGAAATTTAGAAAACTATTTAATAACTAAACTCTCAGTTCTAAATAAACTTTATACATTCTGTTTATTATCTAACTCGCTGAAATTTATTTCGTACATTTTCATTATTCAATTTTTAACTGCTTACTAAATCTTCTGTCATTAAATTTCGTTCAAATAAATCGTTATAATTACACACTTTAATATTTCTACCTGTACCTTACATTTATCTGATAAACATTAATATTTATTTCTTTATAAGATCAGTTTAATTGACTTAGAATTGCTCGAAATAAATTGAATTTACCGTTGGAAATTATCGAGCAGAAAATTTTTGTATTTTCCTCATATACTACACTGTATATTGTTCTAATAAAACCGTTACTAGGTAATTTAGGTCAAAATTAGAGCGTAGCTACTCGTTTAATTAAATACACCGTGTATTTCTCGTATATTTTAATTATTAATAACTAGCTAATGAAACTGCAGCGCGGAAGTAAACCGCAGTGCAGTTGAATTAATAAAAGTATCGTTAAACGAAAGAAAAGAAAAATGGCCGGAAGGGTCAAACGAAGCGACCGTCATCGTAAAGTTCGTTTAATTATCCCTCAGTGATGTTCTTGCATCATGGTATAAATTACTATTTGCGGCTTTCAGGTCTGTTGACCAGACACACTGTATATATACATGTTGTAACAATGCCACCTGTTTCAACACTCCCTCCAAATATACATATACATGTATAACCTATATAATGTAATTTACACACATTTTAGTCTGCTTGCTGAATTGCTGTCTAATAATACTGGAACAATAAGAGTACGTTTCTTGACGTATAATTAGGAAACATTTACTAATTACAAGGCAACAAACTTTTAACTATTCAAACGTCGAAATTTTTCAAATTAAAAAATTGAAAAATTCCTAAATTCGTAAAGTTGAAAAATATGTAATTTTTAGCATTTTTAAAAAACAATGTTTTACAATTTAGGACATTTTTAAATTCGTAAATTGCCAAATTTTTATATTTGAAAATTTTTTAATTTTAAATTTCAAGATTTATACATTTCTGTTCCTGGATTTATGCATTTTTTAATTTTGATTTTCTAAACTTTAAAATTTCTAAATTACTACATGTGAAAATTCGATATTTTGAAATCTCTATCTAATTTTTCAAATTTACAAATATGAAAATTAATTAATGTAGCGATTCGAAAAGTACAAATTTCTTTTTCAAATTCGCAATGTCAACTTTAGACAGTTTTTCAAATTTAGACATTTCTGAATTTGGAAATCTGATAGTTCTAAATTCCCAAATTCCTAAATCTCTAGATCTCTAAATTCGTAAATTCCTGAATTCCTAAATCCCCAAAATTCCTAAATTCCTAAATTCCTGAATTCCTGAATTCCTGAATTCCTAAATCTCTGAATCGCTAAATTCCTAAATTCCCAAATTCCCAAATTCCCAAATTCCTAAATTCCCAAATTCCCAAATTCCCAAATTCCCAAATTCCCAAATTCCTAAATTCCTAAATTTCTAAATTACTAAATTACTAAATTCCTAAATTTCTAAATTACTAAATTACTAAATTACTAAATTACTAAATTCCTAAATTCCTAAATTTCTAAATTACTAAATTACTAAATTATTACATTACTAAATTACTAAATTACTAAATTACTAAAATACTAAATTCCCAAATTACTGAATCTCTAAATCCCTAAATCCCTAAATCGCTAAATTCTTAAATCCCTAAATCCCTAAATCCCTAAATCGCTAAATTCTTAAATCCCTAAATCCCTAAATCCCTAAATCCCTAAATTCCCAAATTCCCAAATTCCCAAATTCCCAAATTCCCAAATTCCCAAATTCCCAAATTCCCAAATTCCTAAATTTCTAAATTACTAAATTACTAAATTACTAAATTACTAAATTACTAAATTACTAAAATACTAAATTCCCAAATTACTGAATCTCTAAATCCCTAAATCCCTAAATCGCTAAATTTTTAAATCCCTAAATCCCTAAATCCCTAAATCGCTAAATTCTTAAATCCCTAAATCCCTAAATCGCTAAATTCTTAAATTCTTAAATTCCTAAATCTCAAACTTTTTGTGGCATAAAATTATTGCAAATTTTTAAGTTACCTAAGTTTGGAATTAGAGAACTTGATATTTTTAAATTTCAAATTCACCACATTACCTCATGTTCTATATCTGAATATTTGAAAATCCGAAAATTTAAAATTCATTTTACAAACATCGAATTATTCAAATTTGTAATTCTATAAATTTGTAGATTTGAGAATTTCATATCTGTAAATTTCTTCATTTCCAGAATACTAAAATCTTAAACTACTAAATATACTAATTATCTCAAATTACGAATTTACAGATTACCAAATTTACAAATTATCTCAAATTACTAAACCAACTTTACAAATCATCACAAATTACGAATTTACAAATTGCAAAATTTACAAACTATTTCAAATAACCAAATTTTCAACTTCACAAATTATCTCAAATTACCGAATTTCTTTTTCTTTTCTAAATTGAACAGTTGGCAATTTTTCAAACACGTAAACTGGAACTTCTAAATTCTCCGGTGTCCGAATAACTTTTCTAAAGTTTAAAATGTCGCTGCCCAAGAGTACGTTGTTGCCCGCGAGGCAATTAACGGACACTAAAGCTATGCATCACTATTCTAATAATAGTTTCACAACCCTTTTAACCCCTTAACCTACAATTTTCTAGGCAGTTGCGTCTACAGCTAACCAATTATTGTTATAATATTAAAACAAATAAAGGAGGTTAAGATGTTAGGCACATTTTACGTTTAGAGATTCTCAATTATGCAGATTACAATTCAATCTAAATAAAAAATTCAATGAGGGTGAAAATACGAGTTTGGTTTTGTCATATTCGAACCGAATCGTGCGTTACGAGTGTAACATAGTATTATACAAGCTATTTTCAATGTGGTAATCCGACTGAAAAACGGATAAATCTACGTGAAAAAATAAACCAAAAATATAGAACAAAATTTTGTCATACGTAACTTCATTTTTGAGATAATTGAATTTGAACAGTTTTGGAGATTTGAAGTGTTTGTAAAATTTGTTCACGGCACACAAAATAACAAATGTTTCATTAATTCACAAACTCTTTCATTAATCTGAGAAAGAATTAAATAAATTGATCTAAATAAACTTATTATATAAACAAATCTCGTCATTAATATCACTAAAATTTGTTATTAGTCATTTTTCATAATATCGTTGATGTACTAATATAGTATAAGCAATGAAGATAAACATACTTTAGTGATATGGATGATCACATTTACGGTTTATATTTGACTATAGAATTAACAAAAAATCTATTGATTTTATCATATCCACGTTGTAAACAAATTGTTTCTACAAATACTTGAAAAATGTTCAAATTCAATTTCATTTTCTGGAAAATGAGACTTCATAAGAAAAGATTTTATTTTGAATTTTTTATTTGGATTTTAACGAAGATTCACCATCTGTTGTACCATCATTTTGGAAACACCTTGTATGACCTTGTATCATCTTGTATAAGGGGTTAACAAACATTTGCGTTGATCTGTTTACAGCCACGACAGCACGAGACAGGCGGCAAATATGGTAACGGTGTTATAGTAAGAAAATATCGAACCGGATCAGTGATACCGGTCCATGTGGAGTTGACAGCGAATCATCACGGTTATTTCGAATTTCGTACCTGTTCGATGACCTACAAAGACAAAGAAGTCGATCAAGAATGTTTGGACCAGCATTTGCTTCACATGGAGAATGGAACGGCCAGATATTATCCTGGACCGGGGAATAAGGTTTTCGAGGCTTTTTACAAATTGCCGGATGACCTGACCTGCGCCCAATGCGTTTTCCAATGGAAATACGTGGCTGGGAATAATTGGGGCGATTGCGGAAACGGGACAGGTACTGTATACAATATTTCACTATGCTGTATTTAATACATTTAGTATACCATATTTACTGTATTTACTATAGTATATCTACGTTATTTATTATACTGTTCACTATATTTAGTGTACTAAATCTATTATACAGGTTGTATAACAGGTATTTAACTATACTGTATTTAATATATTTAGTATACTATATTTAATATATTTGCTATAGTATATCTACGTTATTTATTATACTATGTTCACTATATTTAGTATACTAAATCTATTATACAGGTTGTATAACAGGTATTTAACTATACTGTATTTAATATATTTAGTATACTATATTTAATGTATTTGCTATAGTATATCTACGTTATTTATTATACTATGTTCATTATATTTAGTATACTAAATTTATTATACAGGGTGTCCCATTTAAAAAATCTCGAAGACGTGTGATTTAACACTAGATTTACGGAATCCGTCAAAATGACGGATCATAGATCTCTTATTTTAAATGACAAAATTTATTAAGAAATTTTTGTAAAAATGTATGTCAACTTTCGTCAAGCTAAAGAATCGATGTCTTATGCAGTTCACATATCATCCCCAATTTATTTATTTTTCTACTTTCGTTCAAATTTAAATATAAGTGACCATCAAACGTCCGTAAACCTAGTGTTAAGAAAAACAAACTGACACGTGTCCTTTAGTATTTCGAGTGAGGAGTCAAATAGCATTACCAATTTTTTAATACACGAGTGTTTTCAAGGTTATTTCAAGGTCATCGTCTTTTTTTATCATAAACCCATATTTTTTATTCCGGAAGCATTTTCTACGTGAAAAAATGCACGACTTTTGTTTGATACATTTTGTTGTGGGTTCAATATTGAATTCACAACAAAATTTCTTAAAATATCTAGTTGATTTTTCATGTTTGTCAAAAATATTTTTTCTATTAAAACGACGATGTTACTTTCTTCTTGAAGGTTTTTATTTCATTTAAGAACATTACAATGAGTGTTCGAAATTTTTACCCTCAACTTCTAGACAATTATTAATTTGTTTAATAAAAGACTCATGAACAGATAATAAAGTTCTTCTCGTGGAATTAAAAAATTGTTCAAAGCTCAAAATTTCAAGTTCAAAATTCCTAATTTTGCAAACCCTAAAATATGTTCATAAAGAAATTTTAGAAATCCAAAAATTCTGATACTTCCAGAATTTGTCAGGTTAATAAAAAGGCTTCGTAAGTAACATTTTGTCATTCTTACTACTTTGTGGCTTCATGAAATAATATTGTTCATTAATTGTTAATATTTTTACCTTGAAAACCATAGTAGCTATATAAAAATTGTTTTAACCAAAATTTAAACCAAACAACTGTATAATAAAAATATTTGTCCATCTGTTTATGGAAGTTATAATAACAATTCATATGATTATTAGTTAAAACAAAAATTTAAAGATTTTTTACTCTTCATAAACTGTGTGATAAATATATTTGTCTGTCAATTATAATAATAATTCATATTATTAGTTAAAACAAAAATTTAAAGATTTTTTATTCTCCATAAATTGTGTAATAAATTTATCTGTCCATGTAATTATTACGTGTTTATTTTATTCTGCTGAAATGAAGAATTTAAAAGATACATACAAATATTTGATAAAGCATCGTTTAAAATGTAAGCGCACCAGATACATGGATCGGTTACTGTATCGAGTTTAATACCCATATTTACATTTATAATAAAATAGTGCATAATTTTTACCTTGGTAAAAGAGATCAAAACGTTTTTAAAAGAGACTGATGAAGTGGAGAGTATGTAAACAAGCTTTTAACTACTTTACTGTACAATTTTATAGGACAAGATAAATCATTTAGTTTTTACTATAGCAATTTGTTTGTGTAAGCTTTTGGGATATGTATACCGAAAAATAGAAAAACGTGCATTAATATTTAAGGGATGTTTTTAGCTGGAAGAGTCAAAAAACAGCAAAAGATAGATGTGTTATACAAAGTCTTTTGACAATTTGTAAAAGAATTCGAGTGTTCGAGTTATCAAATTAAACATCAAATGTTGATTATTAAATATCAAACATCACTTAACCCCTTGGCCTATAACAAGGATCGGCAACCTTTCTGGAGTTGAGGGCCATTTTTTTCCCGATGTGATAAATTATTTTTTTAAAGAGCCAAATATAAGTACATACATCGGTATGTATTAGAAAAGATAATATAATATCTGCTGTGAAACATGTATTGATTGTGAAATCAAAACATTCTATTTTGCGTAGTAACAGAACATATAAGTCAACGTATTAAAGAAAACGGAAACACTTTTTGGTTTTGAGTGTGGCGTCGGTGAGTGTGGAGAGCAAGGTTAGCTAAAGCTAGGTTTACATGCATGCGATCTGCCGCGCATTTTGATGTGTGCGCAGGATTATTATATTTGTTTGGCAATTGCAATATTGCAGTTAATTTTTCAATACGTACTATTAAACTACTCAAGAGCCACAAGTATGATTCTACTGAGCCGCATACGGCTCTCGAGCCGCAGGTTGCAGACTCCTGGCCTATAACATCGAGTCAGACTCATGACGCACATTACAGTTCAATTGTGACAAAACTAAATCGTATTTGCATAAAGATCGAGTTTTGAGTATACCAATTGCAGTTTGTATAATTAAAGATCGCTAAACCCAAAATATACCTAACATTTCAACATTCTTTATTTATCTTAACGCTGCAGTAATAATTAGGTAGCTCTGACTGACGCTCCTGCCGAAAAACTTGTGGGCTAAGGGGTTAATAGTAATATGATAGTGCTGTATTTAATTGTGTTCTTTCATGGAGAGAAAATTAAAAGACTGCGAAAGTAGTTGAAATACGTTGTCGAATAAGAACATGGTATACTAATCAAGTTTATTGCTTTCCAATAATGTACATACACGGAGAAATTTCATTAACCAATTACATTTGTTCTGATGTCCCTTTTATTGATTACTACGATTTCTTGTAATTATATAAATGGAAATTAATTATTTTATGGTTAATTACACGTTACTTCTTAATTTGAACTTATCGTGTATTCTTTGAAGAATAAAAATCATTGATGTGAAGATTTAGTACTTCTTTTTGTAGTATAATAAATAAAGAAATAAATAGTATTGAAATTGCCAATTGATATTCTAATTGACGATTGATATTTTAATTTTTCGAATCTTGAAAAAGGATATTCAATATGTTATAATTGTTCATCGACGAAGCGTCAAAAAGTATTTGAAACTTTTATTTATGGTACAACTAATAAAGAAATAAGTAATATTTTCGTTTGTAGCGGGTTTATTTATGAATTATGTTGATTATTAAATATTAAAGATATTCTAACTTTAGTTTTTAAAATTTCGAAAAGTAATATTCGATAAATTATAGTTATCTATCAACGAAGCGTTGAAAAGTCTTCGAAAACCTAACCTTCATTCAAAATGGCGCCATTTTGGCGAATAACTTAGTTCTATCCGGATTGTAATTTTGTTGACATTTTACGTTATATTAGTGGAAAATAGTATCGAATTAATGTAAAAAAGACTTGTAATTATAATAAATATGGAGTATAATAATTAGGAAAGGAATACAGATATAAATATTAGTAATTAATCATTAATAATTTAATGAAAGAAAATTCCGATGCATTGCAGATATTTATTAAAGGGGTCTACAGTTTACAACGTATGTGGAAATACATTTAAAAAAGTATACTAAAAATAAACCATAATTTTCACAGAATCCAAAGAAGCAGTTTTGTTGTATCAATTATTTTGTTTATACGGCTTACAGAAAAATATAATCTCGATAAAAAGATACAGATTGATAATTGATAGAATTATTCATAAATAAACTCATTACAAACTGAAATATCGTTTATTTTTTAAAATATATTACAAATATTTTTTTATGCTACAGTATACAGAACACCTACAATAAAATGTCGATTATTTATGCTAGGGAAATAAAATTGCTCTGGTAAGCGGTTTTTTGGATAACTGGTTTACAACTAAATTTGTAAATATGTCATGAAACCGTGTGAAATAAAACAATTTTCAAATATGGATTTATTGATCTTCCGGATGTGTCCAATAGCGAAACATATTTCCGATGAAATAACGTGCTAATACTCATAGTCAATTGTCAAAATGATTTATTGCATGACAAGATACAAGATTTAGGATAACTGTATCTAATATTAATCTATTTATAACCTGATATTAGTATTAACTGTACCTAATTTTAAAAGAACAATTTAGCAAAAAGTAGAGTCATGTCTTTTCAAAAAAACTAACGTTAAAACATACATAAATATTTTTTTGTTATAATGTTGACTATACAAAAATTTAAGAGTTTTAAAATTGTAACCTGTAAAAGAAGTCGAAGACAGTGAATTGCAAAAATGGTACCTAATATGAATTACATAGAAAATTTATAACTTCAAAAAACTGAAAACTTTATTTTTATCACGAAGCATGAATATCTATTTAAACAAAAAATGACAAATGTGTCCCACTTTTTAAAAATTGATCTTATATGATCTTATTGTTCTGTGTTCTCTGCATGTCCAGTATATTGGTCATGTGTAAACGCGTTAAGACTTTCCCTCGATATTATCATTTATATATTTTCTCCGTTATTATCATTGTACTATGCTTCGAATAGCAAAAATATAATGTGCAATATCATGCAATATTAACAGGAAACATGTACCGAATATGGAACATGCTGCATTTAACGTACGCTCAACGTGTTCCATATGACGTACATACATACAAGGTGTTCCAGCTTTTACCACCAAAACCTACAATTTCATATACAAAAATAAGAAAAGAATGAACACTTTATTGGAAAATTATAATTGAAGTACAAAATGATTTTGGACTGCTTTGTTTATCGATGTCGCATACAGTGTGTCCCAGTTTTGCACATAAAACTACCAGCATGTTTCTGTAAATAAAAATGATAAGAAAATTATAAACGTAGACTCATTTTATCGAAAGATTGTGAGGAATATACGAAATGGTAATAGATAATTTTCTCCTTCAATATTATATACGAATAATTCATATTTTTCGAAATAACTTTTAATAATGCATTTAAGATTCCATGTTCAGATAAACATTTTCTTTATTTTTATTTATAGAATGTAGTAGTAAAGTTATGCGAACAAAACTGGAACACCCTGTAATATCGGACAAAGCAGTTCGTGTCATTTCGTATTGCCGTCATAACTTTTTAATAAAGTATGATATAACATTTTCTTTTTATTTCCTCGAAAAAAATATAGCGTTAAAAACTGGAATACCTTGTATGTACGTATTTCGACGGTACAATAATTATTCTAAGAACGAAACAAATGTAATGGTAAATTTTGAACACTCAAAAACAGACACATTTAGTGATAAATTGTACAAAAGTAAAATTTTATAATTTACCTTCGTTAAAATATATGTATAACTGTTCAGTTTGCTTTTCAGAAATTTTATAATACTATGAAACACAATAATGTTAGTATTATTGTTTTTTATTCATAACAAAATATTTTATACGATTACTGATACATCTTTCTACATTTTCATCGAAATATCGTTTCCTACTCTACTTTCGCACGATTTTAAACGTTCATGTGTTTAAGAACAGTTACCTACTTCTCTTTGTTTTTCAAACGTTTATACGTTTAAGCACAGATACTCTGTTTTTCCTTGCTTTTTAAACGTTCAATAATATTTAGTTTTTTTACGTCAATACCTTTCCTTTGTTTCTGAGTTTATGATACGAGTGAAATATATTTACGTACAATGAAACATTTCATTTAAATACGCGTATAGTTCTGATGTTCAAATATGCAGTTCATTATTCATTGTTTTGATAACAATCGATCTTTCAAACAAACAGTATTGGTATAATTAGTATTTTGCAGTAATTTGAATAATGTTAATTGTATGATGGCTCATAATTCTCAAATAATATGAACTATATCGGAATATTACCAGTATTATTTTGGGTGATTTTTGAGGACTAGAATTTGAGGACTTTTTTACCTTATGGTGTACTGGCCAGGAGAGACGAAGACATATTTAGTTCAAAAAATGTAGAAACATGCGATTTCGTTCTGCCAGAATTTTAATGTCAGGAAGTATTTTAAAAAAGCGCCCATACGCTCGAAGTACATATGCAAAACCATAAGGAGGCCGAAAGCCTCCCAAACAAGAGTCTGAGGGCGAAACAAAGGGAGCACTTCCCGACGTGCTAGAAAGCTGTGGGTTTTTTCGTTCGATTTCTTTCGTCAACGACTGGGAACACGAAAACTGCCAAATTTTCAAATTTTCCACTCCAACAAAAGTTATAGGGATAAAAGCGCCCATACGTGCGAAGTATGCAAAACCGTAAGGAGGCTGAAAGCCTCCTCCCAAACGAGAATCTGGGGGCGAAGCAGAGCGAGCTATAATATACATTAATACAAAAGAAATAAATACATTGTATATCTAAAAAGTTAGAATAAAATCAATTCTTTTTCCACTTAAAGCATTTCAAAGAAACCAGAGCTTCAAAGCCAGAAGGGGGACCAGAGTCCAAATTGTCAAGCTAGCTACTGATGGGTTGGATAATAAATGCGCAGGATATTGAAGAATTATTACAAGTTACAACAGGTGGAAATCTTTCTAACGACGATCTTAAAGCGTCAACTCTGGTGACCGAATACTTTGAGTATTATTTTTGGTCATCTTTGAGGCCTCTGGTGGAAAATTAGCTTCGGTGATCCTTGTTCATCTTATTGTATATTGGCCAAGCGAGACAAGGATTGTAGATATTTGGTTTTCAAACATGTGGAAAAATGCGATTTCGTTTTGCCAGGATTTTAAAGCCAAGAAACAATATTTTGTCATAATTTATTTTCCAAAATATTCTTTGTATAATTCTTCGGCGCGGTAAAGAGTGCTTTCTTGGAAAAATGGGACGTCAACAAATTTCTTCTATGAAAACTTGCATGTTTCCTTCTCGTGAAGTTTTAAGGGTAAAATTGCAAAATCGGGGTCTACCGTACTAAAGAATTATACAAAGAATATTTTGGAAGAGAAATCATGACAAGATAATGTTTTTCAGTTTCAAAATCCTGGCAAAACAATGTCGCACTTTTTCCCATTTTTGAAAACCAAATTCATACTACCCTTGCCTCTCCTGACTAAAATAACACAAAATAAACACAGATTGCTGGTGCTTATTAATTTTCGGCCAGAGTCGCTGAAAATCATACTCAGAGTATTTGTTCACCAGAGTTGACCTGAATTTTGTTATAACTTATTTATTAGTATTTTACTTCCTCTCTTAAGATATAAATATTAATATTTATTACTTTAGAATAATAGTCATCAAATTTTCTTTAAAATAGTAATAGCACAAACAACATATCACAAAAATTTTAACAGTAGAAATGCACTTTACAGATCAATGATTCGTTATCTAACGTAATGATTCCAGCAACACGGATAATATAACTGATTTGCCACTTGATTTAATTGGCCTACATAGCTCAAAACCTCAAGAATCATATCGAAACAGGAATAGGATTATTATAGTTTCAAAGTGAGGTCGAAAATGGAATGCATTTATCCGATGTGGTTTTCCATGAGCAATCTCGTTTTGCAGTATATTGTACAGACAATTATTTTAATGAAAATATTATTAATTTATTGTGGTTTGTTTAACAATGTAAGTTATAGCCATTTTAAACTGAACCGTGAATTACGAAATAATGAAATTAAATAATATCAATTATCTCTTTATAAATTAGAAGAAACCCATCAGTAGACGAATCAAATAATATAACATGTGTATATATCTTCGAATTCGAAGATTAGAAAATATGAAAATTAAGAAATGGAAAATTTGATAATTTGGAAAAAGGATTTGGAGATTTAGGAATTTAAGAATTTAGAAATTAAGAAATTTGATAATTTGGAAATTTGGAAATTTGGAAATTTGGAAATTTGGAAGTTTGGAAATTTAAGAATTTGGTGATTTTGGGATTTTGGGAATTTGGAAATTTCAAAATTTGGAAATTTGTGGACCTGAGAATTTCGAAATTTCAAAATTTTCAGAACCTGAAATCTTGAAAATTTTTAATTCAGTAATTAAGCAATTTAGTAATTTAGATATTTAGAAATTTAGAAATTTAGAAATTTGGAAATTTAGAAATTAAAAAATTTAAGAATTTAGGGATTAAGAAATTTGATAATTTGGGAATTTGGAAATTTAAGAATTTGAGAATTTGGTGATTTTGGGAATTTGGAAATTTAAAAATTTGAAAATGTGTTACTTGAAAATTTTGAAATTTCGAAATTTTAAGAATTCGAAATGTTGACAATTTTTAATTCAGTAATTAAGTAATTTAGTAATTTATTAATTTAGAAATTTAATTCAGAAATTGTGGAATTTCAGAATTTGAAAATTTGGTCATTTAATAAATTCACAAGTTGCAGCTTTTAGAAGTTTCTAAATTTTCAAATTTAATAATCTATAAATCTGAAAATTGCTCAATTTCCAATGTGTAGTATTTTGCACAAAGGTGAGGTTTTCTTACCTAGTATCGCCATTTTCAATTTTTCAATTTTTTTTTTACAATTTTTCCTGGGACAAACGAATAACTAAAACGTCGTGACTTATGTGTTCATATATTGATGTATCATACTGTTGCGTCAATACACATTCCTACTACTATAGATATTGTCTTTGATTTATGACACATTAAAACAAACAATACTTTCGTTGACCCATTAACTTCTAGAAATTATTGGCGATGTTATCGTGCCATAATAAGAGTCAAATATTGTGACATAACGAAAGCATTGCTCAGGTCATAATTAATCAGGATGTGAACTCGAATAGTACGAACGGCAATAATAGGAACGTGGACTTTGAACTTTCTATTGAAACTCATTAACATGCCAGTAATTGAAGTGCTTTTTATTTGAAATATAATCTGATTCCGTGGATTCAGTGGGATCAAAACGAGGATTGTATCTTGTTCCTTACTGTTCGTAAGATTCAAACGGAAGCTTTAGATAAACGAACTTGAGCACTTTGAATATTGCATTTCTCTGCTATTTAACTCTGGACGAGCGTACTCCACTTTTGTTCAGACAACGTTGGATGAAAGACGGTGTTTTAAAGTGAGAGATTTATTCCGTGCGAACATAAGTTAAAGTGAAGACTGCTGTTAGCAGTCGGACGAGTATTACATGGTTTGCTGAATAAAAAAACTGTGCTGGTTCACTTTCAAGGATTCATAGTTAGAAGCATTTAAAGTTTAATTAATCTGATCTAAACGAGATCATTTTTTAATTTATTTTTGATTTGAAAACTATTATTAATATTTTAGTACTTATATGATTCAAATGAAATTGGAAATACTTGTAGTTGATTGATCGATTGTTCGAAAATGGCGGTATAGGACTCGCCGTTCAATGATTTTTTCAGTTTAAAAATTTTTTAATTTAAATCTTTAGAAGCTGGGAATATGGAGATTCGACGATTTGTGAATTTGAAGATTTGAAAATTTGAGAATATGTTAATATTGGAATTCGAGAAATTGAACATTTAAAGATCCAGAAGTTTCGAGGTTAAAAATTGAAAAAAATAGAAATTGAAAGATTTGAAAATTTTAGGGTTTTAACAATTTTTAAGTTCGTACATTTAGGGATATGAGAATATGAAAATTTGAAATCTTGAACATATGAGAATTTAGAAATTAGAAATTTGGAAGTATAGAAATATAGTAAGTTAAAAATTAAAAAATTCAGAAATTAAAAATTTAGTAATAAAAAAATTTGAATATGAAAATTTGTAAATCTAAAAAATTGGGAATTTGAAGATTAAAAATGGAAAATTTAAGTGTTAGGATAACATACGAACTTACTATTATAAGATGTACCAGTAAACATTCGTCGAACAAAATTCGAAAGTCAACGTTATTCAAATCTATACGTTTTCCCAAATTTTAATTAATTTTTAAACATATTTTTCTTAAAATTAGATGAGCACATAGCTTATAATATATTTCAAGTTAATTATACATATGTTATATAGTAATTGACAGAATTGAGAATAACAATCACAAATATGTAGATGTATAAAAAATATACAAAAATAAACATATATTTGTTTAAACCGCTAATTTGAACTGCTTGTAAATTTAAATTCTCGCATCGCTGTTTCGCGGGAAAAATACAAATTAAACAACGCCATCTGGGAAATGTGCTCTTGCCCGGTGCACTGGAAAAAATTACTAATTTTTTCAAAATACATTATGTGACTTTTGTGATTGACAAATGCAGTAGATTGTTAATGAGAACTATGAGAAATTAGTAGCTGAATGAAACTATTTTTTAATTGAAAAAGTACAAAGACTAAGTAGGAAAGGTCAAAAAAATATCTCACACTTTACATTCGTTAATAATTTATAACTAAATTTATTAGTTGTTTTATTATACAAATTATTAACTCCTTGTATTAATAGTTTATTACGCACATATAAAGATTTCGTAAAAGTTTGCAAATTATTCAGAGAAAATTTGGTTATTCTTTTATGCTGATGTAAATCTAATCGCATACTTACCAAGTATCATCTTTGAGTATATTTTGTTAGATGGCACTATTTTTATCTTGAATACAAAAGAAAGAGAATCTAAATTCATATTATACTTCCTCGAAAAATATTCACATCATATTGTATTTTTAACGCAATTCAACGTTCAAAAAAAAAATCTAAAATCATCATTTTGATTTGATTTCTTTCGTTTCAAATACTTCGAATATATAATTTCTCAACATTTCATGCAACGGTTAAAAAAAAAAATGTTTAGTCCAAGGACGACCCGTGCAACAAAATAAAACGGTATTAGCATTCTACTAGCGGAAAGATAGAAAGTTTTGTTGGCTTTTTGTATGTAATAACCATTACACAATTTGTGTAACTATTGCATGCTTGCTCCATAATTATCAGTATTCAATAACGTTCATTAGTCAACAATCGTGCCATTATTATTAAGTCTTGTGCACAAACAATTAAGAATAACAATGTTTCAAACTTCAATTTTTTTTAATATATTACCCAATAATTCAATATTAATTTACAATTTCCTGGAAATGCTTCGGTAATAATAATTGCAAAGTATTTCTTATAATAAATATTTAAAAATGGCTGTTACATTTTCACAAAAAATAAAATGTAAATTCACTTTGACATAAATTACATTGTAGCAAAGATGATACTGAATTATTTCAGAAACATAAATGTCAAGTGATTTTATATTAGTAACACCTAAATGAAATTCGATTTTCAATCTTCCTTGATGCCCTTAAACTAATAAAATTTGTTTGCTGTTATTTTGTGCAAAGTACTTCTTAGGTCAGGTTTTGAAAACTTTTATGAGCAGAGATCCACTTTCAAAAATCGTTATTTTTCACGATCCATTTGCTTGAGACGTATTACTTTTTATAATCCCAAAGTTTCGAAACTTAAAAATTTCAAAAATCCAAAATCCTAAAGTTCCAAGGTTCCATAATTTCACAGACACAACGTGCCGAAGTTCCATAGTACCAAATTTTAATATCTTGATATTTCAAAGTTTCAGATTTCTCAATGTCCTAAAATTTAAAAGTTCTGAAATCCCAGAGTCCTAATACGTTCCAAATTTGAAATTCCAAAAATTTTGAAATACTGAGGTCTCGAAATTCCGAAGTTCCAATCTGCAAAAATTCCAAAATATCAAAGTACTAAAGTGTCGAGGTCTCACAGTTCCAAATAACCTAATACCTGAAACATTTATGAATTCTATAAGTTCTAGTAAAAAAGTATAAGGTAATTAAAAATTCACTGAATTCATAAGAAAATTAAATGTAATGCAAATAACTTGTAGAATATAAAAGGTCAAACCTATTTATCCTGATTAAATAACGTTTGCTGCATTTAATATATTTTTTCAGGAGCCGTAGGTTGTGGTCCCCAAGAGGAGTTTCGTGCTTGTGCAGACATCGCGATAGGAGACGATGTAGAACCTTTACCGCCAAGGCCACCGGCAGAAACGTCAACAAAAGCTGGTCCTGGAGAAAAGACGCCGACAGAACCAACTTGGGTGCCCGAATCGAGTGGTCCTTATTGGTTATTCAGTATTGTTATCGCTGGTACGTGCCTGTTGGTTGTGCTGGCGGCTATGGCATTGCTTTACTCGTATTACTATCACGCTGGCAGAGCCAAAAAGTGGCTTATGGCGAGGCGATTGTTGGCACCTGAAAGCCCACCTGTCGCTCCACCCAGACATAGAAAACACAACACGTCCAATGCACAGTTGCAGCTGTAGACGAAAATTTGGTATTTAACGTAGGGTGACCAAAATGCATAAAAAAGAAAAGATTATGTAATTTTATAACAACCGTTCTATGGAAACAATTTCACTGTGTATTTTGATTAATGGAAAGCAAAATATACAAAAGGTCACCCTGATTTATTGTTATGATTTTCTCAAAGTGAAATTTTCGTTTGTTCTATTTAAAATATTTTAAATCAATTCAGACTTTCTACTACACCGTGTGTGTTTTGTGTACATGAGAGAAATATCTTGTAACATTGTGATGTATGTATGACAGCAAAAGTAGTCTTTGTTTACTTTTAGAATAAAGAGCGTTCACGTTTGCTACACACGCGTACACATCGTATCGTTCTGTGTATATATAAACTGTTTTACCATTAAACGTATTTATTTTTTATAAACACGTGGTTCCTGGCTTATCCATCGTAGTTTAAATGATAATAATCTTGTAAATATATATACAAGCAACTGAATAAAACTATGTGATGGAGAGATTTTTCTAACAGATTGTGCTTCAAGTACATGTAAGAAATTTTTGTTTAACCTTGTTATTTTTATGCTACACACCTTCGAGAACTCTGCTTTGAAATAAATAAGGTTTTAAAAAATTCAGTTCTCTTGTAGTAAGTTATTTTTTATTCAGTAACATATTCCTAAAATCTTGATTACTCATCTTTTGAGGAACACCGTTTCCGGTCACATTTGCACTGCCGTTAGAAGTAGCGGCTTTAACAGTACGTGGTACCATGGACAGTAATGTTTTAGGCATACCAAACGTAGTTCTGCTTACTGCAGTACCACCTAAAGATTTAACCAAAGTTGTTTCTTCGGTCACTGGATTCTTCTTGCGTTCGGGCGGTTGACTTATAGCCACACTAATAACTTTGTCGCCGACTTTCATTCCATCGGTTGCCAGAAGAGCCTTTGCGGCACTATTTTCATCTTCATATTCAACATAAGCCAGTCCTTTTGAATGACCATTACGGTAAGTAACTATACGGACCTCCTTCAATGTTCCATGAACTTTAAAAATTTCTTCCAGTTCTTCTTTTGTTGTGGTTACCGGAAGTCCTGTTCATTTTGGAAAAAGAAAAATAACTATATTTTTAATTTAATTAAAAAAAAAAAATTACTTAAATTTCTACTTATACAGCTCAGTTACCTTTAACGAAAAGTTTGTTTTTCTCGAGAGAACAACTGTATTTGAATCCTGATCCTCGTGTTCTGTTTGGATCGCATCGTGAAACAAACATTGGTCGTCCTCTTATTGGTGTTCTATCTAACTGCAAAGCTTTTTCCACTGCTTCCTGTGTAAATTAAATAATATACATTTGTACAACTGTATAATAACTTTAGTTTGAATTAAGAAAAAAATGTTTCATACCGCACTGCTTAGCTGCACGTAACTGAATCCTTTACTGCGACCTTTGTAATCTCGTATCATTTTAAATAGTGTAATCGGACCAGCTGCTTCTAAAGCATTTCTGACTTCTTCTTCGGTTGCAGTATAGTCTAAATTACTTATGAAAACTGTGATTTTGTCGTCGACCTCATGTGCATGGTCTATTTCCATTTTATCATCTTCCGGCTCTTTAAAACCGGGAGGTGGAGCAATTTTCAGTTTTTGCTCCTTAGTATCACCATCAAGTTTCGTCTCCAAATTCAATTTGCTTTCTTTCGCTTTTGGCTTCATTTGTGTTTCAATTTTTGTAATTTTCGCTGGAGAACTATTTAAATTCTTCCATTTACCAGTATCGTCTGTCTTTCTTTTATGAGCTTTTTTGTTTTGTAATGGAGATGATTCATGATTAGAAGTTTGTTGAGTTTTTTGTCTTTCTTCGGCTACTTTATCTAATTTTTCCTTTGTTCGTGATTCACAAAATTCCATTTGTTCTAGTGAACCTTCGTCTCGTTCAAAATCTAACCAAGAATTTGCTATACTTTCTGGCCAATCTTTTACCGAAGTAAAAGCTTTCTGATATAGCTTTCTTAAATGCTTTGTATCTCCATAACATCTGCACAAAAGAGGAAATATAACTTCAAATTATAAGTTAATCTACACAACACAACAGCATATTAATGTAAAATAATATAAGTAATTACCTTTCTAATGAAATATATTCTAACCAGTAAGATGCAGTTGCGGAATGTCCCTGTGACAAAATATCTGCCCACAGTGATCTAGCTTTTTCCATGTTATTGGCATGTATGGCTTCGGTTCTTGCCCAATACTGTAATATAACACAATTTGGGTCTCCTTCTAAACCGAAATATTTCGCCAAATGTTCACAAGCTCTATTAAAAGTATTACGCAATATTTCTATCTGTTTTTCTTCATCGTTAAAATCTCGATCAATTTTGCGGCGCAAATATTCTAAATACGTTATCCATAAATTTCGATAATCGTCTGCCATAGAAAATCCAGCCTCCAAACCATTTTCTAACAATGTTTGAATCTCCAACGTTGGTTTTCCCCATTTTTCATACGCCCTCATCCATTTTTGCCATACTTTTGGACACCATGGAACATTTCTTGAAGCCCTTCGATATACCTGATCCAAGACAGACTCAATTTTGATATTTTCCTCTAAATATGTAAGATAATCAAGCCAAAGTGACATTTCTAAACTAATATCACTGATTGCTCTTTCATATAAAACTGTTACTCGTCCTGGATCTCCATTTTGCTTCTCATACAGTAAGTATGCTTTGTATGAATCTAAAAGTTCATTCTCAGCTTGCGAAGAAGCAATTTTTTCTTCAAAGGGCAAACGACCATTTAGTTTTGCAAGTGCTCGTTCATATCCTCCAGCAACAATTTTATCATCAACAATGGCTTCTGCACCATCTCCATGACGCCAGGTTTCATACTCTTCATACGTCTTTTCCATATCTAAAAGAGGACAAGCCAGTTGTCTTTTGAACAAGTTTCCAATACGTTCTAATTGCTCCTTTCTTTCCGCTTGGTTTGAAGGTTCAATCTAAATATTTAAAATTTAAATGTAAGACACAATTTACAAAAGAAATTATGTTTGCGATACTTACCAGTGCATATAAAACAGCTTCAAATTCTCTGAATGCTTCCCATATTATTGCACCTTTGATAGTATGTAATCCAACATCTGTTAATGCTCTTTCAAATAATTGCCGAACATTTCTTGCTGCATCCTTCTCAGTACCCATATTACCAATACTAAATTGTAGATACTCAAGCCATACTTCTACAGCTATAATATAAAATTAAATTTATTATATACAAATTAATCGTTTTTTATGACAGTTAATTAATACTACTGATAAGCATGGCACGACTCTTTCTCGTAAGTTTCAAATAACTGAATACCTAGCTACTCATTTAGAATGTTTGATATAAATCAAAAGGTACAATATTATTTTTATACAAGTAGCGCTGAAATTCGTATAGGGTTAGATCTAATATTTCATCCAAGCTATATTCATATAGAGTTGAGCTTTTTAAGTAGGAACCATTAAATTGATAGAATACAATACTTAGTAGCTATTAATACTACTTGAGCATTATCATAGCCTATCACGAGTTAATATAAACATTCTATTGAAAGTGATGCTTACAAAGGTAATCTTTAACAGCTCGTTCACATAACTTAACTACTTCAGCTTTCTGTTCCGATGTAGTAGCTAGTTTAATTTCATCACGCATCCATGATAACCAGAGTTCAGGACTCAAAGGATATTTGGAACTCATATTTTCTCTGGCAGCACGTAATCGTTCCAGTTCACCCATTCTTTGTAATTTGTTAATAAGAGAAATGTGACTTGCATAGTCATATGGATTTTGGGCAAGACTGGTTTCCAAAATTTTCACCTCTGCCTCATCAGCATCCTCTTCATCTTCTTCTTCTTCTTCGTCTTCTTCATCTTGATCATCAATCAGTTCATCTGCACTTTCTGCATTTTCATTTTCAATTAATTCTGATTCTTCTTCCTTGTTTGCTGCATCATCATGCAGACTATTATCGTTACTTTTATCACTCGTTGCATCCATGTCTTCCATTTTAATTTGAAATAAACCGTGTAACGATCTCACCAACTTTCAGTAGTGTATATTTACAAAAACCGATAGAGGACGATATACATCAACAACATTGGGACTTTGAAGGTTATGTTTAAATGTTTTGTATTATTCTGGCAGATTTCTCTTTACTACGCATGCGACAGTGATGGTCCAAGATTGAACTAATTTTAGAGACCTCATACTGGAAAATTAAGAAACTCTGGACGAAGATCAGTGCCTACAGATATAACAAAACTAATCATTCCTTTTTTCTCGAGGGTACATGAATCCGTTGCTCGAAAATGAGCGTTGCCTGTTCTATTTTAGCATAAAATTATGAAATATTTTGTACTGTAGCAGTTTAACTTTAAAGTGCTATTGGCTAAACTTTCGAAAACCTCCATGCTCCAAATTGGCTGAAGTTTGGGGAATGGGTTTCTTTTTAATAAAAATAATGATTCTGAGAAGGATTTTTGGCGACTTGAGAAAAAATTTTTTATTATTTGGGTGTCACTTTCTATTTTATCGACATAGTATTTGTATCTACTGTTATCTACGCCTTCTACAATGGCCATCCCAACAGTTAACCTAACTTAACCTAATTATACATATAGTACTACTCTTGATACCTTTTAAAAAGAATTGAAAATAGCAGATTTCATAACATCAGAATCGCCTTTAAATCTGCCTCAAGTATTCCTGCCGGTAATAATTGTGTCAGTAAAGTAGGGAGTGACACCCAAATGATACAAAATTCGATTACAAAATTATATTCGAAACAGTTTAGTTAGTTCCCATCTCTCACCATTAGATGGCTAAGCATTTTAAAGTCCAGAAAATGAAATTTAAAAAATTTTCGAATATGATAGTTCAAACCCAATGCAAAGGCCATTTTCTGACTTTTCCGTGTCTGAAAAACTTTTTCTGTGTATGAATAAAATGTGGAACTTCTTTATTTATCGAAAAAGCGAAATTTTCTGCTTCGATAGTTTGGCACTTCACTGTTAGATAGCATTAGTGGTTCTTTTTGCAGCCCACGCGCGTGAAAAAATAAATTCTAAAATGCATGTAAAAATGAAGCTTCCGAAATGCATTTTACTTTCTAAATTACCCTACAATAAACTAGGGTCTTTCGTATCTTTATCATATATTAAATTAATTAACTTCTTATTATCAGAATATACATACTTATATATTTTAAAATATGTGTTGATATATTTGCTATAGTTGTAGTTGGAATTTAGAAATTTTAGAATTTAAGAATTCAGGGGTGAGAGATTTAGAAATTTAGGAATTGGGGATGTAGGAATTGTAGATTTGGGAATGGGGGATTTGTGAATTGGGGTTGTAATAATTGGGGATTTAGGAATTGAGGATTTGGAAAGTGGAGATTTGAGAATTTAGGAATGAGAGATTTGGAAATTTGGGAATTGGGAATTAGTAATTTAGGCACTTGTAAATTTGCAAATATAAAAATTCGACAATTTGAAGATTTTAAAATTTGTGACCTTGAAAGTTTTCTAGTGTAATACAAGGTACATGTATGCGTGATATCTTTCATCCTACGTCTATCACGCTACATGCATTATCCCAATTCGTATTTTGTAAGAACCAAATAGATCCCTATCAAAGACTCAGAACAATATAGAACCTTGATTAATCAAAAGCCATAATACTTCATTTACATAGTTTCCAATTTATCCGTCCGTAACTCATCAATCAGCGCTCCTAATCGCGATACAAACGCAAATGACCTACTGATACCTGTTCCGTTTACAATCAGAAATCCAAATTCGAATCTCTCACTGGTTCGTCCAAACTCCATTCCCTTTTCCTGATTTCGTTTCAATCGATCAAGTTTATTATTGTTTGTGAAAATCAGTCATGTGTGATACAATGCAAACAATTTCAGTCGGTTAATCATGTTATTCTCAGAATCGGAGGAAAAGGGCCAGAAGAAAGGAAAACGGAAGTTCGTCAAGTATTCCAAGAACTGTTTAAACAAGAAGACGCCTTTAAAATATGCTTACAAATATGCTACAGGTAGCCAGGTGAGCCTTGAACGTGCGTTCTCGTCTACAAATAATATTCTTCGAGTTGTAACGACGATATTTACTTTGCACTTGTATCGCAGATTGCGCTCAAAAGATGTCTATTTCTTGTAAAGTAACCTCTACCGCTTGGTGCAAATATTACTTCGATGCTGCTGGCAAAATTAATCGCGGTTATAACGGGGTAAGTATTTTACGTTAAATATTTCGTAAAGAACATTGTATTGATTAATCCAACAAGATACGTATAAGTAATTTTATAATCAAAATTTTGAGTTTGTGTGTTTGAAAATTTTTACTGAATTATTTTTTTATTCATATAGTTATTAATTGCGACAACTAACAGTAAGTGTTATAGGTAATCAGTTTCAATAAATTAACACATTGTTGATCAATTTTATTCTTCCTGGTAGTGAGATACATTGTGGTAACTATGTTGTTTAGGGCATTTTGAATGACCTTGATCTTGACATATGTTATTAAGGTCACTCTGTTTCACCTTTAAGAAGATTTAGTAGTGAACCATTGTGAGTTAATATGTTATTGCAGAAGAAAATAAACTTATGGTGTGCAGTTGTAGTGAAACATTTCGTATTAGTGATATTGATGAAAAATACACATCTATAATATAGTGAGAATATACTAGTGTATATGTAGTAGAATATACTACATTGTATATTGAAACACTCAATACTACATTTACCTATTATTATATATAACATATGATTTTTAAAAACTTGCAAGATTAGTATGATATAATAGTAGAAGAATGTCCCATATCGAGGCACATTCACGTGAGAAATCACTATAATTCAAAGATTTTAGATCTTCAAAGGCTTGAGTTAATGATGTTCAACTGCATTATTAATGAAACGAGTTTTATTATTTTTTAATGGGAGGAAAACTGTTTGTGTGAATGAAAATTTAAATGTTTTCAAACAGTGCAGTTTAATCAATCGTTAATTCACGCAAACTGATGAACTAAGCATCGCGCATAAAGAATTTTAAAAAGAACTGATTAAAATGCGCGAACGTGTGTCTAATGCTAGTAGGAAATCTTGGCTGTTATTGTATCCCGTAGACAAAGAATTCTAAGCAATTTTTATCGCGACAACTACTCACGCGACATTTTCACGCGACCGTATACAGGGTCTCTCTAAAGTCCTACTCCTTTATATTTTGGAAACGACTTTAAATATGGAAAAATGTTTCAGACAAAAATTGTAGGATATCAAGGAGGATATAAGATGGTGGTAATAATTTGACCTTGGATGATCGTTTGAAGGTCATGCGAACATCTTCAGTTTCTTAAATGGAACCCTTCATTTTTTATTACATATTCTTGTAGCCCTCGAGACGTTCTCAAAACACTGTGATCGAAAAGTAAGGTGAATTTGTTAATAAAATGAAAAATCTTTATTTATTCCTCTAAATCAATCTCATCACTTTCAAAGTATTCTCCATCCGACGCAGTACACTTATGCCAACGTCTTTTCCAATCCTCGAAACAGTCAAACAAGGCCTTTTCTGGGATGGCCTTCAATACTTTCTTCGATTTGGCTTTTATCTCATCAGTCGATTCGAAACGGTGTCCCAGACATGGTCTTTTGAGTTTGTTAAACAGCCAGAAGTCGCACGGTGCTAAATCAGGCGAATACGGTGGTTGTGGAACGATATGGGTCGATTTTTTGGTTAAATGCTCTCGAAGAACCAATGCAGTGTGGGACGGCGCAGTATCGTCCCACGCGGAATTGACGAGTTTGAGGCATTAAACATCTTTTAAAATGGTTTCGGTTGATCCAAATGAGATGTCCGCAGCACCAACAAGATCTCCAATTGTCAATTGACGCTTTCCAAGCACCAAATCTTTGATTTCCTTCACATGGCATTCATCAGTACATGTTGATGGTTCGTCCGGAGCGCTATTTGTCTTGAACTCGAACTCGACCTTTTTTGAAATGTTTGTACCACTTGTAAATATCTTTTTGCGACACAGCCTTATCACCAAAGGCCTTCTGCAACATCCACAACGTTTCCGCGGCAGAATAATTCCGTAAACAAAATTTGATGCAAATTCTTTGCTCAACAAAATCAGACATAGTAAAAATCGAAAAACTCACTTTTCTATATTTACAAAAACACGTGTAGCTCTGCAGCAATTTAATATATTGTCATAAAACTGTGCATATATATCAAAGACTGTACTACTAATCCACACAAAAAATAATGTCATGATTTTACAGTACTCACGAAGCTTAAATGAAAAATTTACCTTATTTTTTGATCACAGTAGTATGTTTGTTTCTGGTGCAAGTCATCCCCAAGATATGAAGCTTCAAAGTTGACGCGTAAGTGGCGTAAATCTGATCGTGCAACCTTCGCGTCGTACACCTTGGGTAATGTGAATGTCGACGGTATGTCAACTTTGAAACTTCATATCTTCAGGCGAATTGTACAAAAAACAAACATAGTGTTTGAAAATGTTTCGACGAGGATTACAAGAACATGCAATAAAAAATGGAGGGTTCTATTTAAGAAACTGAAGAGGACGTCCACGTGACCTTCAAACGACCATCCAAGATTAGATTGTTGCGACCATCTTATGTCATTCTTGATATTTTACAACTTTTGTCTAAAACATTTTTCGATATTTAAAGCTGTTTTCGAAATATAAAGGTAGGGTTGGACTTTAAAAAGACCCTGTATAATGTATGTAAAATGGAAATCACATATGTTAATTAATATTTGTATTCGTAATACAAGGAGGAAACGATAAGAATACGTTGATTTATGTCAAACTTACGAAGTTGCTACGTTAAATGATATAGATGCCCTAGAAACATTTCAGTAATTACTTTTGTTGTTTAGAAGTTTTAAATATGTTATAAAATAAAAGTATTTAATATAATAAGAATACTTATAGATATTTCTTTCTTTTAGAAACAGTTAAATATGAATCTTTCATTGCCTACCTGTTTGTTATTAAATTACTGTTTCTTTTAAAATGCAAAATACAAAACTTAAATTGGTTGAGATATATAGGGATTTCAAATTTGTACATTCAGAAATTGGGACACACAATAATTAACGATATGCGAAGTATAAAATTGAGAAATTAAATAATTTTCAAATGTAGAAATTTGGAAAATTTGGTAATTTCATAACTAAAGTTTTTCAGTTTTTATATTCAGAGATGTCACATTTAGACATGTGTATATTAAATATAAAAATGTTGAATTTTGGTAAATTAATAATTTAGAAATTTAGAAATTTGATAGTTTAACAATTTAATAATTTTGGAATTTGGACATTTTATATGGTACTCTAAAAATTTAGAAAACACTGAAAATTTTGAAATTTAACATTGAAGATTTAAAAATATAGAAGCTTGAAAATTTGGAAAGTTGGAAATTTAACAATTTGATGATTTAATAATATGATATAATTATCAAATCAAATTAATATGATATAATTATCAGATCAAATTAATAATTTGATATATTGAAAGTTAAAAAATTAAAAAACGAAAGAATAATAGAATTAAAAAATGGAAAAATTTGAAAATTTAGAAACTTGGAAATTTGAAAATATGGAAATTTGGATATTTAGTAATTTAGAAATTTAGAAGTTTAATAATTTAATAATTTTACTATTTGATAATTTAGAAATGGAGAAATTTAGAAGCATTGAATTTAAAAAATACAGGAATACAAAAATTCATATTTCCTAAACTTCCAAATTTTTTATCCTAGACTTGGGAAAATCATATTTAAACATAAGAAAATGTTAAATTTATAAGTGCAAAATTCTAATAATTTGATAATTTGCAAATTTGTAAATTTGTAAATTTGTAAATTTGTAAATTTGTAAATTTGTAAATTTGTAAATTTGTAAATTTGTAAATTCGTAAATTTGTAAATTGGTAAATTTGTAAATTGGTAATCTAGAAATTTTGAAATTAAATGATTTTAACAAGTTCCAAATTCCAAATTTTACAAGTTTATGAATTCGGGAGTTGGTATAATTAGTACAGTTATAAGAAACAAGTTTCGACCAGGAACAAGTTTTTATTAGGAACAAGTTATTCTATTTATAGACATGTATGTTCCACAAACAATATTCTAATAAAAAAGAACTGTTTTCCTGAAGAGTTTACTTTTAACTTTAACAGCTTTATTTATTTGCCATTGTTCAATTACTAAAATACTTTCAAACGTTATTGTATCTTTACAATTGTATTAGTTAGTTATTAATTAATTAGTGCAAAACGGTAATCGCTAGTCTTAAACGTGAAACAACGTAATCTTAACACGATAATAATGGGGATAAGTGAAGCAGAACGGAGAATAAGAAAATTTATCAGTTCTTTTTTGCACTATTTTGCAACGTTTATAATTAAATACAATTTTATTACATTAATTATAGTCTAATATCAATTTTACGGTATATTAATTATTGCTAATATCAATCTTTCTTCATAAAACATTCATGGAAGTCAGAAGAAAGTTTGAGTAAAGTTATGTTTGTGATGAGGAAGGTTTTTCCTCATTGACATTTTTTGTCTTTTTTGTGAAGGAGTCATTTAATGTCGTTTATCTTTTCCTCTCTCGTTCAGCAAACTGTTGTCGATAGCAAGACATCAGTGACACTTCGTCTTGCCTTTGAACTTATAATGAAAATTTCAATCATTTTATATAAACTGATCCATAATTCTCGTTAAAGTAGCTAAACTTTTTTTTAGAAAATCCGCTGAAAGTTCTTTTTGCTTCGGAAATGCTAATTTCGTCATCTTCGTGCACTTGTTTTACTAATTTTTTTAGGTGTCAACTCTGATGACCGAATACTAACAGTATGATTTTTAGTGCCCCTGGCGGAAAATTAATCTTGCGACTTTGTTTTGCTAGGATTTTGAAACTGAAAAACATTATCTTGTCACGATTTCTCTTCCAAAATATTCTTTGTATAATTCTTCAGTACGGTAGACCCCAATTTTGCAATTTTACCCTTAAAACTTCACGAGAAGGAAACATGCAAGTTTTCATAGAAGAAATTTGTTGACGTCCCATT
Source organism: Megachile lagopoda (assembly GCA_036983795.1). Classification (NCBI taxonomy): domain Eukaryota; kingdom Metazoa; phylum Arthropoda; class Insecta; order Hymenoptera; family Megachilidae; genus Megachile; species Megachile lagopoda. Next base: position 14,768,759 of record CM072795.1, on the reverse strand, counting down.
TTTCCAAGAAAGCACTCTTTACCGCGCCGAAGAATTATACAAAGAATATTTTGGAAAATAAATTATGACAAAATATTGTTTCTTGGCTTTAAAATCCTGGCAAAACGAAATCGCATTTTTCCACATGTTTGAAAACCAAATATCTACAATCCTTGTCTCGCTTGGCCAATATACAATAAGATGAACAAGGATCACCGAAGCTAATTTTCCACCAGAGGCCTCAAAGATGACCAAAAATAATACTCAAAGTATTCGGTCACCAGTGTTGACGCTTTAAGATCGTCGTTAGAAAGATTTCCACCTGTTGTAACTTGTAATAATTCTTCAATATCCTGCGCATTTATTATCCAACCCATCAGTAGCTAGCTTGACAATTTGGACTCTGGTCTCCCTTCTGGCTTTCAAGCTCTGGTTTCTTTGAAATGCTTTAAGTGGAAAAAGAATTGATTTTATTCTAACTTTTTAGATATACAATGTATTTATTTCTTTTGTATTAATGTATATTATAGCTCGCTCTGCTTCGCCCACAGATTCTCGTTTGGGAGGAGGCTTTCAGCCTCCTTACGGTTTTGCATACTTCGCACGTATGGGCGCTTTTATCCCTATAACTTTTGTTGGAGTGGAAAATTTGAAAATTTGGCAGTTTTCGTGTTCCCAATCGTTGACGAAAGGAATCGAACGAAAAAACCCACATCTTTCTAGCACGTCGGGAAGTGCCCAAATCTTTTGACGAGTGAGTGAGTCAGTGGGATTTTATTAACCGGCCTACCCGCTTACAGGGTTAAAAATAAATGTCGCTTGCAAGATTCAATAAGAGATTAAGATATTCATGAAATTCGCGTGCTTTATTTTTGAAGAAGAGATAATATCAATAATCAGATTTCGGTAATGACTGGAATATTTAAAAAACTGTCGTCTAAATTAGAATATAGTGGTGAAATTTCACAGCCAATTAATTCTTGAAATCTGGTTCGTTGAATAACATGTAACTATCGCAGAGTTCTTTGATAAATTATATTCTTTGTGCGTTTGTCATAACAGAGAATGTGCAACTTGTCCGGTGAACCAACTCTAGACAGTGCGACATAAAGTTGTCCATATGAAAATATATCTGATCTGACATCTAAACCTGCGCAGTTTGTTTGTTTCGACGTAGTTTTTTTGCTGCCAAAATGCACGTGAAATTGTGATTAAGGTGACTTTTGTGGTACTTCTTCAATTTTAATCACCACGAAACCTATCCTAAAACCATTTACAATATCATATCTGCATCTGTGCATTTCACGAAAAAATCAGTAGTATTTTACAATGTAATACTAAAATACTGTTAAGCGTCTTCCTGTACTAAGTATAGACTGCGGAATAAACCACAATGCTAAATAATACAAAATGGCCACTGATGTCAACGTTTCCTCGTTTCACCGGGGATTCGTAAGACAATCTGTTACCGTGTTGGTTCAGGAATTCCCAACATACTCATGCAGTTATCAAAAAAAAGAAACAGGAATTCTTATGATGTAATTGATTATGCTTTATTGAGAAATATTACCTTCGTATCAATAATAATGACGAATGATTACGTTAAGAGTTTGATGACCTAATACGAAGGTTAATCACGCATTTATAATGTTTTGCTACAATACTGAAGGAGAATTACTTATTCACGTTATTATAGTGTTGAGCGATATTTTAATCAAATTTTATTCGAATAAAAATTTAGTTATTTGAATTAATTATCAATCGTTTATTTGTTGTTCGAATTATTTCTTATTTCAATCATTCGTAATTTAGCTAACAAATTCATTATTACTTATTATTATTTGCTATTCGCGTTTTTCTATTTATGAGGAAATATTGTTTACGGTTTTTAGAGAATTTAGAAATTTTGGATTTGGGTATTTCTGCATTTGAGATTTGAAAATTGAGAATGTGGTAATTTGGGAACTTGGGAATTTTTATATTTGGGGTTTGGGAATTTGGTGATTTGGTAATTTGGTAATTTGAACATTTTTTTTAATGAAATTCAGAAAGTTTAAGATTTGGAGATTTTGAATTCATAAATTTGGGTATTTGTATGCTTGAGAATTTGGAAATTTAATAACTTGAAGGTTTGGAGATTTGCAGTTCAAATATTTGAGTATTTGAGAATTTGGAAATTTGAGAATATTAGAAGACAATTATTTATAAATAAATTTAGGAATTTACAAATTTTGGAATTGGAGAACTTGAAAATATTGTACTTTTAAAAATGTAGAAATGTCCTTAACAATATTATATTCACAAAATGTAATCATTGAGTAAATCCTGAAGCATTGAAAATATGGCTTCATCATCTAAACATTCCACCGCAAATACTGTTTTCTTTGTTAACATTAAAATCTATTCATAACAACAATATGCAGTTACAACACCTGTTACTTAAGATAAGAAATCTGAAATCTATTACATTAATTTTTTCAGCTCTAATATTAAAATAAAAGTACACATACATACACATTATTGTGCATGCTTATCCCCACCGTAATAGTCAACGTACCAAAAACAAAAATAAAATGACTAAAACGTTTAAAACAACTAACGTTGCAGTATCACACATTCAAAGGAACAAGTAAAATTTTTCTCACATAAAGCGTACAATCCAAAACAACACATTTGAAATAATTGTTATGTCAACTTATCTACTTTTAAATAGAACAGTATTTAAAAAATAAATGATACATATACTGATGCACGCGAACATACACAAAATCTCTTTTATTCCATTAAAATGTAACAAAAATATAATTATAAAAATTATGGCGAAAACATTTGAACTAAAGATTTAATTTTTAAATAAAATTTCATCGTTTTATTTTTCAATTCTTCGACAAAGAAGAATCTTGTATGTTATACAAAAACAGTAGATTCAGCAGATCTAAGAAAACAGTGGTATATCTTCATCGCGTTCTAGCAATTCGTAGTATACGGTATGGTCAGCCGTGATTCCGATCGTATGGCAATCACAATTTTTCTAGACTTATCAATCATGCACACGCGTGCACTGTCGCAATTGCACCGATGTGACATTCGTCCAGAAGGTGACTCATTGGAACCGGGTCTGCAAGATGTGGTGTTGGGGAGAGCCATCGTGCGAAACACGTCAAACCGTGTCTTTTTCTTCCTCCTGCAATCCTCGGACAGGGGTCTGGATCATACGGATGAAGCGTTGAAAGAGGAAGCATCGGGGATGCCCCACTACCATGAATACCTGCCTCGCGATACAAAGCAAGTGACACAAATGCCGGGTGGTCTTTAACTGCATCGTTTCCGTTCGACAAGGTGATCAAAACATTACTTAATTCACGTGAGTAGAACTCGTCGAAATCTCGACGTTCGAGAAAGATATCGTGACTCCTCGTGTGGTTTTCCGTCCGTTGAATCGCAAATAACGATGAGCATCCTCGGTGTATGTGATCGAAAGACTTCGCGTGACTCGTTCGGTGCTTCGAGATTTGGTGTATCTAGCTCTCATCATTAGAGTCCAAGGTTCGTGTTGGTGATAATCGTGACAGTGATTGGCTTATCGAGCCTGGGAAAACCGGTTGACAAGGTGCATCGAGTCATCGAAGTTTACGCAGCGGGATGCGTTTGACAGGTTATCGGTTCGTTGAGAAAGTCGGGCAAAACGCGCGTCGAGAGAAAGCTATTGTGCTTTTGCGATGAAGGAAAACCATGATCTCTGCTGATTTTCCTTCGAATGTTTTTGCTCCACGTGCGACGTTCGATCTTTGACAAAGGTTATCGCTTACTGAGGTAAGCATCCAAGTATTTTTCTGACACTTGATCCTTGAAACTTGCGGCCCGAATCGTTCACACTTCGTCAATTAAGTTTTGCCTTTATCTCGGTTCACATTGTGGTCTCTGCGTTTCCTATTTGAAAGTTACCGACGTTCCTATTTAAAGCTGAACAACTCTTTATTTCCATCACACGGACACTTAGGTTATTTAATTTGGTTTGTATGTCGTAAGTTTTGTATGAAGTATATATGAGTTTTGGAGATACGATTTTAAATATTCTGCTTCTACTTTGTAATAATTTAGAACATTTTGTTATTTTTATATAATTTTATAATGTTTAAATATTGGCAACCTAATGGGTTTACATGTCACTTTTAAATCATATAATTTTTACGCTACAGTTTTTAAATTATGGATTTTATGACGAATTGTTATATACAAAAGTTGCATGGTTTCAAAAAGGATATTAAGTTTGAAGTTTTTTTGCACTTGCAGCGGTTTTTGAAATTTGGAGACCAATTTTGTTTTCGGAGTCTATATACAATTTTTGGTTAGGTTTATAGTGACAAGTATATTTGGAATAGTGATTTGATCATAATTTAGTTTAATAATAGGAAATTTAAAAAATTTTGTAAAGTTGTAGTTTGTATTTTTGCAAAACAAGGAAGACAATCATGAGTGAAGATTTTTATTAGAATGTTAGCTTTGTTAACACCAATGTTATTGACATTTTCTAGTTCCGAAATTTTTAATTTGTCAATTTGTGAATTTCAAAATTGTTTGTCACATTTTTTTAATTTTATAATACCAAGTTAATTTGTCAATTTGTGAATTTCAAAATTGTTTAATTGTCACATTTTTGGAATTTTTTTAATACCAAGTTAATTTGTCAATTTGTGAATTTCAAAATTGTTTAATTGTCACATTTTTTGAATTTTATAATACCAAGTTAATTTGTCAATTTGTGAATTTCAAAATTGTTTAATTGTCACATTTTTTGAATTTTTTAATACCAAGTTAATTTGTCAATTTGTGAATTTCAAAATTGTTTAATTGTCACATTTTTTTATTTTTTTAATACCAAGTTAATTTGTCACTTTGTAAATTTCAAAATTGTTTAATTGTCACATTTTTGGAATTTTTTAATACCAAGTTAATTTGTCACTTTGTGAATTTCAAAATTGTTTAATTGTCACATTTTTAAAATTTGTTAATACGAAGTTAATTTTTAAATTTGTAATCTAAGTTTTTAAATTTTCATATCTCTAAATCAATAAATTTTCAAATCTCCAAATCTCCAAATTGGTAAATTATTAAATTACTAAATCACAAAACTTCAAAATTTTCGTATTTCCAAATTATTAAATTGTTAAATTACTAAATTTTTAAATCTCTAAATTTTTAATTACTAAATTTTGTAAAACTAAATAAAAAATTGCTAATTTTTAATTTATCAAATTTTCAAACTATGATATCGTGAAAGTTCCAAATTTCACAGTTTCGAAATTTTAAAATTTTGAAACTGTCATGTCATAAGGTTCCCAAATTCTTAAATTTTTAAAATAGTAAATTTTCAAATATTCAATGTTAGCACATAGTAATTAATTAATTTCATAATTAACAAACTCTTAAATTTTTACAATTTTAATTTAAAGATTCAGAAATTTAGGAATTCAATAAAATATTTTTTGTTTTCAAATTGTAATATTCACAAATTTCTATATTTACAAATTATGACATTCTTAAAATCCTACATTTTCAATTGTAAACTTTTCAAGTTTAAAAGCAGTAAAATTTAATTAAAATTTAATTTGTACGTTACTAAATTGTGAAACTTTGATATTTCTAAAGTGATAAATTTTCAAATTTTCATTTTGTTAAATTTTTTAATTTTCCAATTTTCAAGTTTCTGGTTTGTTAAATAGGAATTAGGTAACATTTGAGGCGATTTCCCTTATTTCAGAGAAGTACATATTATGATTCTGCAAAATTATTATTTGTACTTGTAATAATTATTTGTACAATTATATCAGCTCGATGTTTCAAAATGTTGACCTACAAATCTCTACAATACAGTCGCGTGGAAATGAAGCTGAAACATGAGTATTATATTTATTTGCAACCAAATGTGCAATTTGTGCGAATCAATCAATAATCATACCAGATGTACATATCAAGTATTCCACTATTACTTTCCAAGATTTGAAAAAGTAGATCAATCATAGAAATTTCACTACTATTCATGGTACCACAACAAAACATTCCGCATATTTTTTGGCACAAAATGGTTGAACAACATCTAAAAATTATTTACAAATATTTATACACAATTTGCTAAAAACGTAGTTAAACATTTTTAAATAATTTAATTTGTTAGCAGTTGAGTGTGACACGAATTTACAAGAAAATCCCCATCAGGCCACGCGATAAAATATTGAAATACATTAATAATACGATTCTCTAATAAATAAAAATTACGTAAAAAAATAAATTTTATATAATTGAAACAATATCAATTTTTCAGTTCTGTATTTTGCAGCGTCAGTCACCGGTAGGTGATGCGGTCTGAACGGAAAGTCCAGTGTCAATCATTGATGACTGACGTGGCACTCAACGTACCATAGAATAGTTGTATATGACTAAATCGTGCAATCATTAATCACCATTGAAATCATACAAGTCAGTTATTAAAAGTTCATTTAGAAGTTGCAAATTCATGTTGCAGGGTACCAGGATGATTAGCATGATCGTCCAGGTGGCGCTGTTGATGCACTTCCTGCAGCTGATCGTCCAAGTAGCCGGTCAATCGCCGTGTCCCAACTATTTCCGGTATATTCAGGACGATAACACGAATGAAGTGACTGGTTTCATCGAGATACCATCGCCCCCAAAAGGAGTCGCTTTGCACATAAGCGTCAGTTTAAGTATCGCTGTTGCATTACCCTCGGTAAATGGCACCTCTTTCGTTAAAATTTCTTACTTTACCAAACAGACTATAATAACTCTCAAACAAACATCAAAGTCTCCATTCCTTTGCTGGCTTTCATCATCAGATTTAAGGGGGGCAATACCTTTAGATAATTGAAAATAAGCTGATATTTGTGAATTTTTTTGCATATGATATCTTTGTCTTCTATTTTTGAAATTTCAGGTATAATTTATTATAACTATTGCCTATTACAACATATTTTCTTTTTTTAAAAATATTTAAAAATGGCGGAATTATGATAGTCTTTCCTGGAAGTGTTTTGGCGCGTCTCGTGAAACGGCGTGACTTCTAGCTTTAGTTACATTGGTCTGAAACAAGTTTGCAAACGATGTTTCGATTATTAACATTCACAGTTAGTAGATGAACCTAAGAAATGTGAAAAATATGGAAAATTGTAGAGATGGCGCGCTTTTAAAGAAAAACTTTGAATTTTACTGAAAATTTTCGCAATATTTTGCAATAAAAGAGGACTTTAATGTTAAATTTATTTCGTACATTTAGGTTCATATGTTAGATAGTATTGTCGTGGATATGTGCAAAAAATTTGAGCGCGATTGATAAACTAGTTTTTGAGTTATCCGTCACGCCAATTTTAAAAACGTAGTTTTGAGAAAAATGCGTTTAAAGTTTCGGTAAGTAAAACCTAAATAATTTCAATGATTTACCAACTAATCTGCGATTTCCGCGCCATATAATAATCCTTCGGCTTACTCGTAAAGTTGATTTTTCTCCATAAGCTCATTCTCCGTAAAAATACAAAATTTCAAACACAGCAATGGCATGATAATAACAAATCTGCTACATAGCCCTCCGCACCGAGCGCGTGAATATCTGCGGCGCGATACCAGACATGAGTCGCGATAATCGGCCATAACATCAAAAGGGCTCCGTATTACGCTTTAAAATTTTGAGACTATATTTTTGAGATGTTGCACTAACATTTTATAGAAAAAAAAATTTTTGCAATTTCTTAAGATTCTAAAGGTATTGCCCCCCTTAACAATAAATCATCGTTTTAATTTTAAATCTGACTTCAGTTCACACGATGGTAGTTCGCTGTAAATGGGTGGAACAGAGATTTAACGAGCGATAGCACGTTCCTCTATTAATCAAAGTAAAATTTATTGTTCGATCATTGGTAATTGGTTTCCAGAAAATTTGTCAGCATGTGAATGCAGAGAATTTCATGAACGCTCGATAGTAACGTCACCGCAAAATGCAACAGATAAGGTATCTGTTATTGAAACCGCCAAGTAGAATTGCAATCGTTACTTTGGTGTTTAAATTTTCTCAGAACGCGGGGAATACCACATTCTCTAGTGGAATTAAGGGTTACGTCAAACTTACAACAATGTTTTTTTTATGGATAAGCATTTATTTTCCTGGTTTAGAAAAGATATATTACCGAGAGAAATATGGCCGTCGTGGATATAGGTTATCCTCGATGCGAAAGTTAGCAAATGATAAAATATAAATTGTTATAAACAATTTTCGTATAAAATTTTGTTTTTAAGATCATTATATTTGTTTGTAACGTTTACATAATTTTTGGTGTATTTTTTGCTATTATTATTTGTACGATTTTGAGAGATTGTATAAACTTAAAAATTTTCATGTTTCTAAATTTCAAAATTTTTATATTACAAATCTCTGAATTTATTAATTTGAAAATATTGTATTTCAATTAATTTATCGCCAATTTTTTCATTATTAAAAAATTTTATTATAGGACTTTACATTTATGTACAATGTAATTAGTACCAAATTATATGAAATAAGGAAAGATAAACGTGAAATGTAACAAAGTGTTATTGGAAATTTAGGAATTTCTGAAACTTAAAATTTTTTAAATTTTTAAACTTAAATTATCAAATTTTTAAAATTACAAATTTCTAAGCTTTAAATTCTTAAATCTTCAGATTTCCAGGATTTCATGAAACTCAAGAATTTTAAAAAATTTACAAATTACTAAACTTTGTAATTCCAAAATTCCATTTGGAAATATAGAAATATTTGAATTTGAGTATTTAGAGATTTGAAAATTTGGAAATATTTCAATTTAGGTATTCTGGAATTTGAAGACTTGGGAATATGGAAAATACGAGTTCTGAAATTAACAAATTTGAGAATTTAAGGATTAAGGAATTTGAAAATCTGAGAATTTAATTATTGAAAATTTGGAAATTTGAGGATTGAGAATTGAAAGATTTGGGAATTCGATTATTGACAATTGGAAAACTTGAGGATTTATGGATTTAAAATTTGGAAATTTGAAGATTTAGGAATTTAAAAATCTTACAATTTGGTTATTAAAATTGGCGGATTTGAGAATTTGAAAATGTAAGAACTTTGTTATTGAAAATTTGAAGATTTCCGGATTCAAAATCTGGGGGTTTGGATATTGAACATTTGGAAATTTGAAGATTTAGGAATTTAAAAATCTTACAATTTGGTTATTAAAATTGGAGGATTTGGGAATTTGAAAATGTAAGAACTTTGTTATTGAAAATTTGAAGATTTCCGGATTCAAAATCTGGGGTTTGGATATTGAACATTTGGAAATTTGAAGATTTACAGATTAAAAATTTTGAGAATGTGATTTTTGAAAATTTAGAAATTTTAGGATGTAGGAATTAAAAATTGTAAGAAATGTTATTGAAAATTTGAGGAGCTAGGGATTTAAAAATCTGAGACTAATTATTAAATATTTTCAATTTTGTAGATTTAAGCATTTAAAAGTCTGAAAATTTAATTACTAAAAATTTGCAAATTAGAGGATTTGAAAACGTAGAGTTAACTTGGTAATTTTGCAATTGCATGCTCGCTCCGATTTACGTCTTTTTAAACTTACGTCAGACAATCTCAAAATAATTAATGAGTATAACATAAGTGAGGGATATGAATGTGTCATCTATGCAAGGTCAGAAGAAACTACAGAACACCAATTATTTAATCCTAGATTATTCAAACCATTATGCTAACCTATCTTTCATCTTCGCTATTGTCACCAGTTTTGTTCATCACATGTACAAATCACATTTGCAAAAGGTTCTTTCATTCATGTAGGACAGGGGTCGGCAACCTTTCTGGAGTTAAGAGCCATTTTTTTCCCGATATGATAAATTATTTTTTTAAAGAGCCAAATATAAGTACATACATCGGTATGTATTAGAAAAGATAATATAATATCTGCTGTGAAACATGTATTGATTGTGAAATCAAAACATTCTATTTTGCGTAGTAACAGAACATATAAGTCAACGTATTAAAGAAAACGGAAACACTTTTTGGTTTTGAGTGTGGCGTCGGTGAGTGTGGAGAGCAAGGTTAGCTAAAGCTAGGTTTACATGCATGCGATCTGCCGCGCATTTTGATGCGTGCGCAGGATTATTATATTTGTTTGGCAATTGCAATATTGCAGTTAATTTTTCAATATGTACTATTAAACTACTCAAGAGCCACAAGTATGATTCTACTGAGCCGCAGGTTGCCGACCCCTGATACAAAAAATAAAAAATTAACAATTCGTTAACATCAACCGTATCGAAATAATGTTCCAGATTAACGTGCATGTACATCGAACGTAAACTGATTAATAAATCAACGCAACGTTATTATGTTTCAGAAATATGTTGGTCGACTCGAATTAGCACAATCGAGAGAACAATCGCTCAAAGCAGTGAGGCAGGGCTGGCCCCTGACGTATAAAATCCGTTTTCCTCTTCGACGACCGATTCCTGTCTTAACTGGGTTATGGTTCAATAACCAGTTGATATGTTCCGGTCAACGTGGTACGTACAGTTTGCTATAGAACCTTACTGTTCGCTACGAACAACAATGTTACAGAAATGATATCAGTAGCCTCGATATTGCAGTAAATCAGAAACGAGACGAAAGAATTGAACGCGCGATTATGATTTATTTAATAAAACAGAAAGAAGTTTTATTTAAAGAAAATGTAACATCAAGAACTTTATTAAATAAATAGAATCTAATTTTAAACGAAACGAATCTTTTAAATTATTAAATACAAAATTTTAATAAAGACGTCTGCAACAAATCTCTGTCTGAGATATTCGACTAAAGTTTTGAAAATGAATTATTCTGACACTTTTTCTTGATTGACGGAAAATGTAGAATCAAAACTGACAGCTCATTGATGAACGTTTATGCTAGTTAGTTTTTCAAAGTTTAGACATCCCCAATTTTTAATTTCACACGTTTGCACAATTTTACCCATAACCAATTGTGTACTCAGTCTATCATTTTAGTACTCTACAATGTTTTTCGTGTTCTTTATATCTCGTATCCTTAGTATCCTTCCGTATTGTTAATATCTTTAGCACTAGATTTACGGAACCCGTCAAAATGACGGGTCATACGTCTTTTAATTTAAATGACAAAACTTATTAAGAAATTTTTGTAAAAATGTATGCCAACTTTCGTCAAACTAAAGAATCAATATCTTAGGCAGTTTACATATCATCCCCAATTTATTTATTTTTTTACTTGTTTCAAATTTAAATATAAGTGACCATCAAACGTCCGTAAAACTAGTGTTAGTGTTATTTCGTATGGTTAATATTTTTAATATTCTTCCGTATCGTTATCCTTAGTATGTTTTCCTATCGTTAATATCCTTAGTATTATTTCGTATCGTAGATATCCTTAATATCCTTTCGCATCGTTAATATCCTTAATATCCTTTCGCATCGTAGATATCCTTAATATCACACCGCATCGTTAATATCAGTATCCTCAATATGCGTTATCTTCAATATTGATCATTTCAAATTTTTGTTGCTGTTAAACACGTCGTTTACCGCGGCAGAGATAGCAGTAATTATACAGGTTGTTTCCAGTCTTCTAGCCCAATCGAAAAAGAGAAAAATCTACGTGAAACGTGGAAAACCTGTTTTCCAATCCTACCAAACATGGAAAATGAAATTTGTTCATATGGAGCTTCAATTACGAAAAATCTGAGTTTGTACAGTTTTGAAGTATTTATAAAACAATTTGTTCACGATAAACAAAGTGACAAATGCATTTCTTTCATTAATTTGAGAATGAACGAATTAGATAAATTAATTTAAATGAACTTATTAAATAAACAGATCTAATTAAGCTTGTTAAATAAATAAATCCAAATGAACCTATTAATAACTAGATCTAAATGAACTTATTACATAAATAAATCTAGTAATTAATATCACCAAAATTTGTTATCAGTCATTCTTTACAATATTATTGATATATGTACTAATATACATATGATTTTGTCATTTTGTACATTGAAGACAAACTTATCTACAAATAATTGAAAAATATTCAAATTCAATTTTCTCAAAAGTGAAACTGCATAAGAACAAATTTTATTCTATATTTTTTACTTGGATTTTCACGTACATTTACGGTGTTTTTGGTTGTACCGCCATTTTGGAAACACCTTGTATGAATTGCGCTATAGTTCACGTATGGGTGTGTATCGACCAGTTCGACGCAAAAGTAATAGTATATTATTACCAGTAATGAAGAAGAACATACTTTACTGATATTAATAATTGCATTTACTGATTTACATTTGCTAACTGTAGAATTAATAAAAAAACTGCTGATTTTTGCCATTTTCTGCCTCGTGAACAAACGTTTTTACAAATATTTGGAAAATGTTCAAACTCAATTTCCTTAAAAATGAAGTAGCATAAGAAATTTTATTTTATATGTTTGATTTATTTTTTCATGTAGATTTTTCGATTGTATTACCATTTCGGAAATACCTTGTATATAATATTGAAATGTTTTATCAAGGGCAACATTCCAAATCACTTGTTTTTTACACATAATCGAATTGTATAGAACGTTAAAAAATGTTAATAACTAAAAAAGTGTGGAGTGAACGATATTATGTAAAAAAGGAGTAGGATTGAAATATAAAATCTCATGAATTAGTGGGGTAGGAAGGGGGTAAGAAATCACCAAAATTATTTTTACATGCTTCAAGGGTGACCGAATACTCTGAGTATTATTTTTCAGGAATTTTGTGGTCTACGACGGAAAATTGATAAGATCATTCTTTCGGAAAAATGGGATGTGGAAAAGTTTCTTCTATAAAAACTTGCATGTCTCCTCGTGAAGTTTTAAGGATAAACTTGTAAAATCTTTTTACTGAAGGATTATTATTTTGGAAAAGAATTCATGACAAAATATTACTTCCAGGCTTTAAAATCCTGGCAAAACGAAGTCCTGACTAAAAGAACATAAACATAGATCGTCAGTTATTAATTTCCCGTCAAAGTCATTAAAAATCATACTCAGTCACCAGAATTGACCCTTAAGGACATATTTTACTACAGGGCTATTTTTCAAAATTGCTATATTTTACTGTTTCAGCAACCGGACCAATCGTGACAACTATCGTTTTGAACCACACACTGTATCCACCAGGGGTGCTGCCTCTTTCCGAGGACCAAGGGAATATGATTCCAAATTTCCCTAAGACAGATACTCAGCCTGTGCAACCTGTGCAGCCTGTGCAACCTGTGCAGCCTGTGCAGCCTGTGCAACCTGTGCAGCCTGTGCAGCCTGTTACAACTGCACCGACATTTCTCGAACCTTTATCACCACCGAACAGAGTGAACACAGTGCCAACTGATGCACCCAAACCACCTCCCAACAAGGATTCTAACAATTTAGAATGTGGACGTGCCAGTAACATGAACAAAATTAACCCTTTAGTTGTTGGAGGTGTAAAAGCATCCCCCGGACAGTGGCCCTGGCTGGCTGCAATTTTTATCGTCAAACGCGACGTTGAATTTCAATGCGCGGGTTCATTGGTCTCCAATACGCACATCATCACTGGTAGGTCAAATTAATTAACAGTAGGTCACATCGATTATACTAATCATAAGTTGCTTTTTAACTTATACACTGAATAACTGCTTAATTTTATAACTGAAGTTTATACTGCTTAAGTTTTTTGTATCATTATTTTGAAACAGTGCTTTATTTTTGTCATTCTTTTGAAAGATTATTTTTGTACATTCTTTGGAAACTGCTTTGTTTTTCTGTGTTTTTTGTAATGCGAAATATAGGAAATGGAGATTTTGTTAGGTCAGATACGGAAAACGAGATCACGTAAATAATCCCTATCTTTCATTTCGCAAACATGAACATGTTTGAATTTTTTTTGACTACTTTCGATATGTAGGTTAGTAAAGTTATATCTTTGTAAATATGGTTCTTAAGCTTTATTGACATTAATTTGGTTCTTTTTTCTAAAGAAAAATCTGATAAATTAATGAATATATAAGGTATAGGGGAAAATGCTGTATCTAGGGACAATGTTATTTTATTCAAATATCAGCAACGAAATTTTGCTTTTATTCTACGACTAGTAGATTTGCAGTACTAACATTTAGCTAACTGTAATTGCAAATGGCTGCTTCTTTTGTGGTTTACTGTTAACTATCGTAATCAAATTTTTTGTAAAGCTTCCAAATTTAATTTTCTAAAAAATGAAATCGTAACTGAACAAATTCTATTTTACACGTTAAACTTATCTTTGTACATAATTTTGCTGCTTGCATGATCAAAACTGGGACACCGTGTATAATAAGAAACGCATAATTTTAATAGATATTTTTTCATTATTTGTGGAAGGACCTAAAAAATTGTTTACTCTGAAAACTGTCTTGAAAGTCGTATTTTATTACAAATAGAAAAGAAACATGTCCGAACTGAATCAGTCGATTAATTCAGTAACCTTCGTTTCTTCATTTTCAGGTAGTAAAAAAGTCAATGCATAACTACTTAAGGATACAGATAATTTATAGATAGAACGTTCCAACGTTAAACGACCATGATCTTGAAGGTTAAAGTCCTTCTACCGACGTTTTTAACTTTATCCTTTCATTTTTCAGCCGCACACTGCTTTCAATTAAATGACATGAACCTACCTGTGGGCACCTTGTTGGTGACCTTGGGTCGTTATCGACTTCGGGACTGGAGAGAGCAGGGTTCAGTAATCCGAGAAGTGGCCGAATACAAACTTCATCCTGATTTTAATCCGAGTGGTAACGCGGATGCTGACCTGGCCGTGCTGATTCTACGAGAAAAGGTGGAATACAGCGTGACGATTAAACCGATTTGTCTTTGGTCAGGACCTATCAATCTGCAGAACGTTGTTAGCAAGGTTGGATACGTGGTGGGTTGGGGTCGTGATGAATTCGGGAATCCATATGTTCAAGAACCTCGACAGACAAAGGCACCGATAGTATCTCAGGTAAAGTTAGCTTCTGAAAGCTTTATATACATTGCTAACATTTTATAGTAAAGCCACGATGTAAGCAGGAGTTCGGACACGAAACAGAAAACTGTCAAAAATCTATTGGTAAAAGTTTCATAATAAAGAATTCGAAAATAAAAATATTTTAGACTCGCAGTAGTGTTGCCTTCTCCCTAGTGGTGGGGGTAATTTTTTCACTTATATCAAGGCTTTACTGTAACCCGGTATGAAGAGTTAAATATAATTCTAAAAATGGAGGTAAATTATTAATACATTTATATATATTTTTGAAACCATATTATTTTTTTAACAAATTATCTGTTACTTTGCTTACATAATGCAAAGATACATAATGTAAAGAACTTCACATACGCAATATTATTTAATGAAAATTTATTTCTTTTCCTTAGATTTTACTTTGTATGTCTACAGTAATTATTGGACTGCAGATATTTATGCAAACGCATATTTTTCGCATATGTTCTGCACATTTTACATTAACAAAGATTATTTTTCTATATTATTTTTATTAATTTTACTTATTTACTCGATCGAACAGTAATCAGCGTAATTAAATTCAATTAGAAGTATTTAATTATTTAACATACGATGACTGAAACGTAAAGTTGTAAATTGTTTCAGTAAAGAAGCAGATGCTAATTAAAATAGTACACATAAATTCCATTGCCGAGAAAAATATTAATTGCCAAGTGTATGAATAAAAATTTTCTTTCGCAGAATTGCAATTACCATATCGCGAAAATACTGCTCTTTATCAAAAGACTGAATGGTATAATTCAGAAATAAGTATTTACAAGTTTTGATCAATAAACAAACATAAATCAATTATACCGACTTGTATTCCACAACTGTAAACTTCAACGCTGATTATTCTGTCCTTAATATTTCTAAATACTTATTTTTGAAATATATGTTTACTATGTACACCCCGTAAATAAATGAAATAATGCGCGTGTAACAAATATTTAAAAGGAGCACACGTAAATGACAATATACGCCTTAATACTAATATAAATAGAAAAAAACTTCTGGTTCTTAGACTTTGAATGAATTAATAAAAATATTCTAAGGAACTCAGATTACAACACAAACTGCAAATGATAATTTTAAAAATATAATTACAGGAAGTTTGTCTTTGGAGCAACGCAGATTTTGTTTCATTTACCTCAAACCGAACATTCTGTGCTGGTTTAAGAAACGGAAGTGGTCCTTGCAATGGAGATAGCGGAAGTGGTTTTGTGATGTATGATAACAACAAGGATCGCTATTTTCTTCGGGGAGTCGTCTCGAGATCACTTTTGGACGGCAGTACTATGTCCTGCGATCTAAAGCAATACGTCGTCTACGTGGACGTCGCCAAACACTTAGACTGGATAAAAGAGCAGATCTCCACGTAGATTATTGCGTGATTACTGATCTGTAACAATAAATATGCTAGTCGATCAGTCTTGTATAAATTATTTTAATGACACCAGAACCCAGGATAGACTTTAACTTGTAAGATAATTTGTACGATTTGTAGGATTGATCAAAGATATTTTTATCGCTTTGTGTACACTCGTCTT
The DNA here is from genome assembly GCA_036983795.1 of Megachile lagopoda. NCBI lineage: Eukaryota > Metazoa > Arthropoda > Insecta > Hymenoptera > Megachilidae > Megachile > Megachile lagopoda. Next base: position 14,752,123 of record CM072795.1, on the reverse strand, counting down.
AAAATATTTCACATCTTTCTCATATTACGAGTAAATGGAAAGATCAGAGCGCTTACAGTAAGTCTTCCGGTAACATCCTTATCTTAATTATTCTTCAACAGCGTTTGATTAATCGCTTGTATAATGCTCTCCGTATCAGTATTTATATCGGTGATCGATTATATGTACAAAAGTTTTATTTATCTGTAAGAATAATGGTGCGTGATGTAATTTAATAGCGCTATATTTTATTCGCATGCGTACTATTTATTATTGACATAGTTTTCGTTCATTACATTTTGTAAAATAAATTTAACACACATAACTCTATCAAAACGTTTTTTCTCTTCTATTTTAATAATTATATTGTATATTTCTTTAGTTTATTCTCGCACATCTTTCAATAATATTGTACATAGTTTTAGATAGAAATCTGTAGGGAATACTTCGTCACTTACTTTAAGATCGATATAAAATTGTTTATAATAAACGTTTGTACTTTTTCTTACGTTCGTTCGATTTATTGTACAATAAAGTAATCCTGTTAAGTATGAATAAACTATATTTATACAATTCACGAGCTGTACAAATGTCCTTACAAATGATCTTGATGATGTTATGAATAATGATACATCGCGATTAGTAAGAGAACACAATGATACGTATTTCTGTTTATTTGCAATTATACACTCTTACACATAAATCATTTTCTAAAGTGTAAGCGGAACATATAAAATGGAAGAAAATAAGTGTACAACAATACAAACTAGAATGATATGTGTATATTATATATGCGATAAAAGACGGGAAGTATGTTCGATTAAAGAGAGACAGTATCGTGGAAAAAATAATTACAAAATGCTAAAATAACATATCTTAATAATAATGATCGATAAGAATATATTTATACGTTAAAAAGCAATCTTACTAAATTGTCTAATTTTAAGCAGTTATAAAATATGTTATGTTGAAAAATGAATTATGAGAGGACAGGTATGGAATGTTATCAGTGAAAATATCTCCTCCTGTATCATAAAATTATGCTCTTTATTGTCCCATTGAAGAAGGTAAGCAAAAATTTTCATCTCCAAAATAGCTTACTAAGAATTTAGTAAGCTCGTATCAGGAATTAAAATGCAGTATTTTGGAAACTGCTCTCTGTTTAGACTTGTTCTGCTTGGAAGTATTGTCGTGCAACTGCTCCTAATACGATTTCTGCACTGAACACACCTACAAATATTGTAAACATGAGAGACAAATGCATACAAACACCTGATCTTTTGCATAGGGTAAACTGTACAACGATTGGAACCTTAACCTAAAACATAATTTCAAGTGGACAAATTTATTAATTGAGTTCTTATGTTACATTAAAATTGATTTATATAGATAAAAGGATAAAATCAGACAATTATAATTACAGATTTTTAATCATGGAATATATTGCAAAAATGATAACAAAATTAGCACACTTGAAATAGTGATTCAAATTGAGTGTGCCAATTGATATAAAATAATTGTGTAGTAATCTGACAAAGTCCGAAATTTTTAATTAATATAAAAAAACATGACATTGTTAAGAAATAAATACACATTTGGAAAAATAATACTAAACATGTAACAGTTGTAAATCATTACTAAAAATAGGTGTGCCAGTTAATGCTAAAATTAGTACAGTTTACCCTATTTTTGTTCTGCTTCAGCGTTTAAAATGTCAATCGAGATATTAAGAAGAAACCACTTACTGATATTTGCACGTAAAACGTCGGATAAAAGATGAAGATCGTTTTCATGAGTGACGATGACATAAGTTAGTTTATTACTATTCAACTCTTGGATCTGTGCAATAGATCTTCGTGTTTTTTCCATCGTTCCACCCGCACTTTCGATTATTTCTGCCATCGCTGGTGGCGAAGGTATTACACTTGGTGTAACATAAAATATTTTACCCTATTCGACGAATAAAATTTATTAATTAAATAATATTGCATTTTTAACACCTTACCTACCGCTTGCAGACGAAACAGATAAGTACCATCGCTTCATAAAACGATAGTAATGAAAATTGACTTACACAGTAATCATTAATGATTATACGTCAATTAAATGTTTTTTTAGATAATAATTATTGGTATCCAAAAGTCTATTAACAAGTATCTGGTAGATAAGATATTAAGTTAATAGCGTTTAACGTTTACAGTACTGGAAATATTTATTGCATCACTTAATTATTAAACATGTTATCATTAATAACTTTCTTATTATTAGCACTGAGAAAATATTATTGAAGTTTTTCAATAAAAAAATTTCAATAGATGCGTATACTTCAAAAATTGATGTTTTTCAGGGCTGTATATTATGTTTTTAGAAAAAAAAAAAAAAATATAATTATATTATTATTATTACTTATTGATTGTAATAGTGCATAATTGTGTTCATTTTGTTATTAAATCAAAACTACAAATTAAATTCGTTATTTAATAATAAAGTATTCAAATTCATGGTGAAGCATAACACTATTCTGAGTAATTAAGTAATCTTATTACATTTTATTATAAACATGTAGTTATACATTTCCTTCAAAATTAAAGGATGTATAGATATTAGAAAGATGTGTAGTTCACTATTTTGATAAAAATAAATTTAATACGAATCATTGTATCAATGATATTGTTATGGAACTTATCTATATTATGTAAATATGTAAGTTCAGTAAATAAGTAAGTGATGTAATAAATACTGCCAGTACCGTATTTGTGTTTCGTCAACGTCTGATAATATTCGATTAATCGATTAATCCTTTGCAAATGCATCCCTGTATAAAATTATCAAAACTTATCTTATCATGCACAAACACACAGTGGTTTCTCCTGGATTAATTATGTAATCTGTGTTTCTTAAAGTTAATGTCACATAGCATGTTCATAAGACGACAGAGTGTTAAACTTATCGGCGATTTTCACAATGGATACAATGTGAACCAATTATAAATATTTATCATGTAAAGGTAAAATAATTTTTTACGTATTATTGCATGGTATGTTAAAGGGACATATTAATAAACAAAATATTATGACACACAAATAAATCCGGACTGTGTATGAGCGATTGTACCAAAAAGTATTTTACAATGCAATACACTAGGCCGTGAAATATCATTAATAAATATTTTTATTAAGCTTCTTCTGTGAAACAAAATATGACAAAATTTTTAAATATCCCACTGTATATTACTTTGTCATTACGTGCTTCCAAAAACCTCTCATCGAGACAGATGTTCAGGTATCAAACAGTTCCGTTTGCAAAGGATTAAGCTAAATAACTACTTAAGATAACGATGAAAAATCACCTTAAGTACTGTTCCTCGATTGGGGCTCGCCAGAGCCTTTTCAATATTACAAGCAAAATTCTTTTCGAATTCTGGATTTCCAAGCGTGTAACCGCTTTCATCTAAAAACGTGTTCCTTGCGGAACAATCTAATAACCACTGTAACGTGACAATATATTTACAACGTGATAGACAACACAATAACTTTACAGTTCTCAAAGGTGTTGACATCACGAGATGAGTTGCATCTCTCCAACTGGCTGCCAGCGCACCACCTAACTCCCGAATTCTCTGTTAAATGAACAAATCATGTTATTAAATCGTATCAGTCATTTTTATTACGTTGTTTTATGAATCATAGTGTAATAAAATTTTCATGTTCAAGAACCGAACAAGTTAAATCAAACTTTTAAACAAATTTTTAATTTTCTTGGCGATTTTCATTACGCGTTTCATATGTTTCATGTACCGATTATGATTCTGTAAACCATTTTACACTTAGAGTGGTCATAAATCACTTTCTTGCATACACCTATATTATATCAAGTATTAATCTTTAATAATATATCGCGGATATTTAAATATGTTTAAATTATCATTAAAAATGGAGAAAAATATCAATTTCAATGTTCTATCTCCTCTAACAAATGATTTTGGTATTCAATGGTTTTGGAAATACTTTGCAATCCAACCAAGTATATTATTAGAATTGGCAACTACATCTGTGGCCTTCACGTCTTTCTTCTACGGAGTATTTATTACAGTTCAACGAGTAATCATTTTCAATCAAAGTAAAACACGTGAGTTTGCCAATTCAATATATTCTTGGCCGTTTACCCAAAACCCAGGTTTGCTAGTTCACATATTTTACTATATACCAACATACTGAGCGTATGAGTTACCTTCGCATGCTTCCTAGGATTAATACCAGAGAATAATATTCTCGGTTGTTTATCCGGAGCCGGTGGATCAGGATTGCTCACAACAATTGGTTCATCTAAGCCCAACAAATGTGGATCTTTATTCAGCAACGGGACATCTAACCGTGGCTTCTTATATTTTCGTATCGAATTTGGACCCTGACCAACCTGTTTTACTTTATCGTAAGATTCCTGAGTAATATTTATCGGCATTTTCCATGCACCTAAAATTGAAATACGATTTTTTTAATATAGTCCTGTAATTTAAAACGGTAGAGACAAGATCAAAGAAAAATCGAAACTTTTGTTTGGAAATATAATTTAACAAAATATGTTATACCCATTAAAAGAGGTACTAGCGAATAATCCAATCTGAAAGGATTGCTCAAACTGTACTGTTGGTATTTTGGATTTTCGGTTTGATGTAGCGCGTTCATTTGCCCGCACAACAAATCCGTCAACCACTGAGCGTTGACAACTCCAGTTTGCCATTCTCGAGCCTTTTTGTATTTCTGACCGTCTGGTCTAAAATGTTTATCATGAAATTAGTGGATGGCGGTTAATAATTAATGAGACAATGAATTAACACGTTCCAAATTGTGTGAATTAAGGAGAAACTTTACATTAAATTAATCAGCGTATATTTTTGAAAAATGAAGAATTCTTCTTGCCAGTTTAACATTATCTACCTCTCAAGTAGCGTTTATCCTTTTTCCTGAAAACTCAGCGTACAATATGGAACGTGTTATGTAAACGGAAACGAAAAAATTAAAACATGGTCATAACTAACGTCTCTACCTTCTGCAAACGAGGAGCGTATTGTGCCTGGTAAAGTAATTGGTAACCTTAGCTCCCAGCGCTTCCAGCATATACTTCACTTTCGCGCGTTCCTCCCCTTCAAATCCAGACAACGATACAATTTGTTTCGCGCACGGAAGCTCTGTCAAGCTGAATGGCGTTGGAAAATGCAGCGCGTGCCAAGGTGGTAGTACCTGTTGTTTATTGACAACATCTGACAGCCAGTGTGCGCTGACACAACGTTTCCCTTCGCGTAGTGCCTGCACTACGGTTGGATGTTTCTGCGTGATCGCGAGCACGTGGGTAGCCCGCGTGCAATATTGAGGCTCCACTTCTCCGCCGTGTCTCTCGATCACTTGCTTCCAAACGGACACATCGTTTGGGCGTTGCACGTCGTATTCGACGATAACAAAGATACAACCTAGCAAAAACAGATCTGGTGGCACTGTAAACACAAATAACGCGTCCCATTATTCGTGAAAGAACATTAGTTTCTTTCATTCGAGTATTTTATAGGACACTTTACCTACAACATATTTTGTAAGACTGAATGTTAAGATCATCCGAAAGTTTAATCAAGGGGACCGGACAAAGTGCTTTGCACTAATTTTAATGAAACTTTTAAAATATATGGCTCGTTTTTAATAGTTAGTTCAAACCGTCAAACGTACAAGTTAAGCATTTATAAATTACAGTTCTGTTCAGTACAATTATAAATATTCCATAAGACAGAAAATATGATTTCTCTTATTAAATACTTCAGTTGTATTTTCAGATGGTTAATCTTGTCCCAACTTTTTTGAACGTCTAACTATAAAGTTTCATTCAAATCAACACGTAGCATTTGTGACATTTCTAGAATTTGTAATAGTAGTTCTATGTTCTGAAAGACTGAGGTGCAGAGAAGGGGTAAATATTTAAGTAACAGCTTTGAACTGTATAAAAGCGTACGTTTTAGATTTGGATTGTGGCCATAGAACTGAGCCTTAGCTTGAGGCATGACAGGAGCGTACTGCATCTTTATCGGAGCCCCTGGTGGTGCCCCGTTTGCGATGTTTCCCACAGTTCTCCGTTGATAGGCGGCAAGAAGCTGAGGATCCTGGCACGGTGGAGGTGGTGGTCTGTGTTGAGCGGTCATTAATCTTAACTGACCAGCTGCACTACCTTCGGCTGCACTACCTTGCAATCTGTTCGTCAGCATATTCGCTAAGGCAGTTTTCGTTTTTGCGTTAACAACCAACTGTTGATCCGGCGGTATCTGAGCGTTGTTCGGCAATGAAGTCAAAGGTGGTTCTGGCTGTGCGCCTTGCTGTTGTTGTTGTTGTTGCTGCTGTTGCTGCTGCTGCTGTTGTTGCTGTAGATGTTGTAACTGCTGCAACCTGATCTGTTGCTGCTTCTGCATATGTAATTGCGCTATGTGTTGAGGAGTTAAAGGCTGAGCTTGCTGAAACGCCTGGGCGGGTTGACCGGTCTGAGGACCCTGCACGCTTTGTCCGGTTTGTACAATTACTTGGTTGGAAGAGTTAATCGGCGTCAAAGCTGGTGGTTGAACCACAGGATGTACCGGTTTTTGGCCAGGTGTTTGAGCAATTTGTGGTCCTATCATTTGCGATCGCGGTTGCTGAACCCACTGCAAACCACCGGGTTGCACGGGTTTCCCCGGGCTCCTTATAACAGCGATATGTGCTCCTGGTTGCGCTTGGCGATTCTGCATCTGCCTCTGCAGCAACAAGTTTCTTTGTTTCTGAATCTTTTGAATAAACTGAGCTCTTTGTTGAGGATCCATTTGCTGCAGTTGTTGATGGGTTTGAGCGTCCAGTTGAATCAACTGCCTTGGCGGTTGCGGCGGCTGTTGGGTCCATTGTCCGCTAGGTCTTTGTGGTCCAATTTGTTGTTGCTGTTGTCGTTGTAATTGTAAATGATATTGTTGTTGCTGCCACTGAGAATCCCTTTGTACGATAAAACCTTGTTGATTCGGTCCCATTAGTTGCTGATTTTGAGGCTGCTGCTGTAACTGACCGTCTCTTATAACGAATTGTTGTGAACCCTGAGGTGCAGATTGCTGCAGCTGCTGTGAAATTTGCTGAATTTTTTGTTGCTGCTGTTGTTGCTGTTGTAGTAATATGAGCTGCCGCTGTTCGGATGTAAGCTGCTGCGGCGGAGCTTGCGGTTGATTTAACTGATGTGGTTGTGCTCCAATCGGTTGTTGCGCAGGAAGTTGCTGTTGCTGCAAAACTATCTGTTGTTGCTGCTGTGGCGTTAATTGCACTTGTTGTTGAACTAATTGTTGCTGTGGAGTGATTTGTTGTTGTTGCGATAAATGTTGTTGACTTATTTGTTGTTGTGAAAGTATCTGATGTTGATTTAATTGTTTTTGTTGGGTTAGTAACTGTTGAGGAGATGATATTTGATGTTGAGGTATTTGTGAGTTTATTTGTTGCTGTTGTGGCATTAATGGTTGCTGTGTGAGTGGTTGTTGTGGTGTATTTATGAGTTGTTGAGATGCTAATTGTGGAGACTGTTGTTGATTCAAAAGCTGTTGCTGAGTGTATGTTTGTTGTTGCAATTGTTGATGTTGTGTAAGTTGTTGTGATAACTGTTGTTGCTGCTGTTGATTCAATTGTTGTTGTTGTAATAGTGAATGTTGTACATTCATTTGTTGCTGTTGCGGTTGCTGTTGAGGAGATAACTCTTGTTGTGGTTGTGGTTGTTGCTGTTGTTGTTGTAACTGTGGTGGTACAGATTTTATTTGAGCAACATTATTTTGTTGAGAAGCTTGTGGTATCCAATTAGTTTGATTAACATTTTGATCAGATACAGAAGATGCAACTGTAGAAGCATTAGACAAACTTGTCGTAGCAATTGGTCGTAGAAGATGTTGCTGTTGTTGTTGGTTATTGACATTATTGGGACCATTAGTTGGATAAGGAATCGTCGTTACCGGTGCATTAGCAGCATTCAAATTATGTGCAGTATTGGAAGAAACAGGTGGACTTGAAACTGGTTGATTCCATGGCATACGTTGTTTAAGTTGTTCCAACATGGCTTTCGTTCTATCTTGTTCTTCTTGCGCTGCACTATTTTCTGTATCTTCATCCATGAAACCAGTAATAAGAGCTGTAGAACTATTTGGGTATATTAAAAGTCTTGGGTGGTATTCTACTTCATTTACAATCGTTCCTTTTCTACAACATTCTGTTACCCAATCTGGCGTTACAATTTGAATCGGATGCCTTATCGCAGTTTCATATTTCAATCCAGTTGCCTTCCCAGTAATTAAATGTGTACAATACCGATCTAAACGTAATTGACATTTACCACCTTGCAAAGTGATCATCGCCCACAAACTTTTACTGTCTGCACGACTTATCTGAGATACGCATGCTCGTACGTTTGAAAATAATTGTGTATCTTCAGGTGAAAAATAGTGTGGTCTATATTAATAACATTGCTAAGGAAATTAATTGGTTCATATTATGAAAATGGTAATAATATGAAAGCTTAATATTTTCTTGGAAGTAAAAAATATTAACAATTAATTATACAAACAACTTAGTTATATACTTAAAAAAATGTTATTGATGAATTAAAAGTAGTATAGATTAGGATACGGCAGAAGTTTGTTACATTTGACAGAATATAAAATCCAATTCTGCGTAACTGCTGGTATTTCATAGATATCCTTTGCAGCAGATATATCATTTTCCAACGCATCATAGCCTGCTATTAAATGTGTAACAAAATCACTAAAATAATTTGATCTTTCTGCACCTCCTTCTTGTAGTAAATTTAAAATCTGTAAACAATTAAAAATATCCTTGGTCGAGTTATGTTTTTTGTCGGGGAATTACAAGCATGCGTTAACATATTATGATTAAGGTTTCAAAGAGGTATGTATATATGCGCATAATTATAATATACGAAATAATTATTTATTTCATTCAATATTATTAAAAAATGATTAAATTCAAATTCTAATATTTAAAAAAAATGAATAATTAGTGCAAATAATATTAAATTTTAATTTGTAAGCTATACAGATATACAATTTTCTCGAAAATAAATGCTATAATTTAAATTTTTCAAAACTTTTATATCATCTTTATACAGTAGCTACAGTCTGTTAAATTTGACTCCATTTTATAACCTCTTCCGCGTGTATCGCTATTAATTCGAAATAATCGTAAGCGAGTTATAATTTCCAATAGTTGTATTACAGTAAGGTCAATTATGAAATTAATGACATTATATTAGCGGCAAAAGAAAAACGCGGGAAACGATAAAGTGACATACCTTGGGATCACCTTCGCCGCTGACGTAGTATTTAACATCGGCGAAAAGGGCCCCGTCGAGTTTCAATTCCTCGAGACCGGCCCTTATGTCGCCCATTCTTTGAAAATTGTAGACTAAATCACGTTTTCCACATCACAACAAAACAGTGCATTTATTGGAACAGAATTAGAGCACACACAATATTTGATAACAAAACTCAGCCGCGACGCTTTTGTTATTATTATGATCGCAAGGTTATGTAGCTACTTCATAGCTAAACGATTGTACACCGCTCTCGATATATATCGAAAGCTTCGAGTGCGCTCGATTTGAACACAGAAAATGTTCATTTGCAATGGATGACAGAACTTTTACGTTTGTTTTGTTAAAAACGTTTGAAAATATATTAAAATAATCATAAAATAGCTGTATTTCTGTTAATAAATTTGAAATCGTGGCGTAGTTGACGTAAATTCTAGAGGAAATAAATGTTTTTCATCTTTGTTAGCCGATTGAGTTATTCAATAATGGCGCGAAATTAATGGTGAATTTCAAAAGCAAAGTATGATAAATATAGCCATTGAAATAAGAATTATTTAATATATAAATTTATACTACTTAATGATTACTGTGATTATATTATGGAATGGATAAATTTTAATACTAAAAAATATAGTTAAGGTATTATATGTAAAAGTATCTCGATACAAATGTTACGTAAAAATGTATGCAACAAAATGAACTATTTTGAAGTATTTTTTCTTTTAAATAAAATATCCTTATAAAATATCCTAATCATTAACCTTGATATTGTTTAATATAAGTACTCGTTAAAAATAGATATACAATTTTATTTAAAAACTAAAGTGTAAAAATGTAAAATTAATAGTTTCAACAAAATGAAATTAAGAATAATTTTTTTTAAGCCGAATTTTTTCTCTAAGCTGAATTTAATTACAAAAAGTATGCCGTGCAATATTTGTATCGAGATATTTAAATCATTTTTAATAATATTAAACGTGTTTATTATATAATTCAAATTGATAAATTTTAGCGAATAATAGTGACTTTTTATTATTAGCGAATAATAAAAACATTGTAATTGAATAACTTGATACTTGAAAATTTCAAATAAAATACAAATTTCATTATTCCGTTTAAAATTTTTTCGTTAAATCAACTAAAATGTTCATTTGAAATACGAAATAAGCATTTTATGAGATAAGTATTATGTGTATTTGCATAAATAAAAATGATACGATATTTGAAAACATTGTTTACTTTATTGTATACTCTTTTCATTCGCGTAGTAGGTACATATCAGCATCTAAAATGCTCTTCACTGTATATTCCATCGAAATCTACGCATTTCTTGAATTTTCCCTCTCTCTTTCATTCTCTTTCACTCTTTCCGTCCCTTTCATTCGCACTCGCTCTCTATCTCTCTGTCTGTCTCTCGTTTCCTTTCTTCTCTCTCTCTTTCTCTCTGACGTTCTTTCGCTCTTTCTCTCTCTATCACGCACACGATATACAATTCCCTTTCCTATATCTCTTCTTGTCGTCGACATTCGCTCTATGTATATATCTCTCTCTCCCTCTCATTCATAGATAAATAAATTATAGGCTAGTATGTACAAGTTTCCTAAATAGATTTCCTCTCTTATATTAATAGTTCATTTGTCACTTAACAGATTTATTTATCTTGTAAAGACTCTAGAAATATTGAGCTTGGTCTGGTCAGTATACGTTATATAATTCCATTAATTTTTCTCGTTTTTTTAATTAAATTATTATTATTATTATGTGTATATGTATGTATGTTTAATTCATTCGTCGAAATTTTTCTTTTCGCATGTTTCTTTTCGTGGTGCAGCTTTTTGTAAATGAAAATGATTACGTACAGAAATGAAGGCATGTGGAAGAAGTTGGGATGGGGGATAGACCACGGGTAGAATTCGAGGAATTAAAAATTGCGCCAACCTTAGATCTAAGGAAAATTTGTAAGGTTCTTAAATTAATCTGTCGATATCGTACAATTAAAATTCCTCCACCTACATGTATATATTATTATGTGTACGCGTGTTCGTGTAGTCGTGTGATATATTTGTATGTATATAGCTATATATTTCATCGTAACAACAGATTTATCATTTATTTTATTATTTCCTATTTAACAAGTATCAAATGAAGTGATGGCGAGTGTAAAACGACGGCCAGATACCTAAGACTGTTTTATATTTAAGAAACAAATGTGACGAACATTCTGCTTTAACCTTTTACATGACAGATATTATGATTAAAAGATATTGACTTTTGTAACGCAAACATAGTTATATTTTTAACTTATGATTTATAACTGTATTTTTAATTTGTCACTTTGCACACTTTTGTGATACGGCGGGTAAAAGATCTGTATTCATTTATTTCTGTGACAAATAACATTAGTATCTTTTTATAGTTATACAGAATTTTGAAGGAGAATCGATACATGTTAGTAGATCGAGAAAGAACATAACCTTTGCACAAAGTACAATTGAGGTCTAATATTCTTTTTAGATTAAATGTTAAATATGTTTAAAAGAATGCAATATTATTAGTCAAGATTGATTTAGTTGGCAAAGTGCTGAGAAAGGATTTTGTAAACAATCTCACAATCAGTGTTAATTATATCATATCAAATAGATTACGAACGTAATAAGTGTGACACCACTTGATAGAAATAGCACTTAAGTACGTAAAATAGCATTTATCGCATATCAATTTAAAGATTTGACGAAAATCACTACGTCATAAATTGAATCTTACAGATTAACGATGTCCGCGATAAATATTCAGTTTCTAATCAATTATGTATGAAAATGAAGAAAGAATTTTTGATTATTGTCGCGAATACCGTTTTTGGTTGTACAGTGACGAACACGTATTGTGTTTAGTCAGCACGAGCCATTTTCGCATTCAAGCAGTAAAATTTTCTCGTGTAAACATTTGCATGCAAGTGGTGAGGCTTTCTTCTTCAACAACGTTATTTACTCTAGGGAAACCTATCATGCCAGTGTACAATTCTTTTTTTAGAATATCCCGTATGTCACGGAAAAGTACGAGATATATCTCATACTTCTATACAGAGTGTTCCAAAAAAAGTTATATAACCACAAAATGACATTACGAATTAAATTACCACTTTGAGATATGAACGACTAAAAATTGCATTCAAAATTTGCTAATTGACAATACTAAACTGTATTATCGTATAACAACTGTATAGTTGTTTCAACGAAGTAGAGATTTTACGTTGTGAGTGTGTATGTAGTTATTTTCATTAAACTTTAAGTGTCAACTTGATATGCTATAAACATTATTTTGCATCATTTATTTTATCAAATCGCCACAGCTTTGAATTTGAGGTGTTCGGCCATTGATGACTGTATTATAACTATATTATATTAGGTTATATTATAATATTATACTCCCTCTGTTGCGTAACAATGGCAGCAGTTGATGAATTTCATTTGTTTTATAATAATAGCAGCAGGAAATAATAAATATAGAACGCAATATTTATCTTAAAAAAAACTAGATTAAATTAAACAATAGATTAGAAATATTACTCGCATTTTTATTTTGAGTGTATAAATAGTTTCTGGATTTTTCAATAATTTCGTTACTGTAGGAGCCCTAGACTAATCTTTTTTTCCCTATATGCGTGAGTTTAAAATTATTAGAGGTATCGTTCTTCATTGTTTTCAATATAACTCCTTTTCTTACTTTTATAGTGGGTTGATATTCAACTGAAATAAATTGATTTCATTCAGCGAATGAAATTAGAAAAGCAGTGATTTTGATTTTGATTGAAGGCTTTGTAATTTTGTGCTGAAACATAACTTATAGCTACATTCGCCAATAATTCCTGTATGAATGCTTGCTACTATTATTATGGGACATTAGGTCATAATATATGATTTAATATATTAATATTAGTATATCATCGTATAACCTAATATATTATATTGTAATATTACGTTATAATATGGTAAATGCATATCTCCATTGTTTTTCCGGATATTATGTTTTAAATCGTGTTTAAAATATTTCTTAGATTATTCAAAACGAATGAGATCTGCAGGTGTTTGATTCAATTCTGAACACCCTGTATTCTAAGTAGTTTCGAATCTGGTTCAATCTGATTTCAAACAGTTTATAAATAGCTTGAAAGGAAAGAAACAATATTTTGAATAGATTTAAATTCCGAAGCAAGCGTCAACAAATAAACTGCTATTGTTATTATAAATAATATAGTGTTACATAATTTATATCTTGCTTTTCATCAGATTTTGCCATTTATATCTTGAAATTTTGTATTACTCCATTAAGAATCAAACAATTAAACTACAATCAACAATTAAAGTTTCTTAATTGAGAATTAAATTATAGTTGTTACTAGAACGATTTTCTTATTGCAAATTATAGTTCAATTTTTTATTCTCATCTGACAAATTATTCGACTAATTAATTTTTATTCAGGATTTGTTTAATTAATAATTAACCTCCAATCGTTAAATGACACATCCTTTAATTAGGAATACAAATTTAATTTTTAATTCAATTTCATCTAATCGAAGATTATGATATATTATTTAATTGAATTTCATATAAATATAGATTAAATTCAATTCTTAATTGTGATTTATGTAAATTGATAATCGAAATTAAAGTAATTAAACATTGTGCTAATTATAATATTTTCAACTGAAACTAAAAATCTAGTTCATTATAAACTAAATTTTTATTAGTAATTTAATCGAAAATTTTGCAGAATATTATCACTTCTATTATTATTTCTGTCATTATGTTACACTTGCCTTAAGTGTAACATAACCCTGTTGTTTTTTTAATATTAACATGTTACTGAACTGTCTGTATCATTAACAACAACATTAAATAATAAATTAAATAATATCCTAAAATTCAGGCTACACATAAATATTACTGTCACTAAAATGTTACATGTTTTACGTAAAATTTCTGTTTATAAATTTTTAATATTCTTTGGAAGTTAATGTTAGTATTGATTTGAAGGAATTATAATTAAGGATCAAAATTAACCTTTATTTGTGCGAAATTTAATTAAGAACTAAAATTTCAATTATTTAACATTTATTTTACACTTAATTAATTATTCATTTAATGTCTTTAAATTTAATTTAAAAATTTAATTTTTTATTCTAAATCAAAAGGAGTTCCATTTAACGATTGAAAGTTAATCGTTAATTAAATATTTTGAATTGATTAGAATTAATTTTTATCTCCTAATTTGTCCAGTTTGAATTAAAAATTAATCTTTGAGTTTCAATTAGGAAATCGTTATGTTATGAATTGCATTTTAATTGTTAATTAGAGGACATTTAGTTAGCATTTAATCATCATTAGTTTAGTTGTCATTGAAATTAAAAAATGAATGATATATTTGGATTCTTCATTTCAAAACAGAATTATAAAAAATATTTTCCAGTAATTTTACAAATTACAGTTGATTTTTTCCGTATTGTTTTGCATGATTACTATATAAAATAAATAAGTGTATAACGTTGTTATCTGACACTGCTAAAAATTTGATTTAGAGTTGAACAATTGTTCATCATTACAATACGACGGTATAATTAAGAGGATATGTAAATTATGGTTTAAAAATAAAGTTACTTTAATATTTTTGTTAAACAACATTGAGTACCTTTCAGTTATAACATTGTCATGTAAAAGTTTCTAAAATTTTCGCTACATTTGTTTCTTAAATTATGAAACATTTTTAAGTAACTGGCCATCATTGTACGTAGTGTATAAAGGTAAGTACACTGTAACAAAAAGGAGGAAAACGTTCATTCGTTACGGAAATGGTTAACGAGTGGCACGCAATTGGCTAAGGCAGATAATTGAAAAGGATAATCGCAGAAAGATTCGAGAAACCTGACTTTATCGTTAGTAATTAATTATCGTCCGTCCGGTGTACACAGTTACACATTTCGGTAGGTGCTTACTCATTAATTCTAATTATCCCAAGTATAATATCCTCTCAGGCACCTGTGATTATTTACAATGCAACGACGGTATAATTCGAACAGAAATGCAAGTTTCGACTAATTGTGGGTCGTTAACGAGGAAAAGCAAATTGAGCTATTAAACAAAATTTGACACGGATACGGGGTCATTTCGAAAATAAAGCTTCCAAATCACAAAAGACCTGTAGAGCTAATATACATAACATACCTGTATAAAAAACATATACACATATATTTATTCCTGTTTATGTGTATATACTTCGTTATAAAATAATATCGACGCGTGAAATTTTCTGTGTAATAAAATGACGCAGCATCCGTTTCGACTAAATCAATCGCGAGCAGTTAAATTAAGTTTGCTTGAATTTGAGATTAAAAATCACATCTCTTCGGTAGGAAAGACATGTTCAGATGAGAAACTTAATACTGCTTTTTCACTTTATCTATTAAATTGTATCATGGAAAAAGTTATAGTTAAAATGAAGAGTATTGACAAAATGGAACTCTGCCCCAATGACCTAGACCAGGGGTCGGCAATCTGCGACTCGCAAGCGGCTCAGTAGTATCATACTTGTGGCTCTTGAGTAGTTTAATAGTACATATTTAAAAATTAACTGCAATATTGCAATTGCCAAACAAATATAATAATCCTGCGCACACATCAAAATGCGCGGCAGATCGCATGCATGCAAACCTAGCTTTAGCTAACCTTGCTCTCCACACTCACCGACGCCGCACTCAAAACCAAAAAGTGTTTCCGTTTCCTTTAATACGTTGACTTATATGTTCTGTTACTACGCAAAATAGAATGTTTTGATTTCACAATCAATACATGTTTCACAGCAGATATTATATTATTTTTTCTAATACATACTGATGTATGTACTTATATTCGGCTCTTTAAAAAAATAATTTATCACATCGGGAAGAAAATGACTCTTAACTCCAGAAAGGTTGCCGACCCCTGACCTAGACCTTGACATTAGCTCCTGAGTAACTTTTCCTATAACCATGGCCATTGATCATTAAGCAGCTATTAACCATAAAATATTTGTAAAAATATTTGTAATCTGACAACGAAGAATTTGACGATTTTGGCGGTATAGTATTTGGAGACACACCGGGGGTATATAACGAGTGAACTTATGGATCTGAATAGGCTCAATTATTTTGAATTTCGTATATCCTGAGGAATACTATTCCTAACTCAACTTAACATAATTAAAAATGAATATTAGAGAATGAATACCATGAATTATAAAACACACTAGATTGGGTCAGTTTAGATTAATATCTTTCCAAATATCCTTTTGTTAATAACTTTGTAATAAACAATGAGCGATAAAGTTATAAGACAAAGCTACTCAGGAAGACGACCTCGACAACATATATGAAGGTCATTGGCTGTCTCCTTTTGTCAATATTTACCAAATAAAGTTAATTAAACGCAACTATGGAAACACTATCTCTGTAATGATTTGCAATCAAGAGGATACTCATACTCAGCCACTTATTGTGCCTATTTGATGCTAAAGTAAGTTGATCAATCGTTTAACTCGAAACTGTAGTTTATTTGCGCGTGGACAAAGAGAAACTTTATTGGTGTTTAGGTAAATTGGATCGTACGAATTTTCGGAAAGGGAGAAGTTGTGTGTAACGTGAAAATATTAGATCAGTGCACGTAAAATGTGTTTTTTGAAAGAATCGTTACACTTTACGTTAAAAAGAAATATCTGTAATTTATTGCACATATTATTTTTGGTAATTTATGTTATGGAATGGGACAATCGAGTGATTTTCGTTTACGCTTTCACATTTATTTGATTTGTTAACAGGGTCAGCATGAGTCGTGTCGAATGTGTGGATTACGCCACATCTGAGACTTTGCTCTGTGCGGAAATTCATACAGTAGAGATTTGGAGAATTTTACTATTATTTAATACAAAATTTTTCATTTTTCAAATTTCTTTTTAGTTGTTCAAACTTCTTAATTTGCAAATTTACAGGTCTTTAAATTCAGAAATTTTTAAATGTTCAATTTGCAAATTTTGAAATTAAACATATTTTTAAATCTCCAAGTTATTAAGTTATTAATCTCCAAATTACTAAATTTCTTTTCACTTTACATTGCTAAATTATACAAATATGTAAGTTAGATCATTTTCAAATTTTAGAATTGTTAAAATCTCAACCTCTGAAATTACCAAATCCCTGAAGTTCTATATTCTTAAATTTTCAAATTTCCTAATTTAAAAGTATCCAAATTCTCAAATTAACAAATTTTTAAATCCTTGTATTTCTAAATCTTTAAGTTACTATACTACCAAATTTCCAAATTTCTAAATTTCCAAATGTCCAAATCTTCAAATTACTGAGATATCATACACTCATTTTTCTAAATTTTCGAATGACTAAATTACTAAATTACTAAAATTTCAAATTATCGAATTATCAAATCCCAAAATTTGCAGATTTGAATATTTCCGAATTCTCAAATACAAAAATTGGTATAATTTCCAAATCTTTGAATTTTCAAATTGCTAAATTGCCAAATTGCAAAAAATGTTCAAATTTGTAAGTTTCTAAGTTATCTACCTCCAAATTTCTAAATTTCCAAATATCCAAATCTCCATATTCCTAAATTGTTCAATTTCCGAGTCTGCAAATTTCCAAATTTTCAAATTTTCAAATTTCCAAATCCCAAAATTCCTGAACTCCACACACGCTAAAAATAAATAATATATATATTAAGGTAAAGTATAAAGTATTTTTTGCAAATTACTTTCGAAATGATAAATCTATACTAAAGGTACTCAAAGAGTATTTATTTTTCGCATTAACCGATTCTCATTTAAATGAAAAAGAATCGTAAAAGAGCGCGTGCGTTTTACTTCAATCAATTGTAACTGTTGTAACTTCATCGAATAAACATTTTACGTGCACAGACCTAATATAATTGCTTGAACCTTAAAAATAATATAATTGCACTTCTCATACTCTCTCAAGGTTAATATCGTATGGCTCCACGAACACCTCTTCGTAAAAATTATAATAAATCCTTACAAAGCCTTCACAACATTCTTGCTGCTTTTACAAACGCATGTACATTGTGAAAGTTATAAATTTGAAAACAATTACTGAATAAACTCATGAATAGTAATTGAATTATTATTTCAATATGTTGACTAGATAGTCGATCTGCAATACGAAAAATGATAAAATTGAACGATGTTAATATGCTAATAATTCAATTGAAAGTCTAAACTGAGAAATTAAATAATTACATCTTCAGTAAACGACATGGTAATGTGCCACAGTAAATATGGCGACTGCGACAATTAACATGTTAGAATACTATTCTTGACACGATCACGCTTTGGAATTATAATTTGAATTAGGATAACATAACATTAGATTAGAATAACGTAAAAGAATCGTAATTTGTACCATACACGCGATATTTCACCGAGATAACATCGTTTAAGCAGAGGTGGCCATTTGAAGTCAAGTTTGCCCATTTCGTGCTCATTTTCCTCTATGTCGATAATTGTCGGTAAGAACGATTTCTCAAAAAATAGTAACGTAATAAGAATAATTATTTTTTTTATATATCGGTTTTATGCAGAGATAATTCTATCGTGAAGACAAAAATTAAGTCGAGATATGGAGCTGATTATAAATCAGATGCACATAAAGTATTAAAAGATTACTGTAAATTCTGATTGCATTTAAAATAATAAATAACCGAGATTAATATTAACGATGCAAATAGATAGTGACATCTAAAATATCTATAATACAAATAAACAGTGTTAAAAATAAGTGGACGGAAATATAGAAAGTTGATTTTTTTTATGAAGAGATTTCTAACTAAATGATTATTTGTATCAAATTGTTGCAGTGTTAAGATTATTTATAAAATAAAATCATAATATTGTATGTTATTTGCTATGTACAAAGTATAATTATTAATTCATGTAAATACAAAATAATTATGTATTTTTATTATGAAATTATACCTTGAGAAATCATACTTACCGACAGGTATTGATGTGGAATTCACATAAAACACTTTGTGTAAGAATACAAAGTAGAAATGGGTCAGATTTGACTCCGTTTGGCCACTTAATGTATACAGGGTGTCTCCTGAAAAAATGTGAAGGTACATTCTGTAGGTACAACAAAAAGTTAAATAAAATTCGCCAATAGGTAATTTGTGACAAAGTTATAAGTAAATACTGTATATTTATATAAATAGCAATCGATTTTTGTAAAAGATTGACTGTATTGTTTAGTTTGAATAATTAATATCATTAAAATCAATTATATAGTATTTTTAGTGTTTTATTTTAAACAGTCATTCTAATATGCGAAAGCGAGTTTAATATTAATTTAATATGAAAATTACGCACCAAAGTTACTGAAAATTAATTGTGATTAGTATGTTAAAGTTCGATATATTTATTATCCAATCATTTCATATAGTTGTTATTATATTTATGACAAAATTACAGAGCTTTTTGTCATAGTACCGACCTATTTTTTAGTTTTTTTTTTCCAGCTTTCTATTATAAATAAAATAGAACAATATAATTTATTATAATTTATAGTGAAATTCTAATATAATTGAGTTATACCCAAATTTTAAGTCTAAGTTAAGAAAGTTTAATTTTATATTTGTTATTTTATAATTGTTATTTATGAAAACGTATGTAATTTTATTGTGTCGTAAATTCTACGCGTTTAATGATTAGATTATAAATATATTAAAATTCAACACTTCTATTGGTAAAACTCAATCTATCTATTAAACTCTCTAACACATTTTATATCTGCATTGTTAATTAATACTATGCGATTCGTGTGAAATCATTTACACTTTTCTATAAATAAAAATCAAGAGGTAAAACTTCTACAATTGTTACTAATATTTGTTCATAACTTTGTAACAAAATATTTATGGTTTCAATGAATAATTTTCATTTTTGTTTGTACCCGCAGTATAAACCACCACACTTTGTCAGGTAAATGTACACCTTGTACAGTCTAGAAATTTTTAGTCGCATCGAATTAATTTTCGGAAGTTGTGTAACACTTCAATAGTGCGACGAGAATCGAACAAATACGAAGTCCACGACAAAACTTAAGAAGATATTGTAAACTGACCGCGAGCTTACGTATAAATTAATGTAAACGTAACACGGTATATATAATTCCGCTAACGCGTAACATTTAAGAAATACTCGCACCTTCGTTCTTATTAACATAGTACGCGAAACATTACTTTTAGTTTAAGTCTTCGTCTTAGATATGAATATCTAAATACAGGATTAAATCACTATAAACCTTAAATTTGCAAAAGAACTTATATTGTTACTTTTCAGACACGTACAGCTATTTTCTATCTCATTCCTTCGTAAAATCTTGCGAATTATCTTTTATTCGATCTAGAATAAAGAATATAAAATTTCAGTAACGTGGGAAGGTCCAAACCAACCATGTAGATGGCGGCACAAGCAGAAGAAGATGATTCTTCATGCAGAGGTAAGCTGAAAATGTGTAATGAAATTTTCTTATACGAGATTTCGTTTTTTGGAAATATCGTTTTTTATAATTTAAGTAACTATTTAATTTTGTCACTCGTCATTTGCTTTATAATATCGATATATACGTAAAATAAATTATAATTCAAATAATTTTAGCACTGAGCAAATCAGCAGCATTTGTTTCAAAGTGAAGTATACAATTTTTTAATTTAGAAATTTAGAAATCAATAAATCTAGAGATTTAGAAATTTGGAGATCTAGAAATCTAGAAGTCTAGAAATCTAGAAATCCAATAATCTACGAACTTGCAGAGCTACAAATTTCCAAACTGAGAAATCTAAAAAATTATAAATTCTCAAATACAAAACTTCTCAAGATTGCACATTTCAGTACTCAACAATTTTCTAAATTACCAATTTACAAATATAGAAGTTTAGGAGTGTTCAAGTTCACTTTCAATCTTGAAATTTTCAAAATTGCAAATTTTTAAATTCCAAAAACAAAAATTCTTATATTCTTAAATTAATAAAGTCATTATAATTTATAAATTATTAAAATTTTAAATGTAGAAACTTTGAAACTTGCAAGTCCAAAAATCATAAACTGCAAAATTTAATTGGAATTATTCGAAGATCATCAAATGTATTTCTATTCGATTAAAGAATGATTAGTCATTCTCGAATTCTCTCTTTTAATTATACGTTTAATTAATCTCTCCATTAATTCGAAGTCTATATCAGAAGCTTATCGGAATAATACCCAATTCTGATAAACAATTAATCAATGCACCGAGTTTCTCTACATATGTACTATTGCATTGATGTTCTGTCGAAGTAAACAATATTATAATGCGATTATCCAAGCTATACCCAGATATCTCCGTTTGAACTGCAAACAGTACAGAGGCACTAATTACGAAACTTGTCCCAATCATAGAGCCTCAGTATTAAACTCATTAATAAAAATACATATATAAATAAACGTGAACCTATCGTAGCAGTTAAACGTAATTACGAATAATTTTCAAAATGAACTCCAATTTTAATAGGTTATAATATTGTAAATATCGAAGAATAATTTCAATAATTTTGAAAGAGATTCTACTGCAAAAAGAAATCCTTATTGAATTGTTTAATTTAATTGGCAATAAAATCAATCGAGATGATCGATTAAAGTTAGAAGCGATAATCTACTGATAAGGTTTTA
Organism: Megachile lagopoda; assembly: GCA_036983795.1. NCBI lineage: Eukaryota > Metazoa > Arthropoda > Insecta > Hymenoptera > Megachilidae > Megachile > Megachile lagopoda. The sequence continues at coordinate 14,730,021 of CM072795.1, read as the reverse complement.
ATCCGATTAAAGTCATAACAGTATTTGTGAAGCTATCAAACGAAATCTGCAATAAAGGCAAAATATTTTCATGAATGCAAAATGAATCGTTACAGATTTGCAATTCTATTTCTCTAACTTCCTCGAAATCTCGTACGAGAAAATTTACTTCCACGTTTTCACTTTACCTTTGTCAAAAGAAACATCTTCCAGTTCGCTAATGGACCAGTTACAGCACATTAACCCCTTGCACTATTTTGACGAGTCTGACTCGTGACGCACTGGTACTTAAGTTGGGATCAATTTTACTCGAATTTTGAATATGCTTCAATTTGGAGTTCAAGTCCAATTATAATTTGCATAGTCAACGATTGCATAATACCATGTTATCACAACATTTCAACATTCTTTGTCTGTTTTAATATTGTAGCTGTGTTTAGTTAGTTCTGACTGACGCACCTGACAAATAGATCATAGTGCAAGGGGTTAACAAACAAAACACAAAGTGTAATCCTTTCGAGAAACGTACGAAGATTCCCGTACGAAGGTGATGACGAAACGAGACGAAAGGAACGAACAGGTCAGTGATCAAATTGAAGAATAAACCTCGAGAACAAGCACTGGACGTACATAGAGAGAGAGTGCGACTAAAACGTAAAGAGGTGAGGATTTAACGGGCGAACACCTAACGTTAGTCCAGGCTTTAGAAACAAGCGTACACTCCCGCGGAGGTGATACGTTTTGGCCCACGAATCTCGACACAGAAGCTCAGGATCATAATAGAAAAGGAACGATCCCCTCGACTAGAATTACTTCAGGATTACATCATAGTCTCCCTACAGCTGGTCATGCTATCGAAGTCTAACTGTAAGTAAGGACAATCGTTCTCGCAGAAAGCTGCACTGCCGGCTGCTGTCGGCTCGTTACACCAGCCCTCGGGATGCAACGTGCTCGTGAGGTAACACAGTACATCTAGTATCTCGTTAATGCGCTAGGAACCCGGATTCGCGTTTTCGCTGCTTCTTCGTCTGGCCTCGAGTTCCTGAGCGAGCATCGCCACTTCCCAATTATTGTGCCCTTGCCGACGTACTTCACCCTCCTCTTCGTCCTCGCTGTCGGTCCTGCCGCTTGCTCTGTCGTCGAACTCGTCCTCGGATCTACTGCTTTCGCTGTTCGATTCCAGGTTGATCGCCACCTCGTCCTTCCACAGACTGTGCGGCACGATCGAGCTAGGTAACTCCTGGAGCTCCAGCGTCTCCTCCTCGGAGTGCTCCTCCCACGATCTCCTGTTGTGAGAGCCGGACTCGGTGGTGGGCGAGGAACGCTTGTAATGTGGTCGAGTGGTCAGAACCGTGTCCACCGAACCGTCCCTCATGAAAGGATGATCCTCACGATCGTCATCCAGATCTTCCTCCAACGAGGCATCATGCTCTGTGCTATCCCCGAGGGAGTCGTCTCCGTTTCGCGACTCTCGCTGCTCCAATTCCTGTATCCTCGCCTGCAGCTGCGATATTATCTCGTCCCTTTTACGGATCTCCAGTTCTAACGACGTAAACTGCCGCTCGAATTTCGTCTGGATGTCCTCCTGAAATATCGTCGGTACAGATGAATCGATTGCTCCTTGCGGAACTGATAAACCAACGCACGGTATTGTATAAATTACCTGTTTAAATTATTGCTATGCTTTGGAGAATGTATCGAGTTCAGCGGAAACTTCTATTGTCCGCTGATACGATACCTTTTGCTCTATATGCGACCGGAATATATTATGTTTCTAATAGATATCGCTATCATCATTCAGCTCGTTGAGTTTTGACAACTTTCAAGTTTGGTACGAAACGATTGGGATATCTTTCAGAACTACTTATTGATAAGTTTCAGGAAATGATCAGACAGTTCTGCCGTCAATTTCTACTTGTTATTAAATATTACTTGCTTGAAAGTTATAATACCGTGGTTTGGCTCGTTGGATTTCAAAAATGTTTAAGTGCGTTTGCGAAACGTGATATTTTGTAAAGCTCGGTTTAAATCATTGCTATGTTGGAGCGTTTTGAAGAGTATGGTCAAGTTCTACCGTCAATTACAATTTTTACGTTCACCTCAATTTTAAATGTTCACTATGAACTTGTTTTACATAATACATCATAAGAAAACTAGACAGAGCGTAATAAAAAATAATAAAGTATATTCGGCGACTTGGATTTATCATAAAATTCGATAAATATCGCACGATTGCACAGATCAGAACAAGGCAAAATGGATTATACTTTGATAGCCACAGATTGTCACTGCTTACAGACTTTTTTGAAGAGATTTATAACTGCTGATGGGAAATGGATAACGTATAATAGTATCAAGAGAAAATGTGCTTACTTTCAACCTGGACAATCATTCTCTGTCTCTTTCATCAGGGAAAAATAATGCTTTGAACTTGGTGGGACATTAAAGAACCGATACTGTTATGAACTGCTGCAACCTGGCCACATTTACAGATAAATAGTGATCAACCGAATCGACTTGATAAAAAAAATTAAAGTGAACTATCTAAGGTTGTGTCATAAAAGTTGCGTTCCACCATGATTACTATTAACATTATGTATTATTAACATTTCATAGAAAAATAAGACAATGAAATGGTGACTTGAATATTTTAAATATGCTAACTATAAGGTGTAACTCATAATTTCTTGTATCATTTTTTATAAAACATTTTGTATAGAAAAATAGGGCAATGAAATGGCTGGGCATTTGAAATATTTGAAATAGTAAGAGGGAAAAAATTTATATTAAAAAAAATTAATAAACTGCCAGATAAATGTAGAAATTCCATCAATAATAGTAAACGTTATATAAATTTAAATGGCAGAGTGATATTTTAAAAGATTAATTCGTTTCCTTTAAAAGTAAACACGAAAATGGATGGAGGAACGTGAAGATTTACAAGAAAGTAAATATGGACGCTGTGATTGTCCCTCTCGTGGTAAATACGGGAAATACTACTGCAAGATGTCGCAGATTTTGTTGATTTATTCCATTTTGTTGAATATTAACAATAATATTCTTTGATCAAACGTAGTCCAAAGAATTTATATTTTCTAAAGACACACATTTTTTTTTCAATTTCATTTGATATACAAAGTCTATGTAATCATTTTGAAAGCTTGAACTTCAAATTGATGGTGCACGAATCGACTTCTGATAGAAATATACGTATACATATAGGTTAATTAATACATATTATACATGTATTTTTCTAAGCTAACAGTACAGCGATTTATAATTCTCTATTTTTTACATGTATTATTTATCTCCATTAGTGTAATAAAAACTGACGTCCATTTTTGTTTTTAATTTTCTTTGTACTATTAAACAGTCTACTTTTCATAAAACGATAGGAAGCTGATTTTTGTTTAAGTTACAATGTGCTAAAGTTTAAAAATTGTACAGCAACGATATCGTTAATAATAGTTACAATATGTGTGGGAGTTTTTAGTAAAAATACAAGTGAAAATAATTGCAATAAAAATAATATTGTTTTTCTGCAAATAATTGCTAGAATATTATCGGAATAAACATTTACTGAGGATTTTATATAATTCTTAAAACGTTGTGGAAGGAAAAATAAATTTCTCGAATAGAAAAAGGAAATTAAATGAATATTACAAATGTCAAGCTTAAAAAGATAAAATTATACTGGCGTCCCAATATCCTTGTGCCCGTTTGCGAGATTTATGTTAAAATTATGAAAATATTTAAAAATTTTTTAATAAAATTTAAAGTAAAACATCAATCTATTGAAATATTGAGGATTAAACTATTTCAGGTCTTCCATATTATGTCTTGTTATTTAATTCGTCCAATTTATTAGAACATTTCGATTCAACGTATCACTTGGAATATAATTGCAAGTTAAAATGGAAACTTTTACATATTCATAGATCACAATTTATCGCGTTAATTTGAATATCGTGATTGCTGGACGTGAACGTTCGAATTTGCGAACTTGCAAGTTAAGAGGGTTCGGTTATCATCGGTTAGGTTAGGTAAACGAGTAATATATTAGTGACTTGTAAACAGAGCGAATAATATGTAAATAGGACGAGGTTATAAGCGGTTTCAAAGCAAACTTGTGAGTAAGGCTCTTAGAAACTGTCAACTTCGAAGTTGCAAACTTTTCGAAGGAAATTACTTTAAACTAATAGCAAGAAACTTTAAAGTTCTCTTAGCTTTTAAAATTACATTTCGATATCTTTAGATCTCGTGGAATTCTGTAAAAAATTACGTATTTTAATTTTCCTGTTTTGAAAGCAAAATATGCTTCCACCAACAAATCACGATTGAATTTTTATTTATTATATTAAATAAAGGGTTACATTGAACCCTAATTTGTTAATGTCATCTACTATTTTCAATTTTCAGTATTTAATAATATTCTTGTTCGTCAAATATTTGCAATTTAAGAAATTACTAGTTCATTTACTAATTTAAACTATCAATTAGGAAATGACCAATTTCATTATTAATCTAGAAAACTACTAATTTAATTACTAATTTACGAAAATTGTTACCCGCATTTTTTTGAAATCTTAATACTTGTTTCTTTGTGTGAGTCTTAATATTCCTTATTTTTGTAAGAACTGTAAGAAATTATAAAATTATATAGGCTTGATATTTATTCAAAATTATAAAGACTGTTAAAACATGTCCACGTAATAATCGATTTCTTTAATTATTCCAATCAATTTTTTCAATACCATATCTAGTTCTAACAGAGATAAAAATCTAAATTTCATTGAAGAAAAACGACCATTATTCTTCTTCCACGTGCGTTCTAAAAAATGCTAAAATATTGCACAATAGGCAATGCTGACAGAATTTCACCCTTTTCCATCAAATTAAAATAGAGCATTTTTTAAATACAATAGAATTACGCGAAGTTCTGCGAGATTATATTAATAAAATAAGTTTTAGAATAATATATTTTCTCTTTCATTTTCGTTCCGCAATTCAGGCTTCCTCAAACGCAGTTAACTGATTAACAAAAAATCGATTCAGCGATGAAAGGGTTAAGCTGCCGGCAAAGTGACGAGTAGAAAAGAACTTACCAGACGACCCTTAACGATTTCTCTGATACCAGACACCAACTCTCCCATGTATTCCTCTTCTCGTGGCCGAGATGATACCATTTGCAGGTTACCTCCGCTGCCCAAAGGACGGAAACTGAGTTTATTGGGCGGTGGCAGTGAGGCCTGCTCCTGGGAATCGGACAACTGAGACCCAAGCGGATAATTTCCCGGGATCTGCTCGGACGGTGGACTTTGCAACGTATACTTGTTAAATGTGACACTTTTCGACAGTTTCGAGTGCCTCGCGGCATAACCTTCTATAGTTGGTGCTCTCATTAATTTTCGTAATTCGGCAGTGGCCGCTTCGCGGTCCGGCGTGCTTGTGGCCGAAGTCTCCGAGCTTCCGGCCCGACTTCCGGCCGACAGCTTTTTCAGAATGCTCTTCAGGTTCCGCCTCTCCAGCGTCTCATTCTCGGGCGATAATTGATCCGACGGCGACGCCGAAGTTCGTCGATGCTGAGGAACAAACATTTCAGAGTGATCGGAAAGGAGAGCAATCGATAAATGTGTCGAATACGGAATTTCGTTTCAATGAGTTTGACATACACGGTCAACTTTAAAGGACAATTTCCTAAATCACTTAATTCTCAAATTTCTTTCAAAGATATGAATACATGCAATAAAATTTGTCCTTCATTAACTTTTCATCGATTACTTTTTAAAGCAGTTTAAAAAAACAAAGTTAACTTACAAAAGGATTGACTTGACTAACAAAATGGTGAATTTCATGTGTTTGAATTTCATTTACAGAAATATGAAGAATACACTTGACATAATTTGAAGTGTAAAAAAGAATACAATCTACAGAAGGATTAATTTGTATTTGAAAATGGAGATATTTACGAAAATGATTTATGGAAAAATTAATTTGGGAAGAATATTTATAAAATAATTAATTCGATAAAATATGTTGAAGCATTACCTCGAAGTGCAAAAAAGAGAATATGATTTACGAAAAGATTAATTTGGAATGCAGAACCTGTAATCCGATCATTCTCTCCATTTTCGCGAACGATTCGCCGAAAATTTTCCTACCTGATTCAGTTTCTCCAATTTCCTGGCGTACTCGATAGCGCAGGCTTCCGAATGACTTCTGGTTAGATTCCCATCAAACTCGATGTCGGTATTTTCGCCGCAGTCGAGGCTGGAACTTCTAACCGCTTTCTCGAGTTCCGCCAACTTCTGTCTCTCGTTCAATATCTTCAGCTTCTTGACGAAAGGTAGTCCGCAATATTCCGGCGACAGATCATCGACAGACGCGTACATCTTCGTCTGTTGTCTGAGGTGCACCAAACTCTGCTTCAGCTGTAACCTCCTCAGAGGTGGGCTCATCTGAGGTGAGTTCTCTTTGTTCGTTATCGAGGCGTCTTTCAGCATGGCCCACGGTTTCTTCACGTTCGAACCGTTCGTCGATTCCGCGTTCGAGCTACTTGGTGATTTGACCGTCTGTTCGGCCGAAGCCTGTATCGAGAGTTGCTTCACGGGTTGTTTGGGTGTCGGTTTGGGCGAAGATTCCTGCGACTCTTCAGGAATGATGTTCTTCGGAAGCAGAGGTTCTTTGGTGGGTGCTTCTTTGTCCGCCTGAGCCTCCTGCTCGTTCTTCGCCTTCAACAACAGTATTCTCTGGAAGAAAGGCAAGTTTGGGTTCATAGGGTTCTGTGCATCCGGCAATGGCTGCTGCGGCGGCTGTTGCTGTTGTTGTTGTTGTTGTTGCTGCTGCTGTTGCTGTTCCGGAGAATGTACCTGCGTTTCCATCAAATTTCGACGCTCCTCTCGTTCCTCCTTCTCTTTTAATAATTTTAGTCTGGCGAGCAGAGGCAGACCTGCACCGAGAGGCGACACGGGTGGTTCTTGGGTGTTCGATGCGGACGCGTCCTGACCGTTGTCCACCTTCTGCTGTTTCTTCAGTGTCGGTGCCTTCGACGTCAACGGTTGGAGCTCCAGACTCTCTTCCGGCCTGGTGTTTCTTCTGCTTTTTCGCAACACGTTCTTCAAACCCTTCACGTCGCTTTTCAGTTTGTCCACGATTCTTTTGCCCGTGCTGTTGTCGGAGGAATCATGACCGGGGGATGTAGGCTGGCGCGTTGCTCTTGCCACCTTCTGAGCCTCCATTAACCGCTTCCTACCGAGATTCTGCAGGATTTCCTGGGCTTCTGGGTAGTCCTTCATCGCGGCAAGCACATCCTCGCGAGAAAGGCTGAACAGCTCGGAATAACCTACAGAACGAACGTCCGCTGTGCGTCTGAAATTGCGAGTTCATTCGTCAGGGTTTAGTATGTTTTGTAACAACTTCAAGTATCCCGTAAATATTGTGCAGCAAAAGGACAAATGATAGTCCCATTAAATACAAGGACAGATGCAATTGCTTCGATGCTAGTTTGTTTTTACACCTTCTGGTGGTGTGCCTACTTGTTAGTGAACTTGGGTAAAGCGTGAATTTTTACATGATATTAGGGGCATTAGTTAAAATACATAATGAGATATTATCAAAACATCTGTTAATATATCTATAAATATGTAAATAATTCAGAATATAATTATTGAGTCAGAGTATTATATTTCGAATTTAAATAAAACATATTTTGCACAAAAATTTATTAGGAGCAACAGTGTCTGAAATTAATACTTAAATATTAACAAAATATATGCTCATAATCTATACATATCTAAATAATTTAAAATACCTAAACTGCCATAGAATTTTTGAATTTAGATAAAGCATGAAATTTTGCATAAAAATGTATTAGGAGAGATTGAAATTGACACTCATCAAGATATTAAAAATTTGTGTGATGAATAATTTACGAGTTACTTGAAGTCGTTGCGTTCTAAGGCTCGTGCAGATAGAACTTTTGAAAATATTCTCTTTTACATTAATGGTTGTACGCTTTAAAAATCAGTTTAACAGGGTTTCTCGCTACGGGTGTTGGTGATTGATGCTACACTTGTCGCGTCCTTGATGATTGATCGTTTTGCTATTTTTTTCTCGTTTGGTTTTATTAAAACGCTCGTAACGTGTTATTTCACGCAAATGTAACATTAATCTCGCGATTAATAATAAAGGCAAGGCACTGCATACTAAATGCGTTGATGCAAGATCGATTATTTTTTCTAACAAAAATTAAAAAATAGTTGCAAATGTGTTATCGTTCTTTCTCCATGTTGCGAATAGTAGTTGTTGAATAAAACAGCTTTGACAATCAATATTATTGCAAAAATGATTGTGATAAATTATATTTCTTTCTTCCCTGTACTTTCCTTTTACAAAACTAACTGTAACAGTTATAAAAGAGTTCCTAAAATTTACTGTATTTTTGAATCATTAAATTGTCGACCAAAATTGTAAAATTGTTATTGCTCTACATTTTAGGTGTTTAAAAATATTCTACATTTAAAAAAAGGATAGTTATTCAAATATATAAGTTTCATTACGTATAGATACGTTTCACAAGAAACCAGAATTAATTTCTGCTTAATTATTTAGTTATCGTTGGTAACACTGTCATACTTTAAACTTATACAATTCAAGTATACATGATAATTTAATGGTAGAATTGAAGAAAATGTTTGCAAAATCAGAAACCGTAAAATTATAAACATTTGACCTGATAAAAAGTTTACGCTGCAAACTTATTGAAAAACAAATTCGTAGAAATTTATCTGCGACAGCAGCATTTTAACAATTTGTTAAATCCAGCAATAAAGAATCGAATAAAAATTGACTCGTTTCCACAATAACATTAGTGGCACAAAAGCAAATTGCCATCGATGACAGTCGTTCTTTCGGTTATAAAAGTTATCGATTAACAATAAGCTGAACGATTTTTAAAATGAAATTGTTCAATGTTGTCATAAATTTCCAAACAGCAAACAATATTTTAAGTACAGTCCGTAGGTGTGGAACGATAAAATACAAAAGGGAACAAAATGTGAACAGCGTAATATATGTGTCAGGGTTAGAAAATGCGGAAAAGTGAAAAAGAGGACAGAAATGAAACGTGGTTTTATCGATTTCGGTTTTCGCTCCATTGCCGTATTTTCGACGAGCCCAATATTTCAGTCATACGCTTTCTGCGTACAATTTTTCGCAGTTTGAATCCATGCATCAAATAAAAAGATCACAGAACTTGCAGCGGGTTCGTTCATTGGAAAACAAAACAACGAGCTGAAACCTTTTTGAAAATTTGTACACTTCGCTAGCATTCGTATTGTTTCATAATATGATACGAGTACTATTTACATTTTTTAACTCTTTAAATATCAAATTTTCGTTTGAACATGGTTGATATTTTTTTGTCTAGTTACAATTTATATTTAAATGAATTTTAAATGTAATAAGCAATTTATATTAAATTGCGATAAGAATAATAATATTTAAATTTTATTCAAAATATGCTTGATACTTTTTTTCCAAATTAATATTTAAATGAATTTTGAATTCATTTTAAATATGACAAGTAATTTTTATTAAATTGAAAATAAAATTAATATTTGTACTTTATTTAAATTTAATTGATATTTTGAAAAATCAAGCTCAGATTATAGTGTTTGAGATAATAATTACTGTACTAATATATTGAGAGACCATTTTATCAAGAAAATATATAAACTAACTTTCTGTAATCATGTTTACACATAGTATACAATAGTCTTAATAAGGGTTCAACAATTTTTAATTAACTCATTAACAGTAGAACTAATTTATATTAAATTAAGTTAAAATTGTCAAATTCCAATGTAACAAATTTTGCATCTGTTTATAAAAATTACTTTTTCTAAACGTTCAAGCTTTCCTATTTTTCATATTCGTAGGTTCTCAAGTTCGAAATCACCAAATAACCAAGTTCGTATATTTCAAAATTCCTAAGTCCCCAAATTTTTACGTTTCCAAATTTCTATATTTCTATACTTCCAAATTCTTGTGTCTCCAATTTCTATATCCCCAAATTTCAAGCTTTTTAAGTTTCTGTCTTCCAATTTTTATGTCCACAAATTCATATGCACTCAATTCCTATAATTCTCAATTTCTAGAATTTCAAATTTCTATGACTTTAATTCCTATATCTTTATATTCGTATATTCAAAAATTTCTATATCTCCAAATTTCTATATTTTCAAATTATTACATCTCCAAATTTCTATATCTTACAAATTTTATTATTCCAAATTTCTATGTCCTTTAATTCTTAGATTATCAAATTTCTATACTTTTAAATTTCTATATCCCCAAATTTCTATATCACCAAATTCTTACGCCCCCAAATCTCTATATCTCCAAATTCTTACATCCCCAAATTTCTATATCTCCAAATTCTTATGTCTCCAAATTTCTATATCTCTAAATTTTTATGACTCCAAATTTCTATGTCCCCTACATCCTAGATTACCAAATTTCTATAACCCCAAATCTCTATATCTCCAAATTCCTACGTCCCCAAATCTCTATATCTCCAAATTCTTATGTCAACAAATTTCTATATCTCTAAATTTTTATCACTCCAAATTTCTATGTCCCTTACATCCTAGATTACCAAATTTCTATAACCCCAAATCTCTATATTTCCAAATTCCTACGTCCCCAAATCTTTATATCTCCAAATTTCTAATCTCCAAATTCTTATGTCTCCAAATGTCTATGTCCCCGAATTCCTATCTCCCCAAATTCCTAGACCTCCAAATCTCTAGATGTCCAAATCCCTATATTCTTATATCCATTTACCTTCAATTCCTCAGGTCTTCAAATTCCTACACTCAAAATTACTTCTAAATTCAGTGTATAACCTTGAAAATCCCAGAAATCCCTAAAAATCTGTAATTGAGAAGCCTCTTCTACATGGTTGCGTGTTTTCAGGAAGGGCTGGTTTGCTGTTGACTATGTACAGAATAGTAGAGAGCTATAGTTAGGTGCTTACTTGTTTAATCCGTCGAGGTTTAGGATGCCAATCTCTCCGAAGAAGTCCCCGGCCTTCATGGTAGTTAAAACTCTTCCTGTTTCGCTGATCACTTCTAAAATTCCATCCGCTATTATGAACATCTCTCTTGCTACTTCACCCTTCCGACAGATCGAATCACCGGGTGTAAATATGTAAGCCTTCATTTTCAGAACGAGATCGTGCAAAAATTCTGGTTGACATTCCTGGAAACAAAGAATAAGCATAGATGTGAATCGAATAATTGAAAACTGATTATTTTTAGTGCAGAATTTTTTTTGTCGGATGTTTCAATTTTCGAGAACTCGAACACCTTGTACAATTTTTGTGATTCGATGCTCTTGAAACGCAGATAAGAAAACTTTGTTAATTTCGTAATTTGGTAATTCAGGAATTTAGAATATTACAAGTATTGAAGTTTAGAAATTCAGAAATGCAAAAATGTAGAAATGTAGAAATGTAAAAATGTAGAAATGTAGAAATGTAGAAATGTAGAAATGTAGAAATGTAGAAATGTAGAAATGTAGAAATGTAGAAATGTAGAAATGTAGAAATGTAGAAACGCAGAAATGTAGAAACTTAAAAATGTAGAAATGTAGAGATGTAGATATTTAGAAGTCTAAAAATTTACAAATTGAGAAATTTTTAAGTTTAGAAATATAAAAATTCGAAAATTTAAAAATTTGCATACATAGAAATTAGAAAATTGTCTAATTTAACATCTCGAATAAAATTTTAACCTTCAATTATGAAATCATTTAATTATCAACAATTTAATACTTAATTAATAATGTCGGTCTAAAAATGAACTATTAACTAACCTTAAATCAAGTTGAAACTTTATTTAATCATTTGAAATCGTGATCTGAAGGATTCTTGTTTACAGGATAGAAACATCATTTTTTTATTCGTTGCTAAACGTATTAACGCCTGCTTATTTCTCAGACTAACATATTAGAAAACGTTGACACTGCTTTTGTCACACACGCCACAGCCACGTTTTGTTCGTCTTTGATCAAAGAGTCGTGAATTGAACCGGAGATTCAACGCGCCTATAATTTCCTGTTTCATCGAGCGATTTCTCTTTATTCACGCGATTTACAATAGGCTTCGTTAAAATGCGATCAACGAAACCGTATAGATCCACGGTAAATACACAGTAGACGAGACAGTAATAAAAGAACATTCGAAAATTCGATTTTTATTGAGGCGTATGGTAGCCGCAATTAAAAGTCACATAAATGTATCAATTATAGATGATCGTAATGACGGGTTGCGGACAAATTTTTTTCCTTTTCGCTGCAAATATTTCACCGTGCGAATTTTTTACTCACTTCAACTTTAAAATATTTGGAAAATGTGGTACCAAATTTTTACCGATCGACGTCAATTGTAATGAAACAAAGACAAACAATTTTTGGAGTTTGAATAATTTTAAGAATTACTCATGTAGATTTTGGGAATACCGTAGAATCTTTCAATTCAAAAATGTAGAAAATACACTTTCAAAATCGTTAATTTATAAATTTAAAGATATTCAAACTTATTAATTTACAGATTTATAAATTTTCAGATAAAGTTACAAATTTTAGACCTGAACATACTTTCTCATGGAATAATTCTGGTTTCTTTAAAAGGTGATTCGAAATAGAACAAATATTAAAGTGTTACTTTAGTCCTCGCTTCAGGCTGTAACATTGTTTCAACATTAGAAGCCTTCAAAAGTTCCTTCCCTTTGCTTTTTCTATAAACAATTAATTTAACTGAATTTGCAGTATTAAAATTTAAGTTTTTAAAATGTATTAAAATTTAATATTAACCCTTTGTCCTATTCATTGGTCAGACGCGTCAGTAAGAACTACTCATTGCTATAATATTAAAATGAATAGAGAAAGTTGAAATGTTATTCCTACATTGTATTCAGCGATTCTTGACTATGCAAATTGTAATTCGACTTAAACTTCAAATTGAAGCGTATTAAAAATTCGAGTGAAGTGATACTTGAACTGTGAGTGCGTCATAAGTCGAACTCGTCAAAGTATGGCATGGGGTTAATAAGATTACCAGTTTGTGAGTCTACGTATTCACCAAAGGAACATCTAACACCAAATGCACACATAATTTAAAAATAAAATAGAAAAATAAATGAACAAACGATAGAATATTATTATACACATTAATTCTTTGTCTCAATGAAAATCAACATGGATTTCAGGAAAAGCATTTTGATCAATTTTTTAATGTAAAGGGGAAGACTTGTGAATGGACCACATGACCCGTTTGGTTATTTCTGCTCCCACTTTTAGTAGACTTTTATATCTATTTTATTTTTAGTCCACTACATCTAGTCCATAAATGGTATTTCGTAATATTTTCATATGCAAATTTTATTCAATAAGACAATTCACCGTGCTTGATAAATGTATATTTGTGATCAATCAGAATTATTTCTGATCGATCACAGTGACTAAAGATTTTATAAATAAACCATCTATTTCTTCGTTCGAAGTTTCATTCATTTGATGTAAATTAAAACGTTCCGATTAAAGTGTCATTCGATTTATCGCTGGCGAAACAAAAGCAAAGGAAGCTATCCGCTTTACTTTCCTGTGGATGACAGAATATCTCCGCGCATATTAGCTGCTGCGATCGCATACACAAAGTGGCTGAAATTAGCAATCCTCTTATTGATTCCTTGAAGACGACCTTGTGGCTTCTGCTCTCACACACGATATTGAGATGAAGGTTTCTCAGTGCATACTACCGGATGCTTGGCATCGTCAAAGATGCACAGACGCATTCGTGCGTGCTCGTTAACCATAAATAAATATTGGAAAAGTAACGCTATGACGTAACTCATTCAGTTATCCCACCCTTTCATTCTTTTGTTTTATGCAGAATTTTCTCTTTTATCGTTCATTTCATGTGCAGATTACTGTTTACTATTGTTTTAACCCTTTCATGGCGTCCTCATATAATGACATACTAAATACTTGGTGTATCTACATTCGGTAAATTTTATATGTTTGAAAACGTTGTCCTCATATTGTCACAATTATAGATTACATTTCTATTTAGTATCGAAGATATTTTATGCAACTGGAAAATCATAATTTAACTTAAAGAACTGCTTAAGCACGCCATAGTCCATAGTAGAATCAGTTCTGTTGTAGATCGGATGTTAAAGTATAAATATAGACATTGTTATTGTAATAAAATTGTCACCATGTGATTATAACACTACGTTTTTGTAGTCATGATACATCGAAGTCTGCAAAATAAACAAATAAATATGTAATCTATAGACTGTGGATTTCATACATTGCATACTTTTTATATACACATTTTATCTTTGATGTACAGTAAATACATAAAAATCCGCAACACCGATTATATCTATGTGAAAGATTTAATACTATCCGCAAATTATAAAATCAATTTTGTTTTAAAGATATCAACAACCTTTTTTAAAGAAGGCTATTGGGCGGTTATTCATTATTAATTAATTATTATTGGTTATTAATATTTTATTTATATATTTTTGTCGATGATACAAAAAATATTTTGTGTACAACTCGAATGGTATCAAAGCACAGTTACCGTGCAAAGAATAAAAATAAGTTATAGTTAATATATAATGAAAATAAAGAAATTTTGGTGTAAATAATTACAAATTAAAGTGACTATTATACAGTGCGTTTCTGATTTCGTGGACAGAACAGAATTTTAACAATTTTGAAGGAGTTGTTCATTGCACAAAAAATGACAAATACAATTAGTTATTAATTTAAGGACTAATGAATGTTACTGAATAAATAAATATTGTCGTCGATGCCACAAATGTTTATTTATTGATTATTCTTCAGAAGGTACAAATGTACAATGCACTGAATGTACAGTTGACGATAAGAATTCACATAAATAACAAGCTTAATATAGTAATAAAAGTGATAAACCTGTTTAAATGATATTAATTATTATACCGATTTATAATACTATAAGTACTACTGATTTATAAGTAACTGGATAAAATTAATATATTATTGACATTATATAAATGTGTATAATATTATATAGTATATACAAAGTCATATCAAATTATTATTATTTAAACAAAACAGTTCATGCGTTTGAATGATTAAAAGATGATTGTAGCCATATAAACACTATAAATATTAAGAAACGAAATATTTAGATGCAAAATATTGTAAACACTTAAAAGCTGAATTTTTCAGTTTTTCAGTTAATGGAGTAGGAATTGTTTAGAAACTATTTTTGCTCTTAAAAATAACTTTAATATAATAAATAGTTTTGAGCAGTTTATTAAAAAATGTTTTTCTAGTCAATCAGTCAAAACTTATATTTTTGATTAGCAGTATATAAATAAAAAATCGATTAATTCTCAATAATAAATATAGTTAATAATTGCCAATTTATGTATAATTAATATATATATAAATTTATCTTTTAACTTCAGATTCAAAATTAAAAAACTTTTTTGGTTGAAAATACCTTTTACAATTACTGAAGAAAATTATAGTAATAGTTATGAACTATCGCTAAAATATTCCATAAATTTTTCATTCTATTCTATCCGCTTCCCTTTTATTCGCTTCTTCTACAGCTTACTTTCAACATGCTTTAATTTCTCTACTCGTGCTTTCTTTTTTCATGTGAACGGTTTATATTCTTCTGCCCTTTTACGTGCTTCTGTGCTTATATTTTCTATACTTTCACCTATTATTTCTTCTAACATCAACCTTATGTATTTTTCTTGTACCTTTTCAATTTCTCTCCTTTCACTCGAACCCCATATCTCTGCTCCGCACAACAAAATATTTCCAATTAGAGGCTTGAACATCATCATTCTTTCTTTAATATTATCTCCAAATTTTCGTTTACCAATATCCCATGTGTGCGCCATAGCCACCATTGCTCTCTTCGCTGTTTCTCTTATATGCATGTCCCATGTTCCACTTTTCTCAAAGTAGAATTCTAAATACTTATAATTCTGTACTTCATCTATGACTCTTTCTCCCCATTTCCACTTCTCCTGGTTTTTGTTTGAACCCTTTGTGAAAACCAATACTTTCGATTTCTCAAAATTTATGTTCAATTTTTTTCTATCCAAATAACTATTCAAGTGTTCCATGAGTGTTATTAACCCCTCTGATCTTTTCGCGATTAGAACTATATTGTCTTTATTTACGAACGAACGAAATTTCTTTTCATAAATTGTGAAATCTTCTATCTCCGCTTCTTGCATGTCTCTCTCTAGATCTGCGATATACAACGAGAACAGGATTGGGCTCAGAGGGCATCCCTGTCTTAAACCTTTGATCGTTCCTGTTTCCGTATATGTTTCTCTTATTCTGGTTCGTAAAGTTTGACTTATTCCATTCGTTTCCAACATTCTTCCTAGTTCTTCCGTATCTACCGTATCAAACGCTTCGGCGAGTTTTACGAAAAACGCGTAAACTTTGCCACCTTTACTCTTTAGTTCCGTTTCTATTATACCATTCAAAATATATATATTGTTTATCGCACTGTTTGGACTCTTGAATTCTGCTTGAGTTTTCGGAATGATGTCTGTTCTCTCCAGTTCTGCTTGTAATTCCTTTTTCAGACTAATTTCAGATCTAATTTCTCTTTCTTTCGACAAATTTAAATCAACAGTTTTTTCGATGTTTAATTTCGCTATTCGATTCCTTATTTCCTCCTCCGTAATTTCTGTTGCGGTTTCTTCGTTTTCATCTGGAGTGAAGTTTTCTACCTTCTCAGTCGTCCGTACTCGCGTCTCCTTTTCCGCGTTTATGTACTCCCAAACTTGATCTTCGTTTTTGATTTCCTGTAATTTCTTTCGTTCACACTCTTCCTCTATTTGATCGCATTCTTTTTCTTCATCTTGATTTTCTACTTCTATTATAAGCGGTCGATGATCTTGCTTAAATACTTTACAATCCACTTTGAATTTCATGATTTTATCCCGTGCTTTCACGTTTGCTATTACGTAATCTACCACTGAATTACCATTCTTTCTTATATTTGTAAATTCGCCCTTATCATCTTTTACGTTTCCGTTCATTATACTCCATGCATTCTCATCCACCATTTCTATAAATATTTTCCCATCCGAAAGCTTTTTCTTATCTTTCGATTTTCTAGGCTGTTCACTTTCAGTCGGGCCCCAAATAATTGATCCCTCCGTTCCCGTTCTTGCGTTAAAGTCTCCTCCTATTATTACCTTCCTACTTTCCGTAAAACTTACCATTTCTTCTAGATGTTTCCTCGTTCTCTTCATATTCTGGGAGTATATCGTTAAAATCCTCCATTCGTCTTTTCCGATAATTGGTCTTCTTTCCTGTATCCCCTCCACCTCTTCGATATCTACTTCGTTTTCTTCTATATGACACTTTACTCCTGTGAGTATGCCACCCTTCGCTCTTCCTTTTTTTTTCGGGTATGCTTTAGTTGCGGGTTGATGTTTCCATCTAAATGTTTGTCGTAATGAATTATTGAATTCCATCATTTCTTCATTCATTATCCATGTTTCTACTATTCCTACGATATCAAACTTGTCTATGTAGTCCCAAAATTTGTCGTCCTTGTTCTTACACCCACTTACGTTCAAGAAACATATTTTAATTCTTTTCTCTTCTTGACTTTCCTCCTCTTCACTGTCCTCCTCCTCTTCATTGTCTTCCTCTTTTACACTGCCCTCTTCTTCACTACCCTGCTCCTCTACACTGTCCTCCTCCTCTTCACTGTCCTCCTCCTCTTCATTGTCTTCCTCTTTTACACTGCCCTCTTCTTCACTACCCTGCTCCTCTACACTGTCCTCCTCCTCTTCACTGTCCTCCTCATCTACACAGTCCTCTTCCTCTTCACTATCCTGCTTCTCTACACTGTCCTCCTCCTCTTCACTGTCCTCCTCCTCTTCATTGTCTTCCTCTTTTACACTGCCCTCTTCTTCACTACCCTGCTCCTCTACACTGTCCTCCTCCTCTTCACTGTCCTCCTCATCTACACAGTCCTCTTCCTCTTCACTATCCTGCTTCTCTACACTGTCCTCCTCCTCTTCACTGTCCTCCTCATCTACCCAGTCCTCTTCCTCTTCACTATCCTGCTTCTCTACACTGTCCTCCTCCTCTTCACTATCCTCTCTTTCTTCTGTCTTTCCATCTTCAATCGCCTTTCTTGAAATCTTTCTTTTCTTTCTAGGTTGTTCAAATGTTCCTATTTGCCTTTCATCCCCTCCTACTTCCATATCCTTACTTCCTTACTTTATCTGTTCAGCTTATTCCTTCTTTCTTTCAAATATTTTTAACCCTTTTCACTCCTATGTCGAGTGCAAATAATTAAGATAAATTGATTGGGTGAATATGTACATTATCATTTATTTACTACCTGTAATAAAAGAAAAATGTATTTATCACATACTCCGCCCTGTTGTATCGAGATCCACTTTCTTGATATATTTTGTAAATTACGGAGTCGGTAGGTAAAAGAAATTAAGGAGTGCAAAAGGTTAACATTACCTCCTGGCTTATCTTCTCTTCGTGTAATCTTCAATATTCTCTTCTTTCTCTTGTATTCGCGTGATTCAATCTTGGCCGGTAACAACACTATCGTTTTTACTTATCTTTCCGCTATCACACTAGATGCCGCTTTTACCTTCTGCCTTTATTGCAGCGTGTTGTATTGTTGTGTCTTATGTTGCACTTCTTTTCAGGAGGACCTTTCTAATTGCAATCACCTCTTTTTTGTAAAGTATTATTTATCCTCCGCTGAGTCTGTAATTAGAATCGCTGAAGTTTTTGTTTTTTTTTTAGCTACATTCGTTCTTTAATGTACAGATAGTGTCCGTTCTACGAAAAGAAATCGCACAAGAAATCACAAAAAAGCCTATCAGTAAAAAAGAAAAAATATCAATATTATTTCCAATTGGAAATGAAAGCAAGTCTATGTCTCAGAAACAAATGTATTTCAAATAGGCCCAGAAAAATATAATGACATAATGTGCTGTAGCTTCATCTTTATTGTACACAGCACTGATGCGTTTCATCATTGCCAAATAAGTTACTGTATACACTTGTTAAAACTTCTAGGAAAATATACTCTTTGACCGTGTCAATTAAGATTGCGTGTAACGGGCAAGTAGTATTATAATTTATAAAAGGAGACTCGTAAGAAAGAGACTCGTAAATCGAGGGACGAGTGTAGTTTTACTTACCTTTTTATATCGTGTCTTCAGTCTCCTTGCATTTCTGCCAGACTTTTTCTTCTTTCAGTGTGTAAGAATGTTTCACTGCACCTCCTCATGGGAATGGATCATTAATGAATTGCAATTGCGCTTATAACACGTTTTTACCAGCTTTTGTAATCATTTATCTTCAAATTTTGTATAATCGTCATGATCATGATACATGTCGATAAATATACGTATTAAGTAAGTCATACAAATTCTTAATGTGCTTGGTTCTCTCGCAAAAGAATGGAAAATTCTCACAATGTTTTCAATTCGAATTTTGCTCATATTGATTAGAACGTGTTATAATATTCACTATAAAAACTGTAAAGTGCAAAAGCTGATATGCTATTGCAAAGATAGTCATAATTCAATGACTATTCATTTAATACATATGCAAAGATAAGCCTCGCATGTAATAGGCGACAGGCGCGCTAATATGAAATGAAAACAGTATTGACAGTATCCTTTTTTCTAATTAGTGCTAGTGCGAAAAAGGAAGAATGTTTATTATTCTGCGTTTTGTTATATAATAAATGGTGCTCGCCGAGCACAATGCATAGTTTGCCTGTCTACGTCAACGCTGAATTTATGATATATCGAAGTTTACAAAGAATAGATGTCAAGCCATGAGTTGGCACGTGAAAAGGCTGTGCCAGGAGTTTAGAAGAGCTATGGTTCCAATGGATCGGAATAGAGAAATGGCCGCCTAGTCTCACACGTATTTTTGACAGAACAATCGGCCCGAGAGGTCACGCACACCAATTAGACCAAAAATAATGTCGCAAACGGCTCGAGAGAGAACTAGATAGTGCGAATTACGTGATGGAGTTGTTATTGTCACTATTATTCTTATTTGTCGAAATGTAACGCTGGAAGTGTTCACGGT
This sequence comes from Megachile lagopoda, assembly GCA_036983795.1. Taxonomy (NCBI): domain Eukaryota; kingdom Metazoa; phylum Arthropoda; class Insecta; order Hymenoptera; family Megachilidae; genus Megachile; species Megachile lagopoda. The sequence continues at coordinate 14,709,849 of CM072795.1, read as the reverse complement.
GGCGATAAGCGTAGCTTTTTCTACTTTGAGTCGACCTTGTGCGCCAACTGGTGCGTTGACATCTGTACACTCGCCGCGATTTTTCGAATAAGAATGCGACAAGTCATTATTTCAGAATAGAGTTTCATAACGACTCTAACTGCTAATGTCCATTATTAATGAACATTCCATTGCAAGACATGTTTCATTGTCGAACATAAGAACAAGCTAGTGTTACTTAGCGAAGCAAATGTTCAGATATATTAAAGGATATACTCATTATAAATTGCACTGTCTTCTATTAAAACGACATTGTTATAACCTCTTCAAACTTTTAGCATAAATAAATTTTATACGTGTTGTAGAATAGTATAACAAATTAATTATAAATACATATGACGATAGAAAATATGAAGCAATGAATTCTCTAAAAAGGCATTACTTAGCATTGTAAATTAAGAACTAAAAATTATATCTGAGTCAGATAGTAGCTGACTTCGATGACCTTGAAATCTCGGGAAAAATGAACATTAGAAAAATTTTTTGACCATTTGCCCTCTGACCAGAGAACCCTCTGACATTTTTCTCTATCATAAAAATAAACAAGATATTCAAGATGCTCAAATTACGTGACACCATGCAATGGAACAATCATTTTTTTACATACTATATTCGGCACTGTTATTTGTATACCCTAAAATGTAGGTCACGCGTGCATTTGATGAAAGAAAAAACAACATGATCATACCTAGATTTAATAAATATTTACCGACAAACACGACATAACCTTGTGACCAATTCAATTTATCGTATTATACACATATAATAATCATTTTTCATCTAAAAACTAAACGATGTGTCGATTCAAAAATTTGTATAAAACTTTGCATATATTTGTCAGATTAATTGTAATTTTCACAGAGTTAAACAAAATTAAGCTGTCTAATTTCTCTTGCAACAAACAGCACAGGCTTTATGATCGCATTACGAGAATCATGAACACAGTTCACGACTCATGTCTTCTTTCTCCTTGCATACGTTTCTCTCACTTCCTTCCGTTTCTCCATAAATCGTGCAAGCTGCGGGATTATAGCACAGTCCTGGAAATTAGGCTATAGATCCTGTTTCAGATGTACCTATTCGCTGTTGTGTGTTCTGCAGCGTGAAGAAATACGAGATTACTCCTTAACCCTCTGTTAGTCACGGGTGTATTTACGAGATACATGACTGACTTTTTGCAAAATAATTTCAAATTTGATAATACCAGAAAATGGAGGTGTATAGTAGTTCTCGGCAGAAGTTTTCCTAAGTCTTCCCTAGAAACGCAATGGGCAGATTTCGCTTTTACAACTCCTAGCCATCATAAAATTGGCTAATCGAGTTTATACCTTGTTTTATCAGCTGTGCCGATATTAGAATCATTAACCTATACTGGTTAATAACTCTTGATTTTTTTTAAGAAAACTATATCTTGGGAAAAAGGAAAAAATACTTTGTTCAAAGTATGCACCATCGCTAGTTCTACATTTTTCGGATTTAGGTTTTTAGGAATTTAGGAATTTCGGAATTTCGGAATTCAGGGATTAAGGAATATAGAAATTTGGTAATTTGGGGAGTTGGTAATTTAAAAATTTGAAAATTTGCGAATTTGAGAATTTGAGAATTTGGAAATTTGAAAATTAGAAGATTTGAGAATTTGAGAACTTATAAATTTAGAAACTTTGAAATTTGAAATGTTGGAAACTTGACAATTGCAAATCAGGAAGTTTGTAAAATTGAAAACTTGAAAATTTGAAAATTTGGAAGCTTGGGAGATCAGGAACCTAGAAACCTAAATATTTCAAAATGTTAAAATTAAAAAAGGAAACTAGTAACTTCAACAATTTTTAAACTCATATAAGCGAATACGACATACATACTGGTACATATACGAATATGTATACTGCTTTCAACCTAATTACACGAATGATAATTCAGTTTTTCCTTATATTTCAAATTGTAATACAATACCTTTTTAAAAGAAGAACTAACTTTACTCTTCTCACATTACATGACACAATATTCAACCATGACAATTTCTGTTCTCCCATTATTTCTAAATATTACCAATATTTAGATATCAGATGAAACTGGAAATTAATACAATACCAGTCAATTGCTTCTTTTTGCACTTTTAGTTTACAGCGTACTGTGAGATTGAGAAGCAAATTAAAAAGTAAACGTTGTATCTCCGTCCCAGGTTAATTGCATCAGTGACTGGCACGACGCGATTGAATTCGTGATCTGTCATTGCTCGTAGCTGAATAGAGTTCACGTTAAATCGATTTCACAGTTTGGTCCGTTTGCCTCGAAAAGTCACAGGTTGATGGTTATACACAGTTTGACTTTTCAATCAATCTTTCTCAGCTCTCTACGGTGTTCACTTTAACGCTACGCACAATATTTCAGTCATTTGCAACCGTATAATAAAAACTTTTAAAATTTATTCGTGTTCAGCACAGTTAAATGTCAGCATATGACAAAATATAAGAAAAAATGTATCATACTGTAATATGGACGTACTACTGTGATCAAAAAGTAAGGTGAATTTGTTTATAAAATGAAAAATCTTTAGTTATTCCTCTAAATCAATCTCATCACTTTCAAAGTATTCCCCTTCTGACACAATGCACTTATGCCAACGTTTTTTCCAATCCTCGAAACAGTCAAATCAGTCCTTTTCCGGAATGGCCTTCAATACTTTCTTCGATTTGGCTTTTATCTCATCAGTCAATTCGAAACGATATCCCAGACGCGGTTTTTTGAGTTTGTTAAACATCCAGAAGTCGCATAGTAAATCAGGCGAATACGGTTGTGGAACGATATAGGATTTTTTGGTGAAATGCTCTCGATGAACCAATGCAGTGTGGAATGGCGCAGTATCGTCCCACGCGGAATTGACGAGTTTGAGGCACAAAACATCTTTTAAAATGGTTTCGGTTGATCCAAATGAGATGTCCGCAGCATCAACAAGATCTCTAATTGTCACTCGACGATTTCCAAACACCAAATCTTTGATTTCCTTCACGTGGCATTCATCAGTACATGTTGATGGCTTGTCCGGAGCGTTATTTGTCTTGAACTCGGACTCGATCTTTTTTGAAATGTTTGTACCACTTGTAAATATTTAATAGCGACATAGCCTTGTCACCAAAGGCTTTCTGCAACATCCACAACGTTTCCGCGGCAGAATATTCATTCCGTAAACAAAATTTGATGCAAATTCATTGCCAAACAAAATCAGACATAATAAAAATCGAAAAACTCACGTTCGTATGTTTACAAAAACACGTATGGCTCTGCAGCAATTGAATAGACATAAAACTATGCATAGATATTAAAGACAGTACTACTAATCCACATAAAAAATAATTTCATGAGTTTTAATTTCAAAAATAATTTCAGGATAATACCCGGGAAGTTTAAATGAAAAATTCGCCTTGCTGTTTTATGACAGTAGTATGTATAGCATATAGAATGTCGTACATACTTCATTTTATATAACAAAACAAAATATATCACAAACAAATACTAATAACAATGTTATAACAAAAATGTTGTCAAAAACATAATATTGATGAATTTGGATGAAATATTTTCTACAACAAATATATCAAAACCACAGCTTTTTTGTTTAATGTTGCATTTAGTGAAATACAAGAAAATCGAGATGAATAGACTCAACTTATTACCGATGCCAGCTTTGTAGCAGAAAAACTCTCAGAAAAAAATGTGTAATTTTGATGTACCCGTTAGAATCATATACTGAAATATTTATGACTCTCTGTTCATATATTTTTTTGTTACATTTAATTATAGAATACGCTGATACCATTTGACATAAAAATGAAACACTCAGTGACAATATACAGAGTGTCCGACTAACTCGTTACGAGGTGATATTTCTGTTATTTTTAATTATACATGAAAATGTCAAAGGGGTAAATTGTTTGCTTCGGAGGGACAAATATGACGGTAAACAACAACTTTTTCTCAAGGCTACATTTTTCGAGAGTTTAAGTTAATCGATGTTATTGCAAATTATATTGCATACATAATAGCTGAGCTATTATGACCTATTATGTCCTTTGCGTGTCTTTGAACACAAAACGTATAGAAATGAACGAAGAAAGTATCGATTTAATCGTGACAGGAAAATAATACAAATATTTGGATTTATTAACTATTAGGTTATTGCATAAGAAATTAGCAATTCAAAAATGTCGGGACTTGGAGAACCTGAATTTCATGACATAGTACTACAAATCAGTATTTATGATACATCAAATTAAAGCTTAAAGTTTTGTGAAAATGACTGTATAAATCTTTCATAATCTTCTTCAATATGAATTGGCTATTTGTCCGATAATCCCATCGATTATTCTGCACAAGATGTAACAATCTTTACTAGAAGTAACAGTGTTTATACGGTGTTATATACAGTGTTATGTAACAATCTTATACTTAAAGATTTAAACAATTTTATACTAACAATAAGTATATTAATGGTAAGTTTGCATGGTGGTTCTACAAACGTCAAGCTTTTAAGTGAAATAAAAGAGCTACTTCACGATAACTTTATATCGTCAAATTGTTTTACACTTTAGATGTTCTGAAATCGATTATTGTTCGCTTTAAGTGACAACCATTTTGTATTTAAAATATTACTAAAACGTTTGTGTAGTTAATTTGGTTTCACCTTAAGCTTCAAATTGATATAAGCATGCGATATTTTATGATACTTTCATGTCGTTAAATCCTGGCAGATTTTCGATGTTTTAAAATCGTCCACATAATATGGCACGGTGGTTTTATAATACGAGTGTCAACTATGAATTTGATATATGGGCACATAAAGATACAGAGTGTCCCAGTTTTTTATAGCCAAACTTTACCAACATATAAGAAGTAAGAAAAGATGTTAAAAATAAGATAAGATGCAAAAAAGTAAAAGATGTTATATTAATGTGAGGGTTTATTAGTTATAACTTAAGTTTATACACAAAATCGGACTGCTTTATTTTTCGTTACAACGTACCGTGTGTTCCAGTTTTGTACGTAAAAGTTTACCAGTATGTTCCACAAATAAGCATGATAAAAACAGTGTTATATAAGCACAGGCTCTTAAATGTTTTATTAGAAAATCATGAGAAACGATTTCATGAGGAACGAGGAACGAAAATCATGAGCGTTTTTCTCCTTCGATATTACATACGAATTGTCGACTTTCATATTTTTTTAATAACTTTTAATAATGCATTCAAGATCCTATGTTCATACAAACATTTTTGTTCATAGAATATGCGAGTAAGGTATTTAGACAAAACTGAAACCTGTACGTGATATCGAAAGCGTTTCATATTTTTACTATAACTTTAATAAAGTGTTTGAAATTTTATGATATCCTATGAAATCCTATTGAAATCCTGTACACATTTCGTCTTTGGAAAGGCGATACCCCTTAAAATTTGGAGGGTGGAGTTAACCCCTTCTTAGAAGTCACTTCGCTTTGTAGCAGGGAAAAACGTAAATTACAAATTTGTAACTTACAGACTTTAGGGTAGGCTTAATTGCATATCCTAAATATCTGTAAGTGGTCAATGCTATTTCGCACCAGCGCTGCGAGCCACGTACCGCCACACATTTATCTGTACGAATGAGTTCATGACTCTCGTAATGTGATCATAAAGCCTGTGCTGTTTGTTGCAAAAGAAATTAGACAGCTTAATTTTGTTTAACTCTGTGAAAATTACAATTAATCTGACAAATACATGCAAAGTTTTATACAAATTTTTAAATCGACACATCGTTCAGTTTTTAGATGAAAAATGATTATTATATGTGTATAATACGATAAATTGAATTGGTCACAAGGTTATGTCGTGTTTGTCGGTAAACATTTATTAAATCTAGGTATGATCATGTTGTTTTTTCTTTCATCAAATGCACGTGTGACCTACATTTTAGGGTATACAAATAACAGTGCCGAATATAGTATGTAAAAAAATGATTATTCCATTGCATGGTGTCACGTAATTTGAGCATCTTGAATATCTTGTTTATTTTTATGATAGAGAAAAATGTCAGAGGGTTCTCTGGTCAGAGGGCAAATGGTTAACAAATTTTTCTAAAGTTCATTTTTCCCGAGATTTCAAGGTCATCGAAGTCAGTTACTATCTGACTCAGATATAATTTTTATTTCTTAATTTACAATGCTAAGTAATGCCTTTTTAGAGAATTCATTGCTTCATATCTTCTATCGTCATATGTATTTATAATTATTTTTTTATACTATTCTACAACAAGTACAAAATTTATTTATGCTAAAAGTTTGAAGAGGTTATAACAATGTCGTTTTAATGGAAGACAGTGCAATTTATAATGAGTATATCCTTTAATATATCTGAACATTTGCTTCGCTAAGTAACACTAGCTTGTTCTTATGTTCGACAATGAAACATGTCTTGCAATGAAATGTTCATTAATAATGGACATTAGCAATTAGAATCGTTATGAAACTCTATTCTGAAATAATGACTTGTCATATTGTTATTCGAAAAACCGCGGCGAGTGTACAGATGTCAACGCACCAGTTGGCGCACGAGGTCGACTCAAAGTAGAAGAAGCTACGCTTATCCCCACCGTGAACACTTCCAGCGTTACATTTCGACAAATAAGAATAATAGTGACAATAACAACTGCATCACGTAATTCGCACTATCTCATTCACTCTCGAGAGGTTTGCCACATTGTTTTTGGTCTAATTGATATGCGTGACCGCTCGAGCCAATTGTTCCGATGAAAATACGTGTTAGGCGGCCATTTTTTTATTCTGACCAATTGGAGCCGTAGCTCTTCTAAACACCTGCGTCAGCCTCTTCGCCAACTTATGATACCGGTATGTTAATAACATTAGGTAATAAAAAAGGAATGTGAAATATGAATAAACGAACGTATACGTTTGCATTATATTTCGTGATCATCTTTCCTATAATAAAACGTATCCGCCATTGAAAATTGATGCCTTACATTTCCATCTTTCAATATCTAAGTAACCATTATGTGTTCGTACATCTATCGATGATATAATTGACGTATACATAAATCAGTAGTAGATATTTGACTTATGTTCGATTACACGAATAAGAAATGTAAAAATTTTTCGCCACAGCCATTCTTTTCTATTTATTCCGGTGCAGCAGCTGCATCACGAAATTTGATGTAAGAGAAGTGATAAAAGCGGTAGAATTTCGATGATAAAATGAAATTTTCATATCTCATTTCTTGCATTCACTTGCCAGCGTTTTATCGGCACACATTATACAAAATTTCGTGGAAATCCTGTGCCACAGAAAATGTAGTCGGTCTTCCTAGCGAGAAAATTCTGCATTCTTCCGTGTTTCGTAGATTTTATTTTACATATTTAGTGCATTTGGGAAATCTCGAAAGCGGTTCCGAAAATAGGGTAAAGTTGCGTACGATATGATCCCACCTATTGTATAGTTTTCATTTTTAGTCGAAGAAGCTGAATCTCTTTTATTGTACCTTCTATAGATGCAAAAGAATACACGTTTCGAAAGGTGTATCTTCGGAATTTTTGGAACACAATTTTTCCACGTTCAAAGTTTTCAGGATTTTCTTTCAGAGTTTCAGATTTCTTGAATTTCAGGAGTTTAGAACTCTGAATATTTCAGTTTTGGAATTTTTGAACTGTTGAACCTTAGAACTTTAAACATTGTAGTTCTGGAATATTAAAATCCTGAAATTTGGAAATTTGGAAGATTGGTATTTTAGAAGTTTGGAATTTTGAAGTTTGAAATTTGAAAATTTAAAAATTTGAGAACTTGAAATTTGGAAATGTGAAAATTTAAAATTTGGAAATGTGAATTTAGAAAACATAGAAATTTAATACTTCAAAAATCTCAGGACATGGAGAACCAGAAGTTTGGGAATTTAGAAAATTTATAAACTAACGGATATTTAAAAACTTGAATACTTAGAAATTTGGGAAATATAAAAATTTGTGAATTAGCAGAACAGAAAAATTGTCAAGCGTACACGTATCATTATCTAAAGAAATTCTACACTCAAGTGTATAACTTGAAATTTTACACATAATGTAATGTTGAATTAGATTCCAACATAGAATGATTGATTGACCAAAATCAGCTGTAAATGCTTTAAGGGTTTCGAGAATTCATGCTTGAATATACCGAATTGAATTGAAATTACCGCTGATGAATATCGATAAGGTCCACGGATTGCTTCATATTTCAGTATCGATCTTATCTACGGTGAAATGCCATTCCGGCCAGGTAAATGCTTTGAGATGAACATCGAGAGTAATTGGTTTTCATGAAGGGGATATACACGACTGTTCTAAGAAATCGAAGCTTAATTAACTTTTTATTAAAGCCTTGTCTCCGTTAATGCAATTCCCGATTCCGTTTGTTTCGATGCATTAAAACGAAAATAATTATCTATCGAACTGCTTTGTGCAGTACAGATACGAAACAGGGTAGAAATATGAGATATTTAGGTTTTTATTTATATGCAGTATTTATATCTTTGAGAATGATTCCGAATTATATATTATGGAGATAACAATGTTCCTGTATAATGATCGCTGTTCATTAACGTTTTTATAGTTAATTAGTTAAGAGATAATTTATTTTCTTGTATTATTTTATTTTCGTTTTTATAGTTGAGATAATTTATTTTCGTGTATTATTTTATTTTCGTTTTTATAGTTAAGAGACAATTTATTTTCGTGTACTTTTTCATGTGGGTAAACACGTTAGAGTGAAAAAATATGAAAAATACAAAATAAATGCAATTCATTTGATCAAATAAATACCACCCTAAAATGTGGATTTATAGTCCTAGTGAATATATAAATAGTCAATTATTGGGAGTATTTAAATTTTGAATGTTATTTACTAAATGAATAAATCTTGTAATTAATATCACAATCGTTTGTTATCAGTCTTCATAACATTGTTGTATGAACTAATCTATAATTCGATAAAAGTTGATGATAAGGAGTCATAATAGTATGTACATTGTAACTGAGAGAAACATACTTCAATGATATCAATAATCACATTAAAATGATTTATATTTGTTGGCTATAGAATTAACAAAAAATCTGTTGATTTTGTACGTTGAGAACAAACTTATCTACAAACACTAGAAAAATATTCAAATTCAATTTTCTCAAAAATGAAACTGCATAAGAACAAATTTTGTTCTATACTTTTTACTTGGATTTTCACGAAAATTTACGGTGTTTTTGGTTGCACCACCATTTTGGAAATATCCTGTATAAATTGCACTATAGTTCACGTATGGGTGTGTATCGACCAGTTCGACGCATTGTCAGTTCAATGGCGAGAAATGGAAGGGAAGAAAGGAAGTAAAAGGAGAACAAAGAGGTATGAGATGTACGTCTTCATGGAGCTGAAATATCCTCTTATTTCGCCTCCTTTCTGTGATCGAACGAGCTATATCGTCGAAGCGATCTGCGAGAGGCTGCTGATGTATCTTTCATTATCGAATTTCTAAGCCATCGAAAATGATTTTCTAGTCGATTTTACGGACATTTTAAACGAAAGTGGTCTTTTCGATCCATATCTGATCGAAAAAGTCATCAGAGTACTTTGTTATATTTATTTTGTGAAGAACACCTTCCAATTATTGTAGTAAATAATAAAAGTTTCAGATATTACTTATCTTCGTGATTCAAGTATATAAAGGTGGGCAATGTAAACTAATAATCATGTGAATCAAGTCTTATACAGAGTGATTCACCTAATCGTGTTATCTGATATATTGATAGCACTTTGATAGCATATTGATAGACATTGATAGCTCTTATTGATAACAGAAATTTATTTTATTTTGACTAATTTTATTAGCAAAATTTTATTCTGATTATTAATAACTAATATAAATGGCTGAAATTGTATTTTGGTTATTAAGAATCTTTTATTTGTTACCGATAATTATTATCAACATCACAAAGTATTTTTTGGTACGGTGTAACCAATGTTGATGGCAAAAATTTATGTTTGTTACATTATAAATTGTTATCAACATATATAAAAATTATAAAAACTGATTTTAGTCAATTACATTGACTATTAGTAGCCAAAAACAAATTTCGATTAATTATATTGATTATCAATAACCAATAACAAATTTTCGTTCATTATATTGGCTAATGATAACAAAAACAGTTATTTTGAACCAAAATGAGTTTCTGTCATCGATAATGGTTAATAACGGTCAAAAATATTTTAATCATTCACTATAATCAAAATAATTAAAAATTAGGTGAATATGTCGAATAGGTTACTTCAGTGACAACTCGACAATTATTACAGAAATCAGTCTCCTGAATAAATTTTCTCAATGACTGTTCATTGTTTGTTAAAAAGTTATTAAGAAAAAAAGCTTATCAAATATGTTTGTTTTATAAAACTGTGATTTATAAAAAACGACGATTTATAAGAAACGACGTTCCTACAAAATTCGGTCTTAAAAATGATGAATTTAATATCTTTAGTAACAGCATTTTAGTTCTTACTGAGGACTCTTATTCCATCAAAATAAAATTTATTTGGAGGACCTTTTGGTGCTGACTAAAATTCCTTCAAATAAGATTAAGAATTAGATAAGGGGCTAAGGACTCTGAGTCTTCACTAAAGGCACTTAGTCTTCCACAATAAAATTTACCAATAGAATTAAGGTCCTTTGGTACTAACTAAAGGCTCCTAGTCTTCCAAACTAAAAGATGAAAGACTAAGGACTCTGAGTCCTCGTTAAAGGCTCTTACTCTTGCAAAGTAAAATTTAGCGACAGGAATAAGTTTTAGTACTGACTAAATGCTCTTGGCCCTCCAAAATTTAGCCAAAGGACTATTATTAAAATAAGATATATCAACTAACTCTTATGTTGTATATATGATTAGAAAGGGCTCACCTGAAAGATGGTGACCTTCTTCAGCACCGACAAATTCACGTGCAGGGCCAGCTCGGTCTTCAGCTTGTCCGGAAGTAGTCCCAGGGCTGTGTTGATGTCACCGCCACCCTGTATCCTTCCTCGAGACCAGCTGTAGTCGTACCACCTGAGCACACGTCTCTTCATCCCCCCTGGTACTTTATGATGTCTCATGTAGGTCTTGGCACCGTCTAGAAGTCTCTCGAATTCCAGACGATTCGCGTTTCGATTGGTGATCACGTTGCCCACCTGGCCAACGATGGTGGCGAATATGAAGACACCGATCAGGTAGCTGACTATCGTGAAGACGTACCTACGGATCAGTAAGCGAGAAAAAGAGCCAATCAGTTCAAGGAGGATGTGATCAGTGGCCTCGGTTCATGGACGAGCGGCCCCCGCCGGAGCCTTTCTCCTCTTTCTCTCTTTATATTTCCCTGCTTTCTTATGCCTTTCGTTCTTTCCTTCTTACTTGCCTCCGCCTCATCTTTCTCTCCTTCTCCCTTTCTTTCCTTCGTTTCTGCTTCCTCGTGTGCAGCCTCTCCTTCTCAGCTTACTCCAACGATTACACACCGCTTCGTTCTCTGTTCGTTCGTTCGTGACATTCGCTCTTGCTCGACTCAGAAAAATATACGGTTCACGATTTTTCGTGACATCAGGAAACAATTGCATACCCGATATACAGGAATTTGTTAACCCTAACTACTAACGATTACCATCGACATCCATTATGCGGAGATACCGAGCATGCTAACCTTCCCTAAGAACGTTCATTTTTATGCCATCATGACAACATACTCTGCGGAAGATTTAGAACCATGTTGGACCCAGATACAGGACCATATATTATACCGTGAAAGTCCCAGATATACGACCGTGTTTTATTACAGAGTTGCAGTGACAATTTCAAAATCACCATTGCGTTTTTGATCGATCGATTATGATTATTAAGGTTTGTAAGTGATATACATACATATAAATTTTACATCGTTCGTAAATTGAATTTATCACTAATCGAATGTCATTTTTTTCACTTTTCTCGCTGAACAATCAAGAAATATAGAATTAAATAAATCTATCACTATTGGTGTCTTTGTGATCATTTTATAATACAGTATTTACAGCCCTATTTTTAATAAGAAATATACTGATACCGTTATAGAATATGTTATCTGGTAGGATAAAAACAAAACACATGGGGTGTCTCAATTAAATCGTCAAAAATATTGATCATACTCTGTTTTAATAATCATATGTAAATAATCGGACATCTTACTTCTACTGACTTACTATTTAACTATTTGCACATGTACGTATACACCTAATAATCGATTTGGTAAAATAAAAGTTAATTATTTATTTACATGTTCAACTAAAACTGATTTGTTTGAATAAAGGATGTTCTGCAGGTGGTTGTAAAAATTCGTGACCCCTTCTGCGAATGCAGCTTCATCGGTAAATAAATTGTGGATTTAGTGAGTGTTGTACAAGTACCAATTCCAAAAACTACCCTTGGTATATAATCTGGAGGATTGAGGGTTTGTTCTCGTTGAATATGGTCTGTGTGTAACAGCTGATGGTGAAGAATTCTTCACACAAGTGGATAACTGATTGCTATTGCTGCTGAAATTCCTTCCGTACTTGTTTCTAGATTTTTTACAACTGCCCTCTGGAGGTGGATATCAGAGGTTAAAACTGACCTAGATTTTCGTGAACCTCGGTGCAGTGTTTTAACTGGTCTCAGAAAAATGTTCATGAAGTTTCGCAAATAATACGTGAAATGGTATTTTGTGACTCAGATATTCTCCCGTGTTTTCGAAGGATTATAGTACTTCTGGAAAGGTTATATATCTGCCATTTTTCAGAATTATGTCATCGCGATTTTTCGTGTTAATGTGAAACTGACATTCGTCCACTATAAAGTTATAATTTTTTTGTTGAGAGGCCTGTGAAGAGACCTCGTGACAATATCAGTACAAGAAATATCGAGTCATTCGTACAGCGTGATTGATTATCAGAAGCACAAAATGCTATAACTTCAAGAAAAGATTCTTTAAATATGTAAATCTATGATGCGTATTCATTAGAATTTTTCTTCCATTTAATGAGCACCAGTGTATGACCTTTACTAATACATTTAAAAGACTATACATTTCTAATACGTTTCTAAAGATGTATTTTACGTTATCATAAAAATAAAATTGATTTATACCATGAAAGTATTTATGAGCTTGATTACGTAAATAATTTTGCAATACGGAATGTGCTGTAAATTTTTTGTTGTTGTCAAAAAATGTTGTGGACATTTTTTTGCATTGCACAGTAAAATATGACATATTTGAATATTAATGAAACAATGTAAAAACTTGAACGTTGACCGCTTCAGATGCTTGCACACGTCGCGTTTCGAATATAATTTTCTTTTTATTTTAAGCGTGTCGTCAGAAGATACGAAAGTGGGTATATTAACGAAGGTACTCGATCGAAGTTTAGATATATCTGCTAGTCAGAAGGCGTTAATAGTACGCTGTCAGTATCAAGATGTCACTCGAACAGGTAATTAACACTTTATAAGTATAATCAACATTGCATCTTCACTGGGTTGTTGATACAGTCGAGCCGCTATTTATGTTCTTTTCGACTAATGCTTCTCCTGCTCTAGACTTTTTACTCTACCTCTAAAGACGAAAACGCTTTGCTAACAAATTTTTGTTAAACTCCTACAGTCTGTTCCACAAGAGCGTGGACGTGATATCTATAAAATTTGATACCTAATATAGCAAACATTGCGTCAGCCCAAACATACAATGTCTACTCTAATACACAATAGCCCTTCAATTCTCTTAGTATCATTTCTGTCACTGAGAAGTTCAAGTCATTTCGAGATGAGTGCCGTATACGGTAAACGATTCGAAGCAGTATTCTTGTGGCAACACCCGAAAGGGCCAAAAATGAGTGTCAGAAATGTAGCAAAATATCTGCACAAGTCTCGCGAATTTGTAAAGAAGTGTATGCAAGGTTATAAAGAGACAAATTGTGTCGATGATCTCCATGGTCGAGGTTCGAAGCAAGCTACGGAACTTAGTGCGGCGGGGTTTCGGAACTTTGTGCGTCTTTCCGGATAATTTAAATGCTCAGAAGATGATTAAACTGTGCCAAAGGGGTCTCTTAGTATCGTAACATTGGTTTAAAAGATCCAGAGATCATTGGATACTTCAAGAGGACGACTCCAAACACCGAAGCCGCCTTTGTACAGAATGGAAAACAGAGAATGGTGTCAATGTGTTGAATTGGCCATCTCAGTCCCCCGATGCCAATCCAATCGAAAATGTTTGGTCTCTCATGAAGTACAAACTCCGAGGAAAGCGTATTTTAAAATTGAAGACGCTAGTTTGCCGTATTTGAGAAATATGCAGATCTCTTCCTGTCTCATACGCTGCAAAGCTGGCTGAAAGTATGCCCAAGAATAATCGCTAATGGTGATGATTGGACACATTATTAAGCAAATGCGTATTAGTTCTTTAAATGTACTTTCGACCTATACAACCTTTTTACAGAAAAGATTTACTTGCACTCAGATATCGCGTCCACGCTCTTGTGGATCAGACTGTACCAACGTATTCGGAACGTCTAAAACTTTGGGTCTCGTTAAAAAGAAACTTGTAACTCCAGTGATTTTTATAAGACATTGCACAATTAGACCTCAAACATAAAATTTAAAGTAGCAATTGTACATAGAACAATTACAATAATTATAATGCACCATTAACTTTGTAAAGATCATTCATAACAAAATATGAAAATTTCAGAAAATTGGGGTAGAGGCAGTTTATAGAAACTCGGATAAAAGGATAAAAGGATTTTTAGCTAGCATTTTTTTGTTAGTAAAAAATCTTATTTTAAAATAAAGCTGTTATTTGAAAGGTTACCCCAAATCTTATAGAACCTAAACTGGAATCTACATGCATTTAATACGTGTTTAGACTTTCAGATAAATTACAAGTGTATACTTTTTATAATAGTATTGTATACTTTTATACAATATCATAATTGAAATGTGAAGTCACGTTTCAGTGTAAAGTTACAAATGTGAAGTGTTTAAAATTGATTTGAAATGTGTATAAAAAATTGCGGGGGAAAAACAAAGTTTGAATACAGTGTCACCGTACCGAATATCTATAGTACAATCGGCGTTGTTGAATCGATTTTAGTTGTACGATTAAAAACAGAGAATTATTCAAAGTGTCTTTATTTTACAGAGATTCAAAGAGGCGGCGAGTGCGTTCAAAGCACTTCTTACGCCTCCAACGGAAGACGAATATACGCAGTGTTACGCACTATTCAAACAAGGAACGGAGGGCGACAATAATCGCGGTGGGCATCAATAAATATTTTAAAAAATGAATATAATATACAGGATGATGTATCAAATTTGCTCCTATAAAATTTGAAATACACGTTGCAAGAAACAGTTTTTATAACGCATATTTCTCTTACAGATAGATTTCAAAGTCAACTTTGTTATTTTAAATAGTAAAACATAAATTTTACTATTTACTATATATACATTTTTTACTCATCATGACTTCTGAATAAAAGTTAACAGAATTTGAGAATTTAAAATTCTGAAAATTCGAAAATTGAGAAGTTTGCAAAATTGTGAATTGAAAAGTTTTGAAATCTGGAAATTAAGAAATTTAGTAGAATGGAAATTTGACACTTTACGAATTTTAGAATAAGTAGTGTAATGTCTTTTAAATAAGTGCGCCATACTTAATTTCTTCGAAAGCCTTTGGAAGAGAATAATTGTAGAATCGTTTTGAGTCTCTACAGGTTTCATACCGTTCAATTTTTGGACAGAAATGTGATTCTAATATAAATGTCAACCCATGAGTTGAAGCGTGAAGAGGCTGATTCAGGCTGAAGATCTACGGCTCCAATTGGTCAGAATAGAAAAATGGCCGCCTGAACTCACACATAGTATTCAAGAGCACATATCAAAATCGTTATACTATTCCTAAATCCATGTATTTCCGAATTTCTATATCGCTGAGTTTTTATATTCTTGAGTGTCCATATCTCCAAATTGCTATATTCTCGAATACCTATATTCCTGAGTCCCTACATTCCCGAATCCTTACATTCTTAAGTCCCTACATTTCCGAATCCTCACATTAGCGACTTTCTACACTTCCGAATCCCTACATTCCCGAAACTCTGCAGTTCCGAATCTTTACATTCCCGAATTCCTACGTTCCTGACTTCCTACATTCCCGAGTACCTACATCCCCAAATCCCTATATTCTCAAATCCCTACATTCCCAAATACCTTCATTCCCAAATCCCTACATTTCCAAATCCCTATGTTCCCAAATTCTTACATACCCAAATCGCTACAACCTCAAATCGCTATATCCCCAAATTCCTACATCTCCAAATCTCTACATTCCCAAATCCCTATGTTCCCAAATCCCTACATTCCCAAATCCCCACATTACCGAATTTCTACACTTCCGAATCCTTACATTCCCGAAACTCTGCAGTTCCGAATCTTTACATTCCCGAATTCCTACGTTCCTGACTTCCTACATTCCCGAGTACCTACATCCCCAAATCCCTACATTCTCAAATCCCTACATTCTCAAATCCCTACATTCCCAAATACCTCCATTCCCAAATCTCTACATTCCCAAATCTCTACATTCTCAAATCTCTACATTCCCAAATACCTCCATTCCCAAATCCCTATATTTTCCAATTCCTACATTGCCAAATCTCTACATTCCCAAATCCCTACATTCCCAAATCCCTCTATTCCCAAATCCCTATATTCCCAAATCCCTATGTTCCCAAATTCTTACATACCCAAATCGCTACAACCTCAAATCACTATATTCCCAAATTCCTACATCTTCAAATCTCTACATTCCCAAATCCCTATGTTCCCAAATCCCTACATTCCCAAATCCCCACATTACCGAATTTCTAGACTTCCGAATCCTTACATTCCCGAGTACCTACATTCCCAAATCCCTACATTCCCAAATCTCTACATTCTCAAATCTCTACATTCCCAAATCCCTACACTCCCAAATCCCTACATTCCCAAATCCCTATATTTCCAAATTCCTACATTCCCAAATTCCTACATCTCCAAATCGATACATCCCCAAATCGCTACGGTTCCAATTGGTTAGAATAGAAAAATGGACTTCAAGACACACGTATTTTCGGCTATATAATGGCTCGTGCGGTTACGCATGCCAATGAGGCCAAAAACAATGACAGTCCCGAGAGTGAGTGAGATAGAACGAATTGCGTTCAGCAGTGTATGTATAATACGCTATGTGTGTCCGTTGCTACTTTCAATCTCGATAAGTGTAAAAGGTAGAAACTTGATATTTTGCACACATATAGAACGCGCCGAGGTAGAGTCATAGCCTTTTAAATTTTTCTGATTGGTAACCTATGACCTGAACAACAAGGTGTCATAGGTAACGCAGTAAGTGATTGAAACTGTTTTTGCAAAATTTTTAAAATCGCAAGATTTTATAAGCGCGCGCATAGGTAACAATCTAAAAGCGTTGGTAGTTATTCTTATTTTCCGAAATGTAACGCTGGAAATGTTCACGGTGGGGGCTTCTTTTACTTTGGATCACGCGTTCACTCGTGGTTTGACATCTGTAGAATGACCCACGTACGATATAATGTTTGATAATGTTGTATGATTAAGAAACGTAATTGCTCCACATATAATTACAGCGGATCCAGGGACAAAAGACCGGCAAGAGAAACTGAAGTGGAACGCCTGGAAGGGAAAAAAGGGTATGTCCATGGACGCTGCGAAAGAAGAGTACATCAAATGTGTTAATGCACTGGTAAAAAAAGAGGATGATGATGATTGATAATGCTCATTGACTTACATAGATACTTTGTATATTTATATTCCACGATTTTTCTAAATAAAAATGTAACTCTCTTAGATATGGGAGGCGGGAATAAGATAGGATAGGTAAGGAGAGCAATTACTTTTCCTTGTACTTGCAGTATGTGAAAGTTAATTTTGTCAGTTATGATGAAAACTTTATCTGTTTTGAGAATGATAATAATTATACCTTAAATATTTGATATTACTTTCCGGTTTTTTATGTATATTTAGATTCATTTCTTGAATGTTTTTCAAGGTAGTGAGGAGTTTTCTTATTCGCATTATCGTGTGAGAAAGAAATAGAAATGAAAAACTGTTTTAAATAATGAATTAATAAGTTTATGTACATATTTGTATCAATAAACAAGACTGGTTGTGAGCTTGGTGGGAAGAAACTAAAATATGCTACTGCGCTGCCTTTTGCAATAACCAACGATGAGAATGCATCAATCATCCGCCATTTTCATTAATTAGCTAGTTACAAAAGCTATTTGAATATATAACATGTATTTGAATATACTATCATATGCATTTGTTAGTTATTTCATATTTATTGGTTAGTCACTGTATTTAATTAAATGTTAATTAAAATTCATAAATTTAATTTAAGTACAGAATTATGAGTATACCTTGTTCTTTTTTAATATATGTTGTTACAATTATATTAAAATTATGAAATTTAGAAATTCTGAAAATTGAAAATTTGAAAACTTGAAAACTTAAGAATTCGGAACCTTGGAAACTTGAAAACTTGAGAATGTGAAAATTTGAGAAATGAATAAACTGTAGATTCGAGAAACTATAAATGTAGAAATTTAAAACTTTAGGGATTTGGAAATTTCAGCATACAAATGTTAGAAAATCTTAAAATTCTTAATTTCGAAAACTTGTAAACTGACATTTGAATTAGGTATAGAAAACAATTTGAAGAAAGATTAGTCACGCCTAGTGTTTCCCAATAAGATAGAAAGTTAGTGCCTCTGGTTGTACCAAATAATGTTTAATTTAAACTGTACTTATAGTAATCTTATGTTATAAACATATCTCCAGAAGTAACGAAGATACTTAACGTATCTTCAGCAACAAATACAGTAATTTCAAAAAATGTTAAAAATGTAATTTCAAAAAGGTTCCCACAGAAATTAGCAGCAGATCAATATTTATAATATTTCTACACCTTTCAATCGTTTAAATAGTTCACACATGATAATCACGATTTCAGATATCTCGGATTAGAAATTATTCGAATCGTTCCACGATAACTTGTTAGACATAAGTAATCTTGGAACGATGTCACACAAGGAGATTTGTCTATGATGGCGACGATACTGAAAATCGGAACGCGTCTTCGACAAAGATCCTAACAAATCGAATCGTTTCACACAAACGAGACTCGGGACGGCTTTATTCACGTTCATTGTGTTCAAACCTTTCATCCTGATGTTCTCCCTTCTGCTTCGTAGTGATGTACATTTTTCTGAGCGATTCCTCTCTTTTTTTATTTCATCCTTCTTTCATTTCGATCACCCGTACATAACTACTTGTATTTTTCTCTGCACACGCTCTAATACGTACACATACACAAACATGCATATAGGCACGCATACATACATTATAGGCATACATACTCACATATGAACACATTTATTCGATATTACGTAGTGATATAAAATTAAATATTGGAGGGTGCTGAATTGAACGAATAAAATGTTTCTTTCATTTCTGTCATACGTGTATAATTACTAATATGTACACATGTGCATACACGTACATTATACACATATAAGTTACCCATACATATACACACATATAAGATCCCCCTCCCCCACACATACATAAGAGACTTATACACATGAGAGATACTCGCACATAAGAGACACACATACACACCTACGCGACACACATGTTCACATACAATTAAATTCATATTTATTCAATATCATGTGGCGTACTCAGAATTAAATATTGCAGCGCCTTGAATTAAACGAATAAAATGTTTCTTTCATTTCTGTCATACGTGTATAATTATTAATATGTACACATGTCCATACACGTACATTATACACATATAAGTCACCCATAAATATACACACACGTACATCACACACATATAAGACCCCCCTCCCCTACACATACATAAGAGACTTATACATATGAGAGATACTCGCACATAAGAGACACACCTACGCGACACACATGTTCACATACAATTAAATTCATATTTGTTCAATATCATGTACTCAGAATTAAATATTGGAGCGCGTTGAATTAAACGAACAAAAATGTTTGTAATACAAATTGTTGGTTTATTTAAAGAATAAAATCTAAATGTTGGTAAACATTTATTTAAAGAATAAAATCCAGTTTTCTTTTGTTTTTCCAAAACTCTTGGACTATTGGAATAGCAGTAAATCCGTAAATAAAATCGAAAAATGTCACTGCCATTCACCAATGAAAACTATTAGCCTCTTTGTCAGTCAAGAATTCAATTTCAAAAAATTGTGTTCTTTAAGAAAAAGATAACAGGGTTGAGGAATGATATTAATAATAATGTATTCAGATGCAAATTGAAAAATAATTGTTCATGTATCTGTTTACTGGTTGGAATTATTTATTTCTGCACACTGATAAAATATGTATAACTGGAATATTATGGTAGTATGATTAGAACATTATAGTAGAATGGTATACTAGAATAGTAGTATAATACAATAATAATATATTTATTATTATTTAGTTGTCTAATCTTAATGCGTTATTGTTTATGAACTGTTTACTTTATTAATGAAGAAATTATGTAATTATTCGAAATTTTGTGTTCAGTTAATATCCTCTTATTAAATTATTTCTCAATCACTCTGGTTTCAAAGTCAGAACAGAATCGCGGTGTGCGTTTTGTTTAACCAAACGTAATTAGTGCTCTAATGGTGTGGAGATCTACGCTTTAGCATTGTAAAATGGCGTCATAAAAAATGCGGTCACGGAAAAACTGGGTTGATATATGACCATGCTCGTAAATTTCAGCTCCTGAAATAATTTCTTTCAAACATGAGAGGAATTCCGCAAATCATATAATTTTATGCTTCGGTTGACTCAAAGACAAAAAATTACTGCTATCAAATTTTATCACACGGTGAATTCATTAATTAAAAGAAAACTAACATTACAAAATTCGTTTAAACTCTGTATAAAGTGCTATCACGTATTTTAAGAAGTTTGCAAACGAATTTAGTGGTAATGATTATGAAAATAAAATATTCGTATAATTAAATATTTACAGGAGTTAAAAAATTTCTTTAGTTAGCTATTCGTCATTAAAATTTTTGACGAATTTAAATAACAGTTAATGTTAATTAAAATTTAACAATATATAATAATAATAGTTAATGTTAATGAAAGTTAATAAATAATAGTTGATTAGAAAACTTTGTATTTTTAAATGAAAATTCTGAATTTATAAAATCGTTAGTGTTTGCAATATTTATTATATTATTACATTTGTTGTTATAAAACTACAATATTTCTGTGAATACTCTTTTTATTACCCCCTCCGAGTTTGATGAAACTTCGTACGTTTATTAAGCAGGCAAGAATAAGAGACACGTTCTTTTTTACCGGCAGAGACGCGATTTTAAGGGTTGAAACGACCCTTAAAAGTTTCGACCCACTTGTGCTATCTCGAAAACCATACGAGGTACTTTAAAACTGCTAATAGGACAGTTGTATGGTTTTTAATGTATAACAGGATGTTAACAAATTGGGTAAAATGCAACTTATTCGTAACAAACAAGTTTTTCATAACCTTATTTTATAGTTCATTTAAATTTGCATAATGACAAAAAGTGAAGGGTTTTATTCCAATTTTAATTATACTGTCCAACAGCCGTTTCTATTTTCGTTCAGTGATTCTTATAGGTTTTTTCGCGCCAAAGAAAATAAAAATTTGATTTTATTCATTTTACGATTCCACCGGAAAGTACAAAATATTTACAACTGTTAGACGTGTACGGACATATTGGATAATAAATATACATTATCTAATACCACAAGATACAAACAATTTATCTGTTAGTGCCTATTAATGTTTTAAAATTTATTGAAATGCAAAACCTTAAATTTCTTGCAGTTATAAAAATGGAACGCGCCCTACATCCAAATTAAGCGGCTTATATATTGCTTGGTGTTTGAAAATCCGCAGTTAATACGTCAGTGACCACACCATGCACTTAAAATAATGGCGTGGTATAGAATTTGGGCAGCGAAGATTAGTACTTAATAGCGAGATGTAAAATATTGATGGCCATCTGTTATTCCTCACTTCCAAAATTTGAAACATCTTTATTTGAAAAGATGAAAATTTCGAATATATCAATTTTTTCAAATACCTATTTTTAAGTTATAAGTTTTTTCATTTATAAATATTTTAATTCACAGATTTATTTATAGATCTGAATTTTTTAAATTATACATTTTTATACTTCTACATTAAAATTTGTTGGATTTTACAGTTAGAGAATTTGTAAAATTAGGAATTTAAAATTTTTATACACGAAAATTTCGTAGATCATATAACTAAATTTCTAAACCCCAAGAGATTTTCATTTCAGCAGGTTTAAATTTCTAAAAAGTTCTGTATTCATAATTTCTAGAGAGGGAAGTTAAAAAACCTGAAAGTTTAAATTTGAAAATTTGAAAGCATGGAGAGTTGATACTTTTATATTTTTAAATTTCAGAATGTCTAAATTTTTATGCATGTAAGCATTTAAATGTGTGAAAATGAAATTTTTAAACTCAGAAGCTTGAAATTGGAAAAGTTTCTTGGAAGTTGTATTTCATTATTCGAAAGTTTATAAATTTATAAGTTGGAAAATACAGACTTGTAAATTTCTACATTTAGAGAAATTTAGATTTAGTTGAGAAATTTAGAAATTTTTAAATTTTAACGTTGGGAACTTCGAAATTTCTAAGTTTCTAAATTTCTAAATTGAAAACTGGAAAATTAGAAAAATAGAAAGTTAAAAAATTAGAAAATTAGAAAATTAAAAATTTAGAAAATGTAAAGATTTAGAAGCTTGAAACTTCTATATTTCTAAATTAATAACTTCATAACATGTAAACTTTTAAAATCATTTTTAGAAATAATGCTTAACAATTAAAAATAACTTCATTCGTCGTGAATAGTTTAATTGATTGGAAGAATACCACGTGTTTTCTGATTATTTTATACTATTGGTGTGTTCCATAACAGTAATGTACTCTGCGATCAAAATATTTGACAACCAGCATAGTACATCAGACAGTACTAGATACAATCGCAATTTTGGAACAACTGTTCCCAGATCGATTAATTTCCGCAAGCGGTAATATGAACCACACAAACCGGTAAGGACTTTAGATTTAACCTAGGGATTGTAACCCTAATCCGAATGGGATACAGTTCTGCAATATGCCAGGTAACATGTTTAACTCGATTGTCGATGTTCACTAACGTTATGGGCAACCCTGTTATCCCATTACTTCGCGGATTAAATCTGTGTCCGAAAATTACTACTTTGAAAAATAAGTAATTTGATTTAAATAAAAAAGTATGTTGTTATTATTTATTTTTCGAAAGACAAATGTATATTTTCTAACTGTTATTTAAGTGGAGCAGTAGTACTTAGTTAACTAGTTAGTAGTGTATTTGTATTTGTTAGTGTATTTGTTAGTAGTGTAGTGTAGTTAGTATTATAGTAATTAGTTAGTAGTTTAGTTAAGTAGTTTTTAGTTATATTATCTCTTTTAAGTATTATTTCACCGAAATGACTTGTTAAGGGCATGATTTGTTTTGAAGACTTACAAATTTGTGATATAATAGTTAATAGTAGCCAATAGTTGTAATAAGTTATTAATGTTCTATATTTATAACAATAGTCAGTAGTTACAGTAATAGATAATAATAGTCAATAGTTGTAACAATATTCAGTAGTAGTAATAATAAGCATTCAGTAGTAATGATAATAATTAATAAGGCCAGGCCATCGGACCACTATAAATTTTCAGTATTTTTCACGTTTTTAAAGTTAGAAGTACAAATGATATAATTTATTGGCTACTAACATGACACACTACTACTGTACATTATTAACACATGTTAATATCTAGTATTTCCACCCTTTGCTTTGGTCACAGCTTGTATCCATGCTCTGTATACATCATATGCTTTATATCTTCATTATTTTCCCAAATATCTGTAATTCTTTTCAACTCAGATAATGTGGTTGGAGAGTTGTAAACTAGTCTTTTGAGTAGGCAGACATTTTCTATGGCATTCAAATTTCACCTCACGCGCTATCGATACTCGAGCCTAACGTAAACACACGGCTCTTAATCACTCACCACACAATTTATTATCACGATTGTAACAAATTGCTATGTATATATCGTTATCAACGTATTTAGTAATAATTTAGCATGACCTAAGACAATTTTCCATATAGGACATAATATGGCCATAAAAGTGAAACTTTCGTATGTGGTCCTAATTCAATGGCCAGGGACAGTCGATCTACAGGTTTTCGATTGTAGGCAACGATTTGACGATAGGAACCTGTCGTTATTGACGTCGATCGTTGTCGAATCTATAAAAAACCATGTTTTGGTATTGTTTTCTATAATTTTTGACACATAGAATCGACTGAAACAACGTTAAGAGCTCTATAACTCATCATTGACAATACTTGGACGTCAATGACGTCAATCGTAGTATTAAAATGTAATAGTAATAATACTACTTATTAGTGCATATTCTTTGGATTTATAAAACACGAGTTGCATCCATTTGATAATACACAAATACAATGCAATATTATGTAACTTCGATATATTCAAAAATCGAAGGCAATTAAGCACTAAGGTTTCTGTCAAAAACTGGTTTATAGTAACAAATTGCTGTGTATATATCGTTATCAACGTATTTAGTACTAATTTAGCATGACCTAAGACAATTTTCCATATATGACATAATTATAGCCATAAAAGTGAAACTTTCGTATGTGGTCATAATTCGATGACCAGGGTATATAAAACTAACCTCCTCTTTCACTGTATAGCCTGGTCCACATTATCACGAACACCGTGTACAAAGGAAATATACGAAGTATGAAAAAATCGAAATTTACAATCAATACGCTCTCTCTCATTCGAATTAAGGTCGCAATTGTAACTTCGATTGGCCTCAATTTAAACGTTCGGGGCGTCAATTTTCGGTAACAATTTACACAGAGATAGAGAACTTGACAAACTATCAGAGAAATCGTGATCACACCCGAAGGCTTAAGGTCACCAGCGAACGAACAAGGAAATTCGATTTGAGATTCGTCGAGGAAGCTCTCGAGCCAACGACAGATTAAATTTGACCCATCCTCTCGAGATCGAGATTTCTAACCGACGATCGTGCTCCACCACGTGTCCCCGATCGACCATCATTCTCTGCCTTCTTGCACTTTAAGTTTTCTCGAGTGCAACTGCATTTCTGGTCATTAAGCGACCGCGTCGTTAGGCGTGCTGCCAGAACTCGAATAGCTGGAAATACGCGCTGGGTCAGCTTCATCTTTGTGTGCCTACGAGATCCAGGGATTCTGGGGGTGAGAAATCGATCTGCGAACAGTATTTTGCTCTTCTGACGTTTTTCTGCTTCAACCTTCTTCTATCTTAATGATTTTGGTTAAAAAACACAGATTGGTTTAGATATGCTCTTGATACGTTGCAGTGTTTTAACTGGGGATGCGTTTGAATAGAATTTTTTAATTCTTGTAAAAGAATTTTGCATTTGTAAAATTTTGAAACTCTCGGAGTTGGAGATAGGTTTGAACACGAATTTTTATTGCGAAACTTCTGAAATCCGAAACTCTCGAAGTGGGGATTTTGTTTTGCGAGAGGAATGTCTTATTTTGAGAACCGACGTCAAACAAATTTTTCAAGCTCACATTTGAGGGATGGCTCAAATACAAAATGTTTAAATTGAGAAATCTAGAAATTTAACTGAGTTTACAGATCTACAAATCTACAAATTTCCAAACCCAGAAATTTAGACAGCTTAAAAATCTCTCAATTTCGAACTTGCAAATTTACAAATTATTGAACTAAGAAATCCAGAAATTTAGAAAGTGCAGAAATCTGTAAATGCCAAACTTACAAATCGACAAACTTTCAAACGTAGGAACCTAGAAATTTAAAAAATGTAAAAATCTCCAAATCCCAAATCCACGAATCTACAAATTCTCAAACTTAGAAACCCAACAATTGTAAAAATCTAAAATTCTCCCAATCCCAAGCTTATAAACCCACAAATCTACAAATTCACAAATATATAAATCCAGAAATTATTACATTCTCAAACTGTCAAACTTCCAAATATATAAATTTATCAATCTTCAACTTTGTGGTTTTAATTTTAAATAAGTGTTAATTCTCGTCGATCATTGTTAGGATAACAAAATTCCATCGAAGTAGTTTTAGAAAATAACATACTCTTGTATTAATTAAACGACGAAGAACATAGTTACTAACAGAAGAATACGGAACATGTTAATGGTGTTTGAGGTAAGATTGAATAGATCATGGCTAAATTCTCTTGTTTAATTTAGGGTTGCGCGACGAAAATTCATTTACAAGAGTTAGCGCACGGTAATGACGTGGGTGGCAGCACTTAGCAGCGAGTGCTTAAACATTTACAGTATTGCAGTTCAAATATATGGTACATTTACAGTGTGTATTAAGTTTTAGTGGTTTTGCGGCCGAAACGATTAAATAAACGTCTTCTCGCATAATCCTCTGAGTGCTCGTAAACTATTAGTCCTTTACTTTCTAAAAGGATTCCTACATTAATGTATTTTATAACATAAAGTACATTTCATATTTTATAACATGAGATATATTAATAATTTTTATATAATAGTGTTTGCTAGAATTCTCCATTTTCTCTTCGTTCATAAACATTTGTAGACGTCTTTATGCAACAATAAATTAGAATTTATTTATGAACGTGTATTTGCGTCATTACATTTACAAGTTGTGTAAATATTGGTATTAATGAAAACTTTTTTGTATTGCACTGAATATTTCAAGATATTCGTTTCGTTCTAATTGTGCTTTTATTTAGAGATTTCTTTCCGCATCGATCATTAAATTGACTTCTTCGATTATATGAAGTGTCTAGTTTATTTTTATTTAAGATGTCTTTAATTTTACATTCAGAATTCACTTAAATTTTAAAACATTCATCAAATGTGAAAAAATTTTAGAAGACCATCTGGAGATTTTAGACACTGAGTGACATGGCAGTCAAAGTAATAACATTCGCTTATAAAGTCGAGGTCTCATGAAATAAAAAGTGATATTTAAAATGAAATTAGAGTAGTATCTAAATGATATGAACTGAAGAGTTTAGAGAAACATTTTTTTTAGTAAAAGTGGTACAAGTTTACGAACATAATATTATATATGATAATCAGAATATTTAATAAATATTTAAATAAAGAAATAAAATAATTTGTTTACAAATAAAGTGAATATTAAATGTATAATTTAGTGTATCACTCTAATCAAACAACACATGTGAATGGTATATCCTTACTTGAATATTCAAGCTGTAATCGCTTTTCACTGATCTTAATTACTTTACTAATTTACTTTATCGCCGAATTTTGATAGACTTCTCTAGCATTTAAACTACACAATTTCCTCCATGTTATCCATCAAAAGTAACCGGCAAACGCATTAATCAGCAAACGTTCTGAAACTGACAATTCTATGCTTCTCTCGTCGCACCCTGCTCTCATTTCCTTGAACGTTTTAATCAACAAAGGAAACATGTCATCGTCAGAATTCTTGCTCAAGAAATGTCATCATTTCTCGACGAGGCAACTGCAGAAACAATGCCAGTGCGCGTATCTCGGCAGAAAATCCTAATTCTATTTTCGTGTATGTCCCAGCGTTTAATTGACTAAGCACTTAAGATAATTGCAATTCCTTTTATATTTACATAATGTAAAATTGCCATTTTCGCATTTTTAATTCGATACGATCTTCTTCCTTATATTTTTTAATTATATTTGATACTGTAGTCTACGTTACTAATAACTGTGCTATTTCTTGACAAGTTTTATCTTTTTCTCTTTTTGTCTCTTTCTCCTTTTCTTTTTAAATTACAAGTCGTCTTTTATCAACGGTATTCTTTAGTGGCATATTGAATTTTAGTTGTTTACGCTTCGAAATTTAATCTTGTACTGAAGTAGAATTAAATTCTAGACGTTGGAATACAAAACAAACCTATCCTGCAATTCAAATGACAGTATTGCTAGCGTGTAGAAAGTGTAACAGTGTCTGAATATTAACGTGATCATGCAACAACTATTTATATTTCTATTTATATTTCATAATTTATCTTATGTCAAAATAGTGACTATCTTGAAAAAGGAGTTTGCAAGAGAATTTAACCGAGAATTTATGTACACTTCTGGTTATTTTGAAGGACAACAGTGATCCCATTAACCCAAGAGACCATCAGACTATTCTATGCAAAATTATTTCAACGGTTACATTTATTCGCTAAATTTCAGCAAAATTTATGATGTTAACTCATGAACTCACAGCTGCCGCATATTAGCCAATTCTACATGTCAACACGAACATTTCAATTGATGAAACATTACATTTAACATTAAAGTAAATATCTCATAAAAGCTTCTTTCATGAGTTATATCAATATTTATATTTCGTTTCGTAACTGATTACGGAATATTTTGTTAATACAACATATCTAAAATTCATTTCGGACAATTCATATTATTATAATCCACAATAATAATCACGTATCAATCTGTGTTTTAACATTGTATTGAAAGGAATTTTCACAAACATCACAATATTTTCGTCTCAATTCCTTTCTTCTCTCATAATTTCATAAAGTTTGCAGAAGTTAAAATACTTAAAGCATATTATAGCTATAATTAATTAAATAGTATTTACTCATTTTCTTATATCACTTTGCACTACTTTAACACTTTGAGTGCCAAATAACCCACACATAGGTGACGCTGAAATTGTCATACGAATCTGTCACATATATTATTAAGAATTTGGTCGTCTATCTAGTTAAAAATACTCGTATTATCCATTTGAAACTGTGAATAATGAATATAACAATATTGTGAAAATATTCGATAAGATTTGTTAGAAACAAAATGACTACCCAATATTGCTTCAGTATCAGAGTCAACATGTTAACCTCTTAGGCATGACGCGCCACTATAGTGGCTTACTCTACTGGCTCACTCATAAAGCCGTTTTTGAAATATACTGGTGGGATCGGACTGTAGAGATACCCTGCGTAATTAAAGACCTAGGCAAATTTTATATTCACCTGTTTATCAAAAACATGTTTTTTAGATTATAACATAAAGGTTTTGCTGTATGGTATATTATTAACCTCATAGTCACGAAGGTCCACTATAGTGGCTTTCGCAGATACCATCTCTCTGTACGACGGTCCACTATAGTGACTTTCACGAATGTCATCGTAGATCACATAGCGCCATAGTGGCATACTCTACTGGCTCGCTCACCGTTTCAATCGAATGATCGTTTTCACATGTTTTCATTCGCACTTTTTTGCCTTCACCACGTTTTGTAAGAGTATTAACAAATCCCACAAAAGTACATTACATGTGAATAAAAGGTACCAAGTAGTTTAGGCACCATGGGAGCACCTCTTTGCACTAATACACAATATTGGAAACATTTGGAAATTACATACTTTGTGAATTTTCTAAAACAGTAAATTATCAAAGTTAAAGCATATCATATCTTTGAGAAAAATTATAATTTAATCATCAAAAATTCCAATGTACTCGCGTAGAGAACAGCATTGTCACACATTGTAGTGCTGTTTACGCGTAATTCGCGTCGAACTCTGCCGTACAGAGAAGCAGTACTGCGTAAAGTTCCGCCGTGGCTAAGAGGATAATTGAATGAATATTTTCGTGGTTCTTCGATATTTTAGATCGATTAAGTTTGAGCATTGTGTTTGAATTGAATAGCGTTGTCTTGTTTAATTTTTCAGTTAATAAAATTAAACATAAAGACTACGATATATAAATTAGCTCTTCTTACGTAAAAAAACGCAGAAATATTAATATTAATGTGAGTAATTGTAAAGCATTTAGACTAGTTTAAACGTTCAACAGAAATATTATTAACAAAATTCCCCAGCCATTGTTAATTACCGGGATTCGTTTGAGCACCAGAACATTTACCGTGCCGTAAACGATGAGGATTAAAACAGAAGATTTAGCGAATCACCAAGTTTTCATTCTCATTCAATTTGAGGCACAATATCCTGACCAACCTTGACCGAAGGAGCCGATCCTGGCTTATTCCTGCTGGATCTCCGATATTTTAATCCAAGCAATTTCCTTGGCTTCATTTCGCTGAAATTATTTTTCCAAGTACCGTGACGAGGAGAGCTTCAAAAGTAAGAAACCTCTCGAGAACGCTTCCGCGTTCAATGCGGTTAAATAGTTGGATTTGAACCTTTGGGAATCAGCACTGTTATATGTTCAACGTCATGGTTTCGTATGGTGTAGATACTGCCTTTAATTTAACTAGTAGAACAGCCTGTGTTTGCGCACGAATAATTAATTGGAATTAAATATCTGTTAGTTTGCCCGCCAACTGTTCTTGATTCTATGGTGATGAGCAATTTCCTCGTGAGGGCGCGGTAGATGCACGAACATATGTGGCGTGCATTTATAGATACTGATAAGTAAGTTACTTTCTTAATTTAAACGTTTAAAATCTTCAAACTTGCAAATTTCTCAAATACGTTAATTTGTATATTCCAAAGTTTTAGATTTGAAAATTTTCCAAGTTCTACAATTAAAAATTTTTTAATTCCCAAGGTCCCAAGTTTCCAAATTCACAAATTTCTAAATTTTCAAGTTACCAATTTCCCATATTTCTAAATTACAGAATTATTAAATTCCTTATTAAATCATCAAACGATTCTACAGTAAACGCTCATTATTATTTCATAATATAAACAATCAACCATACTTTTTAAAATTTTAAAGGTAAATATCAAATTGCAAGATAATTAACTTCATTTACTTAAAGAAATAATTATTTCATTTATTTAACGAGAAATCAGCAATTTTACACCTAAAACACTGATCAAGCGTCTAAGCAAGGATTTTCATAAACCTTAAAATTTCAATTGATACGACACAAACGTTATTTCACTTTCATGGCATGAAATGGAGGCAAATTTTTTATCAATTCGAAAGCATTCTGACGTGCTTGAACTGGAGTATCGCATTTTATTCTGATAAAATCTCTTCGCTTCCTGAAAACTCCTTTTCGCATGTGCCTGGTATAAGCAGATAACTGAGTGCCAACGCTGTTAGCTTTGAAAATTGATGCGTTTTTTCTACTCCAATCTGATAGTATTACTTGCAATTTAATAGCACAGCTACTTAAAACATCCTTACAAAAAATTGTATGCTCAAGCTGTCTTGTTTAAATTGAATATATAAATTATTTTCATTGCTATTAAGAGTGGAGGAAGAATAACTGATGGTAGCTGATGTGATTTTAGACATACATTTAGGGCAGAGGTTCTTAATGTAGTTCTGACCCCTTCTGGAATAACATTTTTTTACGGACTACATCTCATAATTAAATTTTTACTAATTACTGCTATGTTAATAACTAGTTAAGAAATTTAGGAATTTAGAAGTTTAGAAGTTTAGAAGTTTAGAAATTTAGAAATTTAGAAATTCAAGAATTTTTAAATTCTGAAATTCTAAAGTACAAAAATTTGAAATTGTAAAATTCTGAAATTCTGAAATTTAGAAATGTTTAAATTTAGTAATTATAAAATTTTGCAATTCAGCAATTTAAAACTTCTAAAATTCTGAAACTTAAAAATTGTAATATTTAGAAATTCTGAAACTTTACAATTTTTAAATATAAAAGTTTGCTAATTTTGAACCTAGAATCTTAAAATTGTAAAAGTTCAAAAATTGAAAAGCTGTCAAATTATTATACAAATCCGTATTGTTTCGCAAGCCACCTATCGTTCGAGAAAATCGCGTTGATCTTTCTTGCACGAAATTTATGTGCAACAACCTTCATAAACAGTATTTTAATTATAACAGTCAGGAATTTATGATCAAGTTGACACAAGTGTCACTAGGAAACGTTGTTTAAACGTCGATATCGCATTTCAGCATCGTGTTTTCCGCTCGCTCGATTCGCTTTGTTCGCGGAAAATGCAGCAACGCGTGTTTTCCCACGTGTTATTAATTCGGTTGATGCGTCAGTCCAGCCGGCGAAACCGAAACTTCACCGTTCCGATCTCGCTGGAAATTGCGGAAAGTTACATGGAACGGAAGTCGGTCGAAAGTTGCGGGCAAACTGGAAGTTACAAGCTCGATTAATTTTATTTCTTTTCTGGCAGGATTCGTACGAGCCAGTTTCTCACCGTTAAGATTTTTATTAAAACCGACCGCGATATATTGGACGGGCTTGTCAATGGTTTGCCGATTCGTTTTCCTCGCCTTTCGAAATTTTGCTCCTCGGAGAGATTATTGGTTATCGAGATTGAACTTCTTTTATGGCTCGAACGTGACCGATCCTATATTTTTCGAAGGTTTCAGTTTTATGCCTTCATTACGCTCTTTCTCGGTATAAATTTCTTCAAATTCTTTTACGATAACGGCAGATGTTTATTATAGATAAAGTTTCTGAAGTGTTCGTAAAGCAGCCACGATGTGCACTTCTCGAATACGGTTCTTAATGTAACTGCTGATATGGAACAGCACATGACAAACCGCGATAAGTAAGCTGAATACTATTATCCAACGACAACGTATTCAGCAAAACACATAAGAATATATTGCACTAGAAATAGTTGATATTTGTTGTTCTATCAGCCGTATATTTTACAAAGAAATGAAGGTAATGATAACAATAGATGTAATATGACATTATCACTACTACTGTGATAAAAAAATAAGGCGAATTTTTTATTTAACCTTCGCGGGTACTGGAAAATCATGAAATTATTTTTTGTATGGATTAGTAGTACTGTCTTTGATATTTATGCAGTGTTTTATGTCAATATATTCAATTGTCTTAAGCTTCAAATTGATGTGCAATATTTTATGATACCAAACAGACATAATATGCTACAATTTAACGTTCCGTAAGTTAGATTTTTTTAAAATTATCAAGGTTTTATAAAACATATCAATGGACGAATTACGTTGAAACTTAAAATTTTCATTTGTGCTTCAAACATAATGAAAATGCTATTAACCCCTTGCGTCATGATTTGTTTGTCAGGTCCGTTGGAACTAATCACAATATTAAGAAAGCGAAAAAGTTGAAATGTTATGTCAATTTTGCACAAACAACTACAATTGAATGTAACACCAAATTGTATTAAAAATTCTGGTAACTCACAGTTGAAGCGTGAGCGCGCCACGTGTGGGAAATTGTAAGACTTTGTCAGACTTTCTACTTTGAAGACACTTTTATTTGTTAACAATTTTATATTAAAAATATTATCGAAGGTACGCAGTCCTTGTTATTATACTTTAAGCTCCAAATTGCCGTGGGTGCCATTTTACGGGACATCTTTGTCCTCAAATCTGTCCTTTTATTCTCGAAATCGGTCATTTCATATGCAATAACCCTCCTGAAAGCGTAATCTGACTGCTATCAAGAAAAATCCTGCAATCAAGAACAGTATGCTCGTTCAGAAAACTTTTGATGCCGGAAGCTCAACTTTCTGGGACGATCTTCGCAAATCTCTTCGCGAGATCCTTCGTCTTGAATTCCGACGGTCCTTGGATTCGGTCAGATTAAATTCCTCCCTCCTCTCAATTTATCCTGGAAATTTTGAAACGCCTCATGGTCTTAGCGGCAGGAACAGCGGCACGTTCAATTCCTAGCTCGATACGTATCCCTTTTATCGTTCGGGGTAGAAATAGGGGTGGTTTCTCGTCTAGGGTGAAATTATTATCTTCGCGCAGTAAATTCTTGGTGGAGCAGAGCACAGTCGACACAATTCGGCTATAGAATACTTTAGCCAGCCCTGCTTCTTCCGAACAATTCTGGAAACAAATTACCTAAGCTGACTTTCATTTAGTTGCTGAATTTCCTTGGCAGAACTGTGCCCCGCCTTTACGAGCCCGATGAAAGATAAGGTTAACGATGTCAAAGAGGTCCGGTATCGACGAATGGCTCGTTCACGATAAATCTACTCGTATAGAAAGTGCACGTTGTCAAACGTGATCGATTAACACTACTGTTACGGATAGAATCGGCTTTACGAGGAAATATCAGAGCATAAAGTAGTAACCAAAGACGCACAGATGATCGGGTGAAATTAGAGGGGTTTTCGGGGGCGGCTGATCAAAAGCAGCAGGTATAGGAGCCATACCTCGAAGCCCTACGTGCACAGGGAAACCTGTGGCCGTATTCGTCGAGCACCATGAGTGTTTCGGCATGAAGAACATCACCATAGCACCGGGGGTACGGAAACCGCCCGGGAGGGGTGATGCTTACCATAGCACCGAGAGCCACACTGCTCGGGAGAGGTAAGAACCCGGGCGGGAGCGAGCTGGCTCGCCCTGCGTTCGGTTGGCTGTCTGCGGGATCGCTGGTACCCGAAAACGATAACACACAATTAATTTTCTAAGAAGTACACGTGCCCGGGGCACGTGGCACGCGACATGTGGCACATGCTCTGAGATTCCAAGTAAAGCGCAAATTAATAAGTATTTGATGCGGCCGCTGTATTTCGGCGAACCTGGTGCGCACTTCGGCGAATAAGAAAGACATTCATCGGCAACGTCTCCTGACGGGCATTTCCCAGAAACCCGGACAAAAGCGGGGACCGCTCCGTTTGACAGCGGATACCGGCAAGCGGCCGGCGAGCTGCCGGTGTCGACACGCGGCATAGCGGCGCGGCGGCTCGGCCGCAGAGGGAGGGCGGCATAGTAGCGTTCGGCGGTTCGGCCGCACAGGGATGGCGGCGTAACAAAGATCGGCGGAGGGCACTGCCGGTTCCTCGAGGAATCGGCGTGGTTGTTAGGCGACGTCGCAGGGGAATGTATAAAATGCGGGAGGGCCTCGGGGCCCACACTTCGTTTTCGATATTGTTAAGAAACTTCGGTTTGATACGTTCGAACGCTTTCTGTATTTGCCTTCTGAGGACTTTGATTTCGTCGCGGTTACGAGTTGATAGGAATTTTGATCGTGACGACTTCAGGACATAAACAGGACAATCAGATAAACGACTTTTCAGTCTAATCATTCCATCCCACCAAAGTCCGACTTCGACTGACGCGATACAACTACATTCACGGATGGTTGATCACCACTTATTTTGAGTGAAAGTAGAAAAACAGAAAGTAACTTATGCAATGATTATTCGCTTTGCTGGGGGCTACAAGCCCTCGTATGTCGCCTTCAACACATCTACTTTACATTCCTACCGGGTCAGGATGCAAATGTTAAAGATTTGACAGTTTTCCTAGGGTTGTCAAGTGATTTTAGGGAGAGTCGATTCTATGGAAAAATGTCGTATCTCGCACCGTTTGGCCTGTGAATTTGTATACGTGAGTCAGTGGGGAAGGGGTTTTAAATAGTGATTTCGATAAAAGTTAATGTTTTAACAAAAGCTTCTCAATAATATCTGTAATTTAAGAGGAGAAATGTGAAAACCGTTTCTTTGACGTGTTAAGGAAGTAATTAAGATAACTGTAAGTTTTTATTTTAAATACGGTCATCCGAAAGGGTATTTATACTCTCAGATAGGATAATAAGAATCTACGTTTGTGAAAGAAAAAGTTTTAATTTAAAAATTAATTTGAAAATGTTCGTGTATCCGAGTAATTAAACAATATTTATGTCATTAATTATTACTGCCCTGAATATTAAATACGTGTTAGTTTAATTATTTACATTATTTAATAAAGGAATCAAACTGGTAATATTTTGTGGAATTACCACACGATGATAAATTGAGGGATGTAAAGTTAATGTAAAATTTGTTTTGCAGACCACAGTTTAAGAATTTATATTCTATTATTTAAAAAATCTAAAACACCTCTACTATTAAAAAAATTACATAATTACAATTACATTAATTACAATTTCAACAAAAATACTCTTTCGTCTGCATGTAATTACGAAACCAGATAAAGAATATTGAATCTTGGAGAATTAAACAATATTTTAGCGTGATATAAGTATATAAGTGTACGCAGAATTAATTTAGGTACAGAAACACTTTTAATTCGTTCTTGTTACTGACCCATCGATTTTTAGGGGTTTTTTGCCTGTAGTTACATTAGGATAAAAGTTTTGTGTATAGTTCGTGTTGGATTGCGATTTAATTAAATTTGCATTCGCATCGAGGAGATGTTGTAGCAAAGTTGTTTTTAAATTAAACCCCTTTCTCGCCTTTTTAAATTGAATTAAAGGACTTAATGCATTCACCATCCGATTACTGTAATTCATTCTTCTTTCCATTTCCAACACTGCGGTGAACAGAATAATTATCGAAGAAAACAAAAACCAGAATCATAGTAACTGCTGGCATATACATAATATCGGCATTTAATTTGTAATTGTTTGATTTTTGAATTTGTTGATTTATTGAAAGTGAATCATTTGTGAACGCGATCTGTACGTAATGAAAAGTACTTGGACATTATTAAATTTTGAGGTCTTTAAATCTAGAAAGTACTAAATTTCTAAAAGCACAATTTTTGGATTCATTTTTACAATTTTCATGCACTTGAATCCCTAAATTTTCAAATGGCTATATTCTCAAATTCCCTGATTTTTTAATATACAATTTTACAAACTTGCAAATTAACAAATTTACAAACTTACAAATTTATAAACTTTCAAACTCTAAATACTTAACTTCCCAAATCCCCAAATCCTTAAATCCTTAAATTTTTTCATCTTCGTATTTCGAAACCCACGAATTCTCTAATCCATAAATTACCAAATTATCAAATTATCAAATCACCAAATTCATAAATTCAGAAATCTCCAAATCTCCGAAGTCACAATTTTAAAAATTCTGAAACTCCCAAATCCCCAAATTTTCAAATTTCGAATCTCAAAATTCTTGAACTTCCGAATCCCCAAGTTCCTAATTATTAAATTCCTGAATCTTGAAATTTCCTAATTTCGAAAAATTCACAAATTCTACATTTCAACAGTTTATAAGAGATTTTATGCTACACTTTTAAGAATGCATCTGTTTCGAAAAAAAATGTAACATTCTTTATGAATGTAATATTTTTCCTTTTTTTAATTAACTTAAAATTATACTTATTGGCATTTTCTATGATTCAGTAAGTGAGTTTTACATAATTTTTACAAAGTTATTTTAATTCTTTTCAGGATTGTTTTTTATTTCGATAAATTTACTAAAATATTCTATCAGAATATTTATTTTATATAGAATTTGTGAGAACTTATTAGATTATTCTATTTATAGTATCTTTTTATTAATTATATCATAATTAAAAAAATGTTAAATAAATAAAACATTCGTATTAACTATTATACATATTTATTCCGTATATTTTAATATTGCGTAAAGCTTGATTCAAGAAGGTTATTAATTTGCACTTTAATGAATTTAAGATATATTTTGAGTTTTCATTCTCTATTCATTTTTAACTTCCATTACCCTGTATTTACATTTCTCTTGGATTATTTTATAAATTTTTATGCATTTTCGTGTATAAGAAGTCGTATCTCAAATATCAATTTACTTCTAAAAGCAATTTTCTCTTCAAGTAAAATTCACACATGTTATTCGATTGGCAATCAATTTCGCGATTTTTTCGTACATTTTATTTCAAAATCGACCGAACTTCAGTGCAAAAAGATTGAAGAACTAATATAAATTGTCAAATATTATGTAAGATTATTAAGTCCAATGCAATTAATTTATGTTATATATAGAAATGCATAAGTTTGGGAATATATCTTTATTTTGAATAATGTTTGAATCTTGAAGGTGCCAATTTTGTATTCATAAGTACAGAGGATACTAAACCTGTCTTATTTTCTCAAATTATACAAAGTTTAACCAAAATCGAAACGTAGTTGAATAATTTTCGATATTAGTCGCTTAATAATATTTAATTAAGTTCTATTTATATTTCATAATTTATCTTTTGTCAAAATAGTGACTATCTTGAAAAAGGAGTTTGCAAGAGAATTTAACCGAGAATTTATCTACTCTAAGCTGGTTATTGTGAAGGACAACAGTGATCCCATTAACTCCAGAGACCATCAGACTATTCTATGCAAAATTATCTCAACGGTTACATTTATTCGCTAAATTTCAGCAAAATTTATGACGTTAACTCATGAACTCACAGTTGCCGCATATTAGCCGATTCTACATGTCAACACGAAAATTTCAATTAATGAAACATTTAACATTGAAGTAAATATCTCATAAAAGCTTCTTTCATGAGTTATATCAATATTTATATTTCCTTTCGTAATTGATTACGGAATATTTTGTTAATACAACATATCTAAAATTCATTTCGGACAATTCATATTATTATAATCCACAATAATAATCACGTATCAATCTGTGTTTTAACATTGTATTGAAAGGAATTTTCACAAACATCACAATATTTTCGTCTCAATTCCTTTCTTCTTTCATAATTCCATAAAGTTTGCAGAAGTTAAAATACTTAAAGCATATTATAGCTATAATTAATTAAATAGTATTTACTCATTTTCTTATATCACTTTGCACTACTTTAACACTTTGACTGCCAAATAACCCACACATAGGTGACGCTGAAATTGTCATACGAATCTGCCACATATATTATTAAGAATTTGTTCGTCTATCTAGTTAAAAATACTCGTATTATTCATTTGAAACTGTGAATAATGAATATAACAATATTGTGAAAATATTCGATAAGATTTGTTAGAAACAAAATGACTACCCAATATTGCTTCAGTATCAGAGTCAACATGTTAACCTCTTAGGCATGACGCGCCACTATAGTGGCTTACTCTACTGGCTCACTCATAAAGCCGTTTTTGAAATATACTGGTAGGATCGGACTGTAGAGGTACCCTGCGTAATTAAGGACCTAGGCAAATTTTATATTCACCTGTTTATCAAAAACATGTTTTTTAGATTATAACATAAAGGTTTTGCTGTATGGTATATTATTAACCTCATAGGCACGACGGTCCACTATAGTGGCTTTCGCAGATACCATCTCTCTGTACGATGGTCCACTATAGTGACTTTCACGAATGTCATCGTAGATCACATAGCGCCATAGTGGCTCACTCTACTGGCTCGCTCGCCGTTTCAATTGAATGATCGTTTTCATATGTTTTCATTCGCACTTTTTTGCCTTCACCACGTTTTGTAAGAGTATTAACAAATCCCACAAAAGTACATTACATGTAAATAAAAGGTACCAAGTAGTTTAGGCACCATGGGAGCACCTCTTTGCACTAATACACAATATTGGAAACATTTGGAAATTACATACTTTGTGAATTTTCTAAAACAGTAAATTATCAAAGTTAAAGCATATCATATCTTTGAGAAAAATTATAATTTAATCATCAAAAATTCCAATGTACTCGCGTAAAGAACAGCATTGCCACACATTGTAGTGCTGTTTACGCGTTATTCTAACCTAAGAGGTTAAACTCATGCAGTTCTATCTTAAACTTTGCGGACCCCATCCCATAATTAAATTTTTACGAATTCTCGTTTAGTTATGTAACTAGTTAAATAATAACAAATACAAAAATTGTCCAGGTAGGATTTTTATTAAATAACGTAGAGTAGTGTAGTGTCGAAAGGGCAAGGTCGCCGAGGCTAGCCTGAACGAACGATGTATGAGAGTGAATTGGCGGTTCGACATATATAAAATCATTTGTTGTATGGCGTTCCATTATCAAGTAATGGATAATCAAAATAGTTGAAAATCGGTTATAAGGCATTGAGTTGTGCACATCGTGTAATATATTATTTCTGTTAAAATATAATTAATAGTAATTTGTAATAAAGTTTATAATATTTCACATTTAGAAGTGCAGAGTTGTAGTTGCAGTTATCCTAATCAATTAACTTTATTTAAACAGTTCCTACAATAAGTTATTTGAATAAAAGCGAAAAGTTGAGGGATGAAAAATTAATTTCAAAATTGGAGTCCGAGGTGTCGACGGACTACAATTTCAAAATCTATGCGTTAATTCATAGAAATCCCAGACATGCTACTAATATTCCAGCTAGTAATTTTCATCGTTCATCATTCAATAGTAATTCTAATAAAATTTTGCAATACTCTATTGTCAACTGAATACGTAACAATTCAGAAGTCTGAGAAGCAACAAAATGTTAATATAAGCATATTATAGGAGATTCGAAACGAAAAATACGCTCCGCTTGTAATACAGCAGCTTTGAGGAAAAGTGCTTGGACTTATCCGACTTGTTGGACTTAATACGATCCATTGAAGAACGAATGAAAATTCCGCAGCAAAGAGGGTGACTTTTCTTCGACCTGGTTCACAATCAGTCCCTTTCCATCACTTTCGGAATATTCGCCAGGGTATTATTCAAATTAGGTTGAACCGACTGTCGTCGTTCGCAGCGAGGATCGTTTGTAATAGTGATATAGGCCGGAATTCCGAATGTCAGATATAAAGCAATGAGTTCCAGCCATGTTCTGGTCAGAATAGTGTTGGTACAGTTGAGAGCAAATTTGGCTTCCGCAGAGAAAATATGGCATTTATAGCACTCGTTGACTTTTAGAAACTTTTGAAGATTTGAGGATTGGTTAAGAATTTGGGGACATACTAATTTGAGGATCTAGAAATACAAGAAACCAGGGATTTGGGGACATAGAAATGGACGTTGAAACTTGTGGTTGTAAAAATATGAGAATTCAGAAGTTTGAAAACGTAGATATGTGAAGACATTGGGATTTATGAATCTAGGAATATAAAACTGGAATGGGGATATAGAAATTTGGAGCCAGGAATTTTGGAAATTAGGAATTAGAAGACGTAGAAAATGAGGTCATAGGAATTTATGGACCTAGAAATTTGGGCGCTTAGAAATTTGTGAAGAGAAGTTAACTCGTTTAAGGTCAATTTTAATAGAAATAAATATTTAAAAGAAAGTAAATAATTATTTTTGCTATTTATATTTGTCAAACAGTTTTTCTTAACTGTAAAGTAATATAGAAATATAATAAACAGAAAAGTTATATGGGAAAAGTAGTGATAATTTCGGGCTTCACGATTATGAAATATGTACAAACATTAATCACAACTTTCTGACCTACTGACTGTAATAATGTTTGTTATTTAAAACTGCTGCCGGCTATTTTCACTAAAGTTCTGTTACATAAATTATGTCCATTAACGTTATGTTCTAAAGTTTGTACATGGTTTTGTTCAACAATCATTTACAACGATACATTTTGTAATTTATAAGGAAATACAAAATGTATGTTACTGTATAATAATTTCAAAATATTAACTTCTATGTTTTAAAAGTTGATGCTAAATTGAATTTAAAAATTCTCTCCAAAATATTGCTGCATAATGATACTATTTTATCACTAATTTGATTAAGGTTTAAATTTAGACTTAAATGTGCAAGATGTTCAAACGTTGAAGTGTGAAGGACACGTGCTCTATTCGATGAAACACTTAACATTCTAGAGCAACCACTAATGCAATACGTTTCAGTGGATAGTGATACTGAAAATGTGGTTATCAAGGTGTCAGGATGTCACGTATCTGGCAGCAATCAAGGAACAAACAGTAATTAACTATACCAGTGTCTCTGGTTGATTCACGAGCTATTGAGGTATTCATGGCAAGCAGTGATGAATAATGCTCTATTGATTAGTTATCTGTCCATACTGTACAACTCGGATGTTCAATGAATCCATTACTGCATTAAACACCCTATTATGCTCTATCAATTTTCCGCAAATTTAACTAAAAATAGTAAATAACCATTTTCTTGCGAAATTTTAAATTATAAATTATTTTACTGTATCATATACTCAAATGGTGACGATAAAGTATTTTATTATTAAATAATTCCTTTCAGTTGTCTATAAATTGAAGATTTTCACGTCACAGAGTAGAAAGACATTTTGATGTTTAAATTAATTAAATAAAATATTAAAACTAGATAATAAATAAACTTATACTGAATACATATGTATATTTCTGTAAAAGAATCTATTAAATTATAGTATATCAAATTGTGTTATCAGAGTAAATTAATAATAACGGATAAGTTATTATTAATATGTAATAATAACGGATAAATTTCTTACAACTTTTAAGTCTAAATACGAGATTAGAAGATTGAATTATTATTCTTCCATTTTTATCTCTTAAATGTTGCAGACAGTAATTTTTTAATATTTCAAAAATTCAGCGGTCTGACTTATGGTTGACCCAAATTTGTCATCCGAGGGTTAAACTTAATTAAACAAACTGGAATTTTCTTTCGCACAAAATCATTTTAATAAATAATTAAATACACGAATTTTCAATTCTTTTTTGAAATTCTTGTTAAAATATTCAATTCAACTCCATCTACAGATAAAAGAAGAGAGTCGCTTACACCTCGTGAAATGTTTAAATTTATATTCACGCTATTACATTTTCTCACCCGCGTAAAATGGAAGGACGGGTGCTGAATATACTCCGGTCGCATTATTATAGACCTACTTCATATTTCCATCCATTTACAGTACTTATTACTTGA
The DNA here is from genome assembly GCA_036983795.1 of Megachile lagopoda. Lineage (NCBI taxonomy): Eukaryota > Metazoa > Arthropoda > Insecta > Hymenoptera > Megachilidae > Megachile > Megachile lagopoda. Next base: position 14,667,026 of record CM072795.1, on the reverse strand, counting down.
CATTCGCCCGTATAATCTGTCATTTCCGAAACAAACCGTTTTCCATCATCCCTGTCCTCGTTTCAAGGTTCCTCGCTGCAAGGCAGAGGCAGAATTGCGTATTTATTCGCGAATTTCATTCAACTTCAGTCGACTTCGCTCCAATCAAATACCTCTGGAACTTAATCACAGTTCCCCGCATCTGCCTGTTCCATTATGTATGTGTACGGCTGTGCGTGTGTGAAACAGGCCGATTGACATCGGACTGGCAAGGAATAACCATCTGCCACCCTCCCATTTTTATGAGACTCGGGTATGAAGCAATAGCCGAAAAAAATATTTGACACACTCTTTATTTCCTGCATAAAACAACCGTTCATATCTAGGGGTTGAAAGTTATCCTTAAAGTTCGGGGTGGAAAACCGTATTTGGCGAAATATCTCGGAAAGTATTTGTCTGAATATTTCTGCAATTTTTGTTATACAATTTTTGTATGCATTTTTGTATGCAATTTATTGGATAATAATATATGCAACTTATTGGATGGTAATAATGTGCAATTTGTGGGGTAATGACAATATATGCAATTTTTAAGATAATAATATAGTCAATTTGTGGAATAATGCTACTTATGAAATAATAATATGTGCAATTTGTGGAATAATAATATGTGCAATTTGTGAGACAATGAAATAGATAAACTAGAATTTTTAATTTCGCCTTTGATTGTTATCTAAACTTCTTAAGATTGTTATCTAAAATAATATATTTGTTTTCATACCGGAGATGGAATTTGAGGTTATGTGATTAAAAGAATTCTGTACTTGCATAACAGTTAATATAATTATATTAAAAAAATAGACTATTAAGCAGTTATAGCAGCAAAAATATACCTGTATAAATACTTTATGTACACACACACATATCTTTAATAAAGTGTTTAATGTATGTTAACATCTTCCTCATTTTTATGTATGAAATATGTTAATAAGGTTAAAAGACACCCTATATTTTCTATTAGTACATTTTATTCGACATCCCTAAAATATTTGCTCCCTTTTTATAATAACTTGTCAGAGTCTAATAATGTCTACGTAACTGCGAAGAAGTTTATACGCAAGTTCAAGATAGATGAGATAATACAGATTGTGGAAGTTTCTGATGAAATTCTTCCGAAACTTGTTCCGAGACGATCTACACGTACTTTTAGCAAGGCTCCTCCATTATCATCGAATATCATCCAGCAACCCTGCTTCACTTTTCGCGTATCTTGTCAAGGAACCCTCGTTTTCTTCATCGGGGGATGTACAAAAAGTGTTTTCATCCAGAAGAGATTGACGTTTACGCTTGCTTGCTTACCTTTCCGTCTTAGACAGGATATCTCTATTTTTCGAGAAGTCTCGTGTGGGTTCGAGTCATTTTTTTCTCCGTGATCGGGATGACCGTTGCCACTTTTTCACGCGAGGATGAACGTTCATCGATCACGGAGAAGGCGTTTGCACGCTTGTCACCGCAGCATCGACACGTATTTATCGATACCTTTCTTGACAAAGAGTAATTGCCAGCTTTGCAGCATCGTGTACTCTCATCAAGGGCTTCGTCTGTCATGAATACTATGATTTGCGCGTGCGCGTGTCTCGCATAAATTCTCCGCCATGCTGTGATGCTTCAATGCCAGCCAAAAACGGATTAAGATGTTTCAGTTTGCACCGTGGTTTTAGAGTAAATTAATGAGTTTTTCTGATTGAAATTACATGTACGTTTATTCATACTAATTTTAACGAGTTTATTATAATTTCTAGATTCTTTTAGAAAGATTTATTGGATGCTAGAATGTGTTTGCAGATTTTTACATATTTTACACTGAGTCATTTTCTTTTGTATTTTCCGAAAGATTATGGTGATCTTAAATATTTTTAATAGCAGGATAGGTTTTTCTGTTTAATAGGATGTGATAGTAAAACGAGAATCCAACAATATGGCGATTTTGAAATAAAGTTTGGAACGTGTATATTTATCAGGAATTATCTTTTATTACTCTTTGCTGATTAATTATTTATTAACTTTATATCAATTTTTGACGAGGAATGTAACTTAATGGAAGTTACATGTTGAAAAGAGTGAAAATTTAAAGTTCTTGAAATTTGAAAATTATTAAATCCTCGTATATGGGCTTTTTTGGAGTTTGTTATAGCAACAAAAGAAATGCAATTATTGAATTTCGAAATTTTCGAATTAACAAGTTTTTAAGTTTTTAAGATTGAAAACTTAAAGATTTAAAAATTTTTAAATGTGGAAGTTAAGGAATTTGAAAATTTGCAAAGCTGGATTTTTGAATTTCGAAATTTTCGAATTCACAAGTTTTTAAGTTCGTATGTTTGAGAACTTAAAGATTTGAAAATTTAAAAATGTGAAAGTTAAGGAATTTGGGAATTTGAAAAGTTGGAATTTTAAGAATTTGAGAATTTAGTAATTTGGAAGTTTGATAATTTGGTGACATAGGAAGTTAATTATTTGAAAGTGTGAGAGTCCTGAAGTTTGGAAATGTAGGAAATTAAGATTAAGAGAATTTATACATATATTATGATCAAAATTATGAAATTTTTTATATTTGAAAATTTATGAATTTGTGAATTTGGAAAATTGAGAATTTAGAAAGTTGAGCTGTTGAATATTTGGAGTTATAATTTAGATTTTTGGAAATTTAGAAATTTGGAAATTTGAAGGCTTAAATCTTTACCAAAATGAAAATGTAAAATTTAGGATTTTGAGAATTGGGAAATTTGGAAATTAGGGAACTTGGAATTTTGGGGAATTGGGAAACTTAGAATTATGGGAATTCGTGAAAGTTGAAATCTTGGGAATTTGAAATAATAGAAATCTGCAGGTTTGAAAATTTGATATTTTTGGAATAAGGGAGATACGAAATTTGTGAATTTGAGGATTTTGAAATTTGGAAATTCGGAGATTTGGAAAATAGGAAATTTGGAAATTTAGGAATTTGTGAACGTAGAAATTTGGAAATTTGAGAATTTATAAATGTAGAAATTTGAAAATTTGGGAATTTGTAAATTTGAGACTATAGAAATTTGGAAATTTTTTAATTTGAGAACGTGGAAATTCGAAAATTTTGTAATCTAAATTTGGAAATTTGGGAATTTGGAAATTCTGAAACGTGAAAATTAAAAAATTTGGAAATGTAGGAATTTGAGGATTAGGAAATTTGAATATTTAATAATTTGATAACTTGAGAATTTGAAAAATTCCAAAGTTGCAAATTTGAAAAAATTGAATATTTCCATATTCCTAAGTTCCTAAATTTTCATCCTCCTAAATTTTCGAATCTCCAAATTTCCATATCTTAAAATAAATAAAATTTAAAAATCCCCAAAAAATTAAAATCTTCAAATCTATTAAAAATTTTTTTAATTTTCAAGTTTAAAAAGGAAGAACCATATTAATCCAAAAATTAAAATAATTAGAAATTATTATTAACATGCCAATATTATACTAACTTGAAATAGAGAAGTTAAAATGTGATGAAACGATAAAAAATAATTCATGGCATCATTTTGCTTTTATTTTATTATTTCAATTATTTGTAGTCTATTATTTGCATCATTTTGCTATTCCTTCTTATTATTTTGTTATTTCCATTATTTGTGGTCTATTATTTGCATCATTTTGCTATTCCTTCTTATTATTTTGTTATTTCCATTATTTGTAGTCTATTATTTGCATCATTTTGCTATTATTTTTTATTATTTTATTATTTCAACTATTTGCAGTCGTATCGAGATTAAAGCAGATTATAGTAGTTCGTCAATAGTGATGGGGATGTAAAGTTTTCTCTAGCAAGTTTTCAAGCAATTAAAACAAGCTTAAGCTTCGAAACTCTTCGGATTTTATTCGAGCTCTAATAGTCTTGAAAGACTTCAAGTCCTGAAAATCTTGGATGTCTTAATAATATCGAAACTTCTGGAACCCGAGATGTTCATGAATCTGCCCTCGTAGCAGCTGAAAAGATGGCTTCCCATGCTCCTACTACTGTTCTTGTCACTTTTAACATAAGATTTATGTTAAATTGTAAATTATTAGTTTCTTTAATAAATAAAAAGATTTATTTTATATATACTATACAACTGATTACATAAATACTTTAAGAACAGTATTAAATAATATATAAAATAATGCAAATTTAAAGAAAAAGAAATGAAGAGATGAAATAAAATGTACAAAATAATGATCAAAATCGAAAGACCTTCCAATGATTGAAATTTGTGAGAAGCTAAGTTTATTTTCTTTATTATTTATTTAATAACGACATTTAAATCTTTGGTATTACATTTCTCCCTTTCTTTTCTTATTATCAATGTTTGTACTCTCTGCCTTGACAAAAATCTTTACTTCTTGAGGAGTTTCGTGAATTTACGTAATTTTAAAAAAATTAAAATGTCTTTTGCAAAACACTGAAACTGTAGGATAATTTGTTAATTCTGCAAGATGAAAAGAGTCTTAATTTTGTAAAATTAAAAAAGTCTTAATTTTAGTTGATTGTGCAAAATTAAAAGAACATTAATAGAGTGAAAAATTGCAGTGGAAAACTAATCGAAAATGTCGATCGTACTTTTTATACCAGTCAATACAAATATTGGCGACATAATTTGGATTTTTGGAAATTTAGAAATTTGAAGGCTTTACCAAAATGAAAATGTAAAATTTAGGACTTTGAGAGCTGGGAAATTTGGAAATAGAGAAATTAGGGAACTTGGAATTTTAGGGAATTGGTAAACTTGCAATTTTGGGAATTTGAGAAAGTTGGAATCTGTGGAATTTGAAATAATAGAAATCTACAGGTTTGAAAATTTGGTATTTTTGGAATAAGGGAAATACGTAATTTGGGAATTTGAGGATTTTGAAATTTGAGAATTCGGAGATTTGGAAAATAGGAAACTTGGGAATTTGGGAACATACTTTAAACTTGGATCATGTCTTAAGATTTTCAGAACTATTTATTTACTTATAAATTTGAAAACCACTCCATTTACAGTAATAGTCGATACACCATCACTAACCTACTTCAAAACCCTACAACTTTTATATTCAACAATTTTTTATGAGATAAATAATTAAAAAATTATTTGATGCATGTAAATGAGTCACCCTATATAGCATTACGATTTTATTTTAATATTGTCATGCTTATTTTGCTACATACTTTTGTAAGTTTTATTTTATCACGTTTATAATTTGCACATGTTACATATTGCATATGTAATCTAATTTAAGTTAGCTTTTCAAGTACTGATATTTTGAAACAAAATTAATTATGTTATGAATATCAAATCGCAAAGAGGTGATGTAGTAAAGTTATGATTACGTTCTGCATAGAGAAATTGGAATTTTGATTGCAATTTCAGGTTCAGGTGTACGATAATCGTAAAATAAAAATACCTATAATGTTTTATCTAGAGTATAGAGAATGTTAAAATAATCCAACAATATAGTGTCACAAAATTTTATATAGTGTGTGTGTTATTGCGATGTATATAAAAGATAAAAAATTGAATGGAATAATTTCTACTTTTCTACAGCTTAATTTTGTTCATTATCACAAATCTGCAAAAATGCAAATACACGTTTTGCAGCCTTGTTCGTATCAGCATCTCGGAACATTCCGTGTAATACAACGTCTAAAAACGGGCATTTCGTGTGATATCCCACATTTTTCGTCATGTACTTCCTTCAGCAAAGAAGATATTTAAACGTTCCACTTTCACGTAGTAAGCGCTTCATACTTTCTTTATATTTTCCATAACGGAATGTGCTCGCTGTTTATGTTTGAACAGTGTAGTTTAATTCGTTCTTTCATGTCTTCCGCAAAAACAAATGGACGCGAATGCAGTTTATTTTTGAGGTAACCTCGTAGAAAGAAATTAAGAGGATTGAGGTCGGGAGAGCGTGGTAGCCATGATGTTGGATTATGTGGTCCATCTGTCAGAATAAGTTTGTCGTAGGTAATTGGTTACAAGCGTGCATTGCGTGCAAATGTGTATCTTCCACGAATCTACTTATCAAAAATGTGAGATATCGCACGAAATATTGGTTTTTTAAACATTGTACCTTAATACTTCTCACGCAGAATATTCCGAGTTGATATGAGTGAGAAAAATTCCATTTATAAAAGAGTATCTATCATTTTTTGGGTGCATCGTTGCGTTCACTAAGGCAGTCATAGAGAAGTAGACATCATTCAACCTTTTCAGTTTTTGATATCAGATTCGAGATATGACTCGTGACGCATCCAAAGATTCTACATTAAGAATATAGAATTCTATAATTAGCAATCTAACAAAGATAAGATTCTGTATTAAAAATTATCCAGTGATCTGATAGCAGATCGCCATTTATCATCTGAAAATCGAAAGCGTTAATATCAATCACAAGATGCGCATGCATTATAAACTACGTTTCAATCTAACAAAATAAAAAAAGCAACTTTAGAATAACTAAAGAGTTCCTGTCGGGAACGTATTTCTGATCGAATAGTTTCCTTCGTATCTCGGTATATGGCCGATTTCGGTCATACTTCACCCAGGCGCGTTTAGTATGAAAAAGCTGCAAACATCGTAAACAACACGTATCTGAAACGTACACGAATTCAACGTATCTTGAGTTTCGTTTCCCTACTGCGAACATATTGGAATCCCCTCCGAGATATTAGCGTTGTAGATCGAATTTATTCCACCTATAGCTATGCAAATTTTTCTAGCTCTCGTCTCCGAGCGAGCTCGACGCGGGAAACTCGTAATTTGTCGGATAGTACGCGACCAATAGCTTTCTTGCTCGTTTTTTTCCACCCCTAACCACCCTCCGTCACGAAATTTCATTCACCCTTCTTCACCCTCGCTCACGCTCTCTTCTTTGTCTTCGTTCATCGATTCAACCTTTCTCCTCACGTTCTCGGCCAATCGCTCTTCCATCACTTTCATCCCCAATTGCATCCCTCTTTTTCGTTTTTTTTCGCAGCATTCACTTGTTATACCGTTCAATCTCAATTTGAATCGGAAGCCCGGTCTCATTCTCTTCACACCCCCGTTCCTCTCTCTCACACGTTCACGTACTTTGCACTCCTTTCCACACATTCACACAATTTACACTTGTTCTTTCTCACGCATACCCTTGTTTATTTCCTCTCTCTCACATCCTCTTGTTACTCTCTTTTTCGCACATGCCCACCTTGCATCCCCTTTCTGGCATTCATTTCGCACTCGTTCTTTTTCTCTCTTTCATGCACACGCGTTTAGCACCTCCTGTTCACTTTCTTTCTCTCTGCCGCACATTATACCACCTTGCATCCCTCAGTTTCTCGCGTTCACACGCTTTGCACCCGTTATTCTTTTTCTCTCCGTTCGTATGATCGTTCGTAATTTCGTTCTCATTTCTCTCTTTCGTTCGTCTCTTTGTTCTGGAAACGATACAGATACCCTCCGTTATGCTTGAACTGCAGAAGCCGGGACAGTCGGCCACGACGAGCGAGGCTCCGGGGATTGCCGCCCGCTACGACTCTGCCAACACAACAACAACAAGGCCGCTTCACGAGTCTAATTCCTAGGCATCTAGTTCGCTAGAGACTCAAGAGAAAATGGAAATTCTCGTACGCGGTTGCTCTCAACGCTTCCTTTATAGTTTCTTTTCTTTCTACACTTTGTCGATTGCGAAACTTTCCACCCTCCCGCTTTTGCCGGCGATGAAACGCGTAGTTTCCGCACGTGCGAAAGTAATATTTAAGAGTTTTAACATTAACCCTTTGCACTATTTCCACGAGTCTGACTCGTGACGCACTCGAACCTCAGTTGTGATCAATTTTACTCGAATTTTCAATACGCTTCACTTTGGGGTTCAAGTCCAATTACAATTTACATAGTCAACGATTGCATAATACCAAGCTGACATAACATTTCAACTTTATTTGTTTGTTTTTACATTATGGCTGTATTAGTTAGTTCTGACTGACGCACCTGACAAATTAATCATAGGTTAAGGGATTAATATTAACATGTTGACCGTCACAGTAAAAATTGACGGTAATACAGATTATTAACAAGGGTACTTGAATTTTATTTTATATGTTAGTGTAGCGAGGGGACAAAAATAACATGTCTTTTCCACGCATTCTTAGATGTTCTTAGGTAGTTTATTTTTCATGCAATACCCGTATTGTTTTGTTGATTGAAAGTGTTCTACCATTTCAACTTTATTGTTAAACTATTCGTATTGAATACAATACTTGTTTGAGCAGAACTAGATATATCTTATCCTACTAATAAGATGTTAGATAATATCTCTATAAGATCCTATAATTAATTTCATATAGTTAACCCCTTGCACTATGACCTATTTGTCAGGTGCGTCAGTCAGAACTAACTAAACACAGCTACAATATTAAAACAGACAAAGAATGTTGAAATGTTATGATAACATGGTATTATGCAATCGTTGACTATGCAAATTATAATTGGACTTGAACTCCAAATTGAAGCATATTCAAAATTCGAGTAAAATTGATCCCAACTGAAGTACCAGTGCGTCACGAGTCAGATTCGTCAAAATAGTGCAAGGGGTTAATTCTTTATAAGTTCTATAGTTAAATCATATACATATACATAGTTTGCAGGTTATAAGACTTTGTTTTGGATAACACGGTTGAGGACGAAAGTAACATATTATTGCGACGAAAAAAAAATGTAAAATACATGACAAATTCTAGTTGAGAATATTAAATTTTTTATCGATCGATGTCAATTGTAATAAAATAAAGACAAACGATTTTTGGAGTTTGAATAATTTTAAGAATTACTGATGTAGATTTTGGGAATACCGTAGAACCTTCCAATTCAAAAATGTAGAAAATAGACTTTTAAAATCGTTAATTTATAAATTTAAAGATATTCAAACTTATTAATTTACAGATTTATAAATTCTCAGATAAAGTTACAAATTTTAGACCTGAACATACTTTCTCATGGAATAATTCTGGTTTCTTTAAAAGGTGATTCGAAATAGAACAAATATTAAAATGTTACTTTAGTCCTCGCTTCAGGCTGTAACATTGTTTCAACATTAGAAGCCTTCAAAAGTTCCTTCCCTTTGCTTTTCCTATAAACAATTAATTTAACTGAATTTGTAGTATTAAAATTTAAGTTTTCAAAACGTATTAAAATTTAATATTAACCCTTTGTCCTATTCATTGGTCAGATGCGTCAGTAAGAACTATTCATTGCTACAATATTAAAACGAATAGAGAAAGTTGAAATGTTATTCCTACATTGTATTCAGCGATCCTTGACTATGCAAATTGTAATTCGACTTAAACTTCAAATTGAAGCGTATTAAAAATTCGAGTGAAGTAATACTTGAACTGTGAGTGCGTCATAAGTCGAACTCGTCAAAGTATGGCATGGGGTTAATAAGATTACCAGTTTGTGAGTCTACGTATTCACCAAAGGAACATCTAACACTAAATGCACACATAATTTAAAAATAAAATAGAAAAATAAATGAACAAACGATAGAATATTATTATGCACATTAATTCTTTGTTTCGATAAAAATTAACACGGATTTCAAGAAAAGCATTTTGATCAATTTTTTAATGTAAGGAAGGAGACTTGTGACTGCATCAAATAACCCTTTTGGTAGTTTTAGTAATAAATATTTCTTTTTTGACAGTTGTCATCTGCCAATTAAAAATAGATGAGACTATAAACGACAGTTTGTTTATTAAAATATTGCTTCTTGCGGTGAAAATTATGAAACATTTTAATAACATTTCCAGTGATATTTATTGATATAGACTTTTGAATAAACACGATTTTTGTAAACGAAAATCGGTTTTTTAAGAAATGGCACATACAATCTGATTTGTTTGTATTTTTCAATCCGTTCCTAACAAAAATGTTCATGTTTACTTTTATTTCAACTATGTAAACATTGTTTTATTCATGCAATCAGTGATTGGATTAATGCAATATACAGGGTGCCTTGTAACTGGTGATTCTATCTTTAAAAATAAATCAAAAGCTCTGTTTTTGTTAATCAAACTCTCGTTTGGAGTATTAATTTAAGTATTAACGTCTCGTATTAATAGTTGTACTTCTTGATTTATAATATTGATATTTAATCAACGAAAAAGTTCAAATTGTCATCTTTTTGGAGTAAATAAATATTCGTAAGAATTTAAGGAATTTTTTAATTTATTTTTCCTGAAATCCCTTTATGAAACAATTGTAGTTTATATTTGTAACTTATTTTTCTACATTGAATTGAAATTATTCGATAGCAATACCAGTTGTAGGACATCTTGTATACTGTGGAGTATGTTATTCTTAAGTATCAGACTTTACAATTAAAACCCATTGCATATATCGTATGTTAAATAATAGCAATAGGTTACATTTATTTTCTTACTGCTTTATTTGTTTCATAAGTAAAAAAAAATACAAAAGCCCAATTTTTTCAACTCTGCACTAAAAAGTATTAGTCTTCCATATTAACAAAATCAGTAGTTCAATTCTAAAAAAATTAATGGCGAGAAATTTGAAATGTAGAGGAAGCTAAATGTGTTCAAAAACTATAAAAGAGATTTGAATAATATTTGACTAATTTTTAAATGAAAAAAAAAACACAGAACCAAACTGTTGGAAAATAATGAATAATTTTATTTTTACGAAAACATAGTCGATTATTTTTAAATAAAAGTTTCCGATAAATCGAAGTTATTCTAAAAAATAACAAATAACTTTTAATTTAAACAAATTTTTATTCAGATTAAACGTTATTTATTACTTTTGAAATAAGTGCTTGTTATTGTTATTCTGATTTTTTATTTGAAAAGCTTCGAATATTTTTCTGTTTCTACAATTCAAAAATGACGCGTTATTACTTTATAAAATTTTTACATATAAATTATTTGAATAATGGTCAATTTTGTTATGTAATATTAAGCATCGGAAAATTGCAATAATAGCTCCATTTTCGGTCCATTTATACTCTGAGTCTTCATTTCAGGACATTAAATTTAAAATTCTTTTATTACGTTAATTAGCTAATGTACATGGCACATGAAATAAAATCTGGTTCGCGGATAATATAAATTTAATTAGTTACATGCATTTAATACAAAAATTAATATATATTTAACATCAAAACTAATGCATGTTTAATATGAAATTTGATTAAAATTAATAATACAGTTAAAAATTGTTAGATTTAGTACTGTTAAATGAAAACAGTGGGTTAAAAAAGATTAAGTGTTTTTACACGTTGACTACTATAATAATTAAAGATTTATTATTTGAATTAACTATCTTTACCTATTTAATTAGTGTAATTTATGTTGTATTCGCAAGAAATTTAACAAAGTATATAATTTTAAAAATAATTATTGATATCTTATTTAAATTAACTGTCATCTTTATTAAGCATAGCCTTTAAAATGTTTGAAAGAATTAATTAAATGCATTCATATAATTTGATGATTTTCACTTTTTCAGATAAGTTATTAGTTTCTGCAGTTACATAATAAACAAAATTACAAATATATAGTGCTTCTTTAATTATAATATAAGCACATTATAAATCAATTTAAGTTCATTGTAAAAATTTTCAAAAATTTGTTTCACATTTTACCTCAAAAGACTAAAAAATTAAATTATATATTAATTTTCTTTTTAACTAAATAAATTTTCAGAATCTAATAGACTGCAGAAAACGAAACATAATTCTCATTATTAATCAGTTTTTAAAATTACATTTTAAATTACATTTTACACAAATTATTTTTTAGTAACTTTTCCTATCGCTTCTTATTGATTTTTACTTCTTCAATGTACATTTGTTAATAAAGGAAAATATAGTTAAATATTTAGTTAAATCTTATACTATACTAAAGTTATATAAAAATCGGTGTTATTTAAGTTTTCTGTCAGAATATTTGTTCGTTGCTCGCGTTTTAAACATTTCACTACCACAGAGATTATAAAGTAAAAATACGTACAAATATTTCTAATAAAAAATTTCCTCATGATAAAATCTATTGCATATAATTATTTATACACAAAATATGTGAAAATATATATGTTAAATAACACTGTATTAAATAAAATGTAATAACAAACATATTACTATGTACAACAAACATAATATTATTATGTTCGTAATAACAAACATAATAACGTATGCAACATACAATGAATATGTTTAAACATTGCAAACATAATTTAAACTAAAATGACATATAAACACATTTTCTATATTAGTCGTAGTTAAACATTCAACGTTATAAATGTATTTAATTAATGTTAATTAATGTTGCTCGTTAAAATCATTTTATTTACAGTGCGAAAGCTTTCGGTAACGTATGACATGGCTGGAGGATATTTAAATTTATTTTATGACACTTTTAACTTCAATTTTCGAGATGATTTTATTCCCCAAATTTCCGATCGTAATTGTTTACGAGCGAACGTTAAATACATTCTACGTTTGCATTGTATAGGCGAGAAGAGTAATTATTACAGCTAATTGCATCACATCCGTATTGCACGTTAGTGAAACAATTACGGACGCAAGCAAACTGCAGCCATATTTGTTATTTCCTCAGGGATTATTTGGAAATATGTTCAACGCTTGTACACATTACAACTGCTAGTAAATTTATCAGTATGAAGATGTTCAATTATTCGGCAAACATTACCAAACTGTCCGAAATAAATACGAAATATTCGCCGTACGTTTACACGTGTTGAGAAAGAAGGATACACGATATATGAATTATGCAAGACGTGCCAAAAATTCTGCGGTATATGCGTAAAATATAATGAAAACTAGGGGAAAACGAAACAAATTCAAGGTATTGCACAGTTATGTTAATCAATGTGATAGTTGACAGGCATTCACCAGCATGTCAATTAATTTATAAGTTACAAGTTATAATTTGAACACATTTCGTAATATAACAATTTAAAAATTAAATGTAAATTTATTTTGTTCGAGTAACATTTTGATTTTGCAGCAAAACTTTACATCTAGCAATATTAAAATCAGAAATAGTTGATTTGTATTTTATAAAATACAGGTTTTATTAACTTTTATTTAATATATTTAGTTATAATTTATTTAATAACACAGTGAACTTCATTCTGTGGTAGTAATAATTTACTTAATAGCTTAATAAAATTTAATATATTAATAAAGTAACCATAGTACAGATTTTAATAAACCTATTTATTCATTAAATTTTAAATTATTTAATATTTTATTTAAGTTCTATTTTATTAAAAATTTTATTATTGTGCATAAGAATTGAATTTACTAATATACAGTCTTTGTCTTATAAAATATTTCAATTGTCCAAAAAAGCACAGCTTTTAATAAAAATACACATTTGCATAAGAATCAATGTGGAATAAAATCAGTTTACGAGGTACAATATACATTATTTTCAGATTTAACGTATTTGAAACGATTTATCTATTATTTATACGTAATGGGGTATAATCATATTCGGATATCTGGCAGAACTGACTGCTGGAAGGATTTGCTCGGCAAACGTCGATAGATATTTTATTTTATGGACAATATTTTTATCATCATATTTCGATTACAGTGAACCGGTGCTCGTCTGGATTTATGGAGAAAAGTTAGAGAAGGGGTCAAGCTCGGTTTATAACGTGGTTATCCTCTTTCGACAACAGCCTGTTAATATTTGAAGCATCGATCAATCGTTCGGGAAAGAAATATTATTCCATGCGAAATAAATATGGAAATGAAAAATATTTCGTTTGAAAGAATATATTAGTTCAAATAATTGTTATCGTTCTAATTATTCATTTTATCTCTGATTCAACTATATGTGATAATTTACAATTTCACGTATATAAATAATTTTATATATTTAAGAATTTACAGTTTTACGTATATAAATAATTTGCAAGTATTCAATAATTTATAATTTCACGTGTATAAATAATTTGATGTATTTAATAATTCATAATTTCAAATATATAAGTAATTGGCATGTATTCAACAATTCATAATGTCAGATACATATATGTGATATCAAACTGTATCATCGAGTATTAAAATCTTTAATTTCATTCACAAATTAACTTTCAATATGAAAGTTAGGTTAGGTCCAATTTAACTTTCAATATGAAAGTTAGGTTAGTTTAATTTCACTTTCGATGTGAAAATTAGGTTAGATTAGTTTCAATTTAACTTTCAATATGAAAGTCAGGTTAGGTTTAACTTAACTTTCAATATGAAAGTTAGGTTTGGTTTAACTTATCTTTCAATAGAAAGTTAGGTTAGTTTCAATTTAACTTTCAATATGAAAGTCAGGTTAGATTTAACTTAACTTTCAATATGAAAGTTAGGTTAGGTTCTACTTAACTTCCAATAGAAAGTTAGGTTAGTTTCAATTTAACATTGAATATGAAAGTTAGGTTAGTTTAACTTAACTTTCAATATGAAAGTCAGGTTAGATTCAGCTTAACTTTCAACATGAAAGTTAATTTGTAACTAAAAATATTAAAATATAAAAATAATGTAAAAATTAACTTTCATATCGAAAGTTAATCTGTAAACTTTAAATTTTAAATATGATTGTATTTTTTTAAATATGAGCGTGGGCTGAGGAATAAGATTTTTGTTTTTCTAAAATTGGTTAAAATGAAGATAAATGATTGAAACCAAGTGGAAAATGTAGTAGAAGGTATATTTTACAAATTTGTACGCATCTTTCAACGTTTACTGTAATATATATTGCAATTCACTTTGAATTCCTTTGAAATAGAACTCCTTCATCTTGATGTCGCAAATATGTCACAGCTGCATGTTTCAATCTATTCCTCGAATTTTCTGCTTCAAGTATGCGATAAACCAAAGGTGATATATGCTGTTCTAACTTCATGGATGTTTTCCAGATTTTTAGTTTGTACATTAGAACTGTTCTGTTATGGTTTTGCTTATTGAGAGAATATTGAATATTAATTTATGGAATATGAGAATATGAAAATTGGGGAATTTGGGATTTTGGGAATTTGGAAATTTAAGAGTTTGGAAACTCAGGGTTTGAAACATCGAATATTTAGAAATTTGAGCATCTAAAAATTTGGAAATTTGGAAATTTGGATATTTGGAAATTTAGATATTTAGAAATTCAAAACTTTAAAAATTTAGAAATGTAGGAACTGAGAAACGTAGAAATTCAAAAACGCAGAAATTCAAAAACGTAGATAATTTGGGAATTTGGGAATTTAGAAATTTAGAAATTTAGAAATTTGTAAATTTAGGAATTTGTAAATTTAGAAATTTGAAAATTTGAAAATTTAAAAATTTGTAAAATTAGAAATTTGATAATTTGGAAATTTGTAAAATTAGAAATTTGATAATTTGGAAATTTGATAATTTAGAAATTTGTAAATTTGGAAGTTTGTAAATTTGTAAATTTGTAAATTTGGAAACTTGGAAATTTGGAAATATGGATAATTGGAAATTTAGATATTTAGAAATGAAAAAATTTAAAAATGTAGGAATTCAGAAACGTAGAAATTCAAAAACTCAGAAATTCGAAAGCGTAGATAATTTGAGAATATAGAAATTAAAAAATTTGGAAATTTAGGAATTTAGAAATTAAAAAATTTGAAAATCTAAAAATTTAGGACCATGAAATTTTGAAACTAAAATATGTTAAACTTCAACTTAATAATAATCCGTCAGTATTATCAGCGTGTCGATATAAAAATTACATATAAAAGTGATTATGAAACATAAAAATTTTGCTTTTATTAGCAACATCGTAATTTTCATTTTAAACATCATGTAGTTTCATTCTGTATTTATCTTCATTCAGTATTTTCACTTAATCCGATCCTAGATTAATGATGGTGTTATTACTATTCAGTCCGCCTACGTGTATTCAAAATTGATATCATAGATGATGGAAACACCGGTAAATTTATCGTTTGATTTAGAATCAAAGGCTGTGAGGAAATGAGCATTATCCTAGAAAGCGACAATGATGAAAATTAATTATCACGCTGAAATTAACTGGTGTCAAATAGTGCATCATAATGCTTCATTATTATGCTTGATGTGTTATGTGATAGAGCTTACACGTCAAGATATTTGCACTGTTTAAAAGACATTTATGCTCATGAAGATTAGCTGCTTTTCATAACCTAAAATTAACCATTAATTTAAATATTCATGCAGATTTATGTTTTGTGTTTAGTTTGTATACTTGTGTAAATCATCGTTATTCCTTGGATGATATAATTAAAATTATATTATATATATATTATAAATTAAATTATATTATATATATATATATATATTATAAATTAAATTATATTATATATATATTATAAATTAAATTATATTATCTATATTATATACACATATAAAAAAGTATGAATCATTTCCTTAATTTTAAAACGATTATTAATTTGAAATCTATAATTAAAAGATTGTGATAAATGTCTGCATATTTTCATGTTAACTGATTTATTTATATTCTACTTAATTTATTTTCAATTTTGAACGTCAGCACTAATTTTGACTGTAAAATCCTTATTAAATTATTGATTTATAGGCATAAACAATTTTATAAGGTATGATCAAATAAAAATAAAATAAAATGTCAATCAAAAGCTAAAAACTTAGTGCAAAATTAGTAAAACCTTAATAAAATCAGTAATTTTATTTGTAACAATTTAATTTGTATTTAACTTTGTTTGTAATCAATATTAAGGTAAATAAAAAAAAAATTATTTTTCCAAGCTCCAATAAATTTTTCTACAAAGTACATCAAAAACAACCACAATTTATTAAAAAAGCATTTTTTCTATTTTTTTTGTTACATGTATCATGCAGTCATCGTTAACAATTCTCGTGTTTTATATTTTTACCAATAAAATTTGGCAATCAATTGTAGAACAGTGTTCACATTTCACAGTACAAAAGGAAGATATAAAATTGAATTCTGAAATATTTGTTTTATCAACAGTTTTCGTTATTCCCATTGCTTTTGATATTCACAAATCTAACCTAAATAACCACCTCGTTTATATGCAATCACTGTTTACTCTGTATTAAAAATGTTCTTTGATCAAGCTGTTCCTAGATTCGTTTATTCAGAATATTTCAAATTCATCCCACTAAACATAAAGGTAAAATGTTGTTCTGCAAACATAGAATTATAAATCCTTTGTTTGGAAGGTAAAATAATTAAATTAATAATATTATGAGTATCATATTAAATCATATCATAAGAATATTAAAAAATATGATTAATGTATCGGTAATAATATAATAAATTGTCATAAAAATACGAGGTTGATAACCTCAAATTGTAGTATAATACCTCACCTAACCTCAAATATTAAATTGGTTTCTTTTTTCATTATTTTAATTGTACTTAATAAAAACATCAGTTCATATTACACCACATAACTGTTTTCTCTATCATTCCATCAACAATTTTCACCTAATTCAATTGTGTTATTCATTTTGTTTATTAACATGCCATTCATAATCTTAGTAATGGAAATATTCGAGCTGTTGCAAGGGAATATCGGTGAAAATTTCCTCTTGGAAGAGCACCAAACATTTATCGTACTCTCCAAATAATTTGATCACGGTTTTAATCAAATTTTATAAGCTCGTTGCTGTACAGAGTGTTCTGTAACTGGTACAATCGGAAAGAAAGTTATTCTACATTAGGTAATGTTTTGAAAACGTCTTGACGAGGCAACGGCAGTGATTATTATTAATACCACATTTACTATACCTGTTAGAAATTACTAGATACTTTTATTTTAGGATATGTGCAGTAATCTCAGCACATGACTTTCATTCTACAAGTTTCTTTAATAATACCTTTAATTACTAAAGCATTGATAAATTGAAAAATTATAATATCGACATCTTGTTAGTTCCGATTATTAACACCTTTCCTTTTTCGATTTGGTATTTAAAAATTGAGTGTTAGGACTCAAATTTATATTTTAAATTTTAGATACAGTAATTTACAATTTAACAAAAATTTTTGATACATTCTGAATTATAAATATTAAAATTTATAAGTATTCTAAACATTTTCACATATTTCTGTAATTAACCTCTTAGGCACGACGCGCCACTGTAGTGGTCTTCGCGGATACCATCTCTCTGTACGACGGTCCACTATAGTGGCTTTCGCGAATGTCATCGTAGATCACATAGCGCCATAGTGGCTCACTCTACTGGCTCGCTCACCGTTTCAATCGAATGATCGTTTTCATATGTTTTGATTCGCACTTTTTTGCCTTCACCACGTTTTGTAAGAGTATTAACAAATCCCACAAAAGTACATTACATGTAAATAAAAGGTACCAAGTAGTTTAGGCACCCTGGGAGCACCTCTGCACTAATACACGATATTGGAAACATTTGGAAATTACATACTTTGTGAATTTTCTAAAAAAGTAAATTATCAAAGTTAAGGCATATCATATCTTTGGGAAAAATTATAATTTAATCAACAAAAACTTCATTCCAATGTACTCGCGTAGAGAACAGCATTGTCACACATTGTAGTGCTGTCTACGCGTAATTCGCGTCGAACTCCGCCATACAGAAAAGCAGCGCCGCGTAAAGTTCAGCGTGCCTAAGAGGTTAAATGGCTACAGAACGAATGGATTGTTATCTGTCTCAATGTATATAATAAAATGATAGATTATATGTAATAAATTATAGATTTTATCTTTTATAAAATTATAGAAGACCCTATAGAATTTTGAGTATCGAAGAGCAAATGTAACAGGACGTAAAATCTCAAAATAAATACGAGAAAACTTCCTTCGCGGTATAACCTTAATTGCTCGACAGTTTTACGAATTCTACACTAGAACAAGTTGCACTTATATCGCCAGAGTACAAGGACTCATGTCTCACGATAATATTTCGCGACAGGTATTTTCTCCCTGATCAACAACGTGCTAACGATGCAGAATTTTTATAAAAAACTTTTTTAATAGAAAATTCGCATACTTAATATTCAAATATTCAAAGTCAATATTCAAAGTATATTTTCCACTGATTTTTTCATGCAGAATAGTCTTCTTTCAGGTTGTACCACCAGTTATCGAATATCCTGTATATTCCGTTTAACTATAGAGATGAAAGTTGCGAATATCGTCTAAAATTTCATCCCTGTGACGGCGGCTTCAAGGCTCTTTGCAACAGAAATATGAAACTCGAATATCTTAACACTCATTTTTTTGTCGTTATCATTTCGTCAATCAAATCAAACGTTTGTCGGGTAACTTTATTTTTCTGCCTGCAATAATTTCTGAGATATCATCAGAGGGGCGAAACTTTTCCGAGGGAGCATATTTCACCCCCAAAAAATGCTTGTTCTCGTACTTCTAATTGTTCCGTAAGGTTACAAATCGTGATACATAATACACCTTACTGGATACTTCTATAAATCATTTGTTGAAAATTCACAAAATGGATTGAATTATTCTTCAGAATAATTTTAATTTTGTTACATTCTTTTATTGCAATAATTTGTATTTTGTTTCTGTGTTTTTATAGAATAACGTGAATTATAAACGATCAATTTGATACCTGAATTTATTGTCCCATCTTTTGTAATCTTTGTTGCAGTTTATAATTATTTGAATAAATTAAATTCATAACACGGATTAATATTGGTGTTAATCAATGTGATAGTTGAGATTAGGATTTTGACAATCAGATGATACAAGTTTGGAAGGTGGCAATTTAGAAATTTTGGAATTTGATAATTTAGCAATTTTGGAACTTTGGAGGAAATTTAGAAATTTAGAGAGTTGGTAACTTCAGACATTGATAATTAAGTAATTACAGCATTGAAAATTTAAAATTGAAGAACATAGAAATGTAACAAATTAAGAATATAGCAATTGGATAATTTAGTAATTTGGTAATTAAGTAAATTTTTTAATGCACGGGCGTCTTCAAGGTTATTTCAAGGTCATTTTGTATTTTTTTTATCATGAACCCATATCTTTTATTCCGGAATCATATTCTACATGAAAAAATGCACGACTTTAGTTTGATACATTTTGTTGTAAGATCAATATTGAACTTAACAAAATTTCTTAAAATATCTAGTTGATTTTTCATGTTTATATCAAAAATATTTTTTCTATTAAAATGACAACGTTCCTTTCTTCTGGAAGGTTTTTTATTTCATTTAAGAACATTACAATAAATGCTCGGAATTTTTACCCTCAACTTCTGGACACTTATTAATTCGTTTAATAAAAGACTCATGAACAGATAATAAAGTTCTTCTCGTGATACTATGACACGCAGTTATAATTCCCTCTTTCATGTTTTCTGGTGTAGTCGGCGGATCGGAGTATACCGTTCCCTTAAGATAACCCCATAGGAAGTAATCGGGTCAGATCAGGTGATCTCGCTGGCCAGGAAACTGAACCTCCTCGACCCATCCAACGATCAGTAAAATCCCGAAGTAGCATTTCCCGTGCAATACGTGAAAATGAACTGGACAAACATCGTGTTGAAACCACATGTTTTGCCTGTCTTTAGATCTTCCAGTAATACAGGTAATTCGTGATCCAAGAAATCTCGATATTTGTTTCCATCTAACGTGCCATAAATAATTCTTAAGGTACTAATGCTTGAAGATGTAAGCCTACCGATGTAATATCGAACTTACAACAAAATGTATCAAACAAAAGTCATGCATTTTTTCACGTAGAATATGATTCCGGAATAAAAATATGGGTTTATGATAAAAAAAGATGACCTTGAAATAACCTCGAAGACCATGCATTAAAAAATTAGTAATTCCATTTGACTCTTCACTCAAAGGTCGTTACTACCAAAATACAAAACGTGTCAGTTTGTTTTTCTTAAATCACACATCTTCGAGATTACTTACAATGTCAACTTAAACGGGACACCCTGTATGACTAAAGCAAGACGTTCCTTCCAAAAATACAATTTTTTTCAGCATCTTATACACAATGAACATATCTCATAACGTAATTACAGCCGATGAAAGTTTCGTGAGTAAATTTGCTATTTCATCAGTAACAGACTGCGAATTACTCGAATCATTTGATTCCCAGTATTTTCTTTTCTGTCCATCCCTCCGCGCTGCAAGTTCGGGGGTTGATGAATGAAAAATTTGAACGTGTGACGTTATTAGAGTGCCTTGCTGTTATCGAATTTATCGGAAAAGCCATTTGGACCAGTGACTAGCAAACAAAGGGCGTCGAAAAAAAAGCTGGTAGTTGGATTTACTTTTCCATATTCATTAGTTCGATCCGATTGTACGAGCTTATTCGAACTTGTTTGCTCTCGCACGATTCTACAGGAGCTTATACTTCCTAACTCGAAGAAATATATTTCAGATAGTGTACGTTTCTTCCGATACTTTAGCAAGTTTCTGCTTTAAGCGAGTTCTATTTCTCGTGATTGATTATCGTGTAAAACTGTCCAATAGTCGTTTCGTAAAACGAATGCTGATGGATGCTAATAACGCTTTTATCCCCGGCAATGAATTTCGATTTCACGCAGGAAACAGGAAACCAGGCGAGAATTTTAAACAAATTGAGTGCTTCATCGTTGGAAACTTCGATGTGAATGGATAGTAATTGGTACTTTTAGTTATCGTGTTGAAATTATACAATTTCTGGCGGAAGAAGTGATTTTCAATTGAATTGGTTAAACGATTAGCGTGGAAATTGAAAATATCAAAATAATGTAATAGGTATGAATAGAAGTTATGGTGTAGAGTAGAAATTATAATGTAAGAGTATAATTATATAATATTGTTATAATAAAAGTTAAAGTATTATACAGGGTGAATCACGAATCGTGTCCAGTAGAAATTACTCAGTTATTAGCAGTCCGATCGAAATTTTATTAGTTTTTGCACGGTTTCAAGAGTTTTAATGTGACTATGAAGAATTATTCCTCAACTCCTCTTTTTTATGTCTTTTCAAGGACACCTTGAATTTTTTGCAGATATACATATAATTTTGTTACTCCTATTTATTAGTGGATTTCAAAACGAATCGGGACACAATTTTTTTCATCTGGTTTGAGTAAAAATTAAAAAACTTAATATTACAAGAAATATATGCTACGCCATTGTGTGCGTTCCAATGTTGTTGACAACATTGAAATACTCGGATTAGAACATTGAAATATTCAGATTTTCAAGATGTAAAGTGGCTAAAATTGAAGGTAAATTAGCTGGGGTCGTTTCATACCCCAGAGTGACAGTTAAGAGTTAATATATGGAACAGAGTAATTCGTGCATCGCTGTATTTTGCAATATTCACAAGATTTTAAGAGAAATATTTTAAATGAGGTACGGGGACTTTAATGGCTAGTGGTAATAGTAGAAACAGGAACATCTCAAAACTTGTTTTTAGAAGAACTTGGGAATTTACTCCTTGCACGTAAAGAACAAGAAAAAATTAGGACAATGGTTAGGTCCTTTCCAACTCTCCTTTATACTTGTCCTTAACTGAAGGAAGCTTAGGTTGCACTGGATTGTACAATCGAGTACACTTGTCCTCGATTTTTAGGGATCAGATAATGAAAACGTGAAAAATCTTACATTCACAAATTTCTTCCATATTCATAGATTTTCAAATACGTAAATTCCTAAACCGTCAAATCCACAAGATTGTAAATTGTCAAATTTTTTGCATTTTAAAATTTAAAAATTCTTTAAATTTTATTTTTACCAGAACTCTAAAGTTGATATGTTTTCAAAATTCTAGAACACTAAATTTACATTCCCAAATTTCAATATTTCCAGAATCCTAAATTTGATATTCCAAAGTTTCTAAGCTTCCACATTTCCAAATTTCTAAAGTGTAAAATCTAGAAATTCTGTATAAACTTCTGAATATTCACGTTTTCAAACTTCCAAACTTTCAAATTTTCACATTTTTGAAACTTTAAATTATTAAATTTCTAAATTTCCAAATCTGTAATTCTCCAAACTTCCAAACCACTAATTTCTCAAATTTCGAAATTACCAAATTTTCAAATCTCCAAATCCTCAAATCCCCAAATCCCCAAATCCTCAAATCCTCTAATTACAAACTGTAAAATATCCATAAATTGAATTAAAAATAATAAAGAAAAGTCAAATTACTTAAAATTACTGTTTGCATATAAATAAAAATTTTAGAATTTACGTATAAAATTCCTTGTCTCATAAAATTTTGTACATATACATATAAATTCGGAACAACCTCTCAATTTGTTTAAATTTATTGTTTGCAAATAATTTAATATTTTATGTCGATAATGATGCAACTGTTGCACAGTTTAATTTATTTAGAAATCTGACTTGGACCACTTTCATAATCACCAGCACACATATTGTTAGTAATAGTTTGTAATAAACGTTTAGTAACTAACTGTTAATAATAATACTTTGTTAATAGTAGTTTCATAACTTTGTATCTAATATTTATTTAATAGATTTGGAATAATGTAGTCATAATTTCAATGAATTAATAAGTTGGTCCTGTTTACAATTTATCATGTTTGAAGCTACAAAATGTGACCCGATGAAAAAATACTCCTAACGTTTTACCATTAGGTAACTAGCTGTATCAAGGATTGAAGACTGATATTGATGCGAGTTGTGATAATATCCGTGTTCATATTACGGATCACTGAGCAGCTAACTGATGTTTTGAGTTCATCAACTAACCAATCAAAAATGTTGGTTATCTGCTCCGTAATCCGGAACGAGGATATATGTACTATATAACGAGTGCATATTACAACGCACATCAATATTATAGTAATGCCTCAATATAAATGAATGTTTCGAATCTGAATTGTCGTTTATATTGTGTAGTTCCTACATTAATTGAAGTTTGTCGAACGTAGAAAAGGACAGCAAGTGAAGGAAACTATTGAACATAAACAAATGGTAACATATCGGTGGGACAATCCTAACACAAGAATAAAACTTTCTTACTTTTTATTTTTTTGTTATAATACTTTTACCAACATGTTTGTAACATTTCCCTGATTAAAATGAGACCAGACACGACCTAATCTAGAATATATTTACTTATAATTCCAAGCGTTTCGTTAATATCGAGGACTTTATTCGAATAAATTATTTCAAGTAAATATACTCCGAATTAGGTAGTGTTTGGTGTCAATTTGATTGGGAAAATATTACAAATATGTTGGTAAAAGTTGTGTGAAAAAGAACAGAAAATAAAAAAGTCAGCACTACATTGGCAATCAAAATAATGGAACAGACTTTTGATCTTTGCCAACTACTAAAGTAGCAGTGTCTCTTTCTTTTCTACTCGCTATCTTCCTCTGCGTTATAAACTATTGTCGTCTATTAAACTAGTAAATATAGTCAAAATTATATTGTATTTGGTCTCATTTTAATCAGAAAATGTCAAAAGTTTATGGGTAAAAGTTTGACAACAAAAAAATAACAAATAAAAAAGCTTTATACTAGCATTGTCTTCCTCTTAATGGTGGAAATAATTTTTTCGCTTATATCCTGCAGATCATTTTCGCTTACATCAAGCTGCCTATTGATCTAAAGTCCTTCATTAAATAACGTTGATGGAACTTTTAGAAAATTTTCCTACTGGACACTAATTACTCCCTGAAGCTTCAAGCACTATGATATTATGAAATAATATCATTTTGTTCAAGAGCATAATTTAAAGAAAGTTTGATTTCAGTGCAAGGAGTTCATTTATCACTCATTATCACTGTTCACACTTCGATAGGACAATGAAGCAGTTTGTAATCAATCATGATTATCCCTAATTTTGTAAAACATTACAGTCTGATACGCGATAGCCTAATGACGATACTTTTTATTTGATAAAAATTTTAACAAGAAACCATCAAGTATCCAACTCTTTAACGATTTTAATGAGCTTCTGCAAATTATGCTGTTACGAACCTCTTTATATATAGTTTCAGGTGTTATTGAAAAAATGCTAAAACGACGTTAGTTCTGTGAACGACTTAAAAGAAAGTGTTTCTGTCTTGCAGATAAAGGATATACTTTCATGTGTTACAAACTGTAGCAAAAACAGTACTTGACCACGCCCTTTAATGTCGCGACATGTCTGTCACTGCAGCGAACAAATTGTTCTTCCTGAAAAAGATATTCTTTGAAGACGGAAATTCGCAGAAGGTTAAAGAAATCAGATTTGACAAATTAGTCGAACTGAAAGAACCTCGATTATCGGAATTCAGGTAATCGATCAAGTGCAGCAGACAAGTCAGCAAATTCGTAATCCAAACGAATTTTACGATTTTGCCACTTCTAGAGTATCGAAATCTAATGCTTTAATCACAAAACCTCGATTTATCACTTTAATTTAATTATTATCAGATTTTTCAGGACATATGTCCTTTATAGACCCTACCTCATTTTTGTATAGGACATAATTTATTACTCTTTATAAAACATTATTTGTTGTTCTTTATAGGCTATTATTATTTCTGTCAGAACACCAAATAAAAAATATTGGATCTTTTAGAAAACAATGAAAATTGTTTCTGTACCTAAATTGAACAAATATTTTATTTTTCAAAATAAGTCGTGTCCAATTAAGCAAATGAACATAAAACTATTTCGATAAATAAAATTTTTGACGATACTCATCCTTTTTTACATAATCTAATATTTCTTCTGCGACCTAATATTTCAAGTTTTAGTAGTATTGGTGATCGCGACAGTCAACGATTTATGAGTTCAACTCATATTTAATCTAGCAGCACATATGTTAATAAACGTTTAAATTATTGCAGATTTCTGATAAATATCTACGTGGGACACTCATGAACGTAAAAGATAAAATCTACTTATTTACATAACAGTAACAATGCTTCAACATTTAACTGACGTATACTGCACGTTCAATTTTAAAATAGAAACGAAATAAAAATATATAAATCAAGGAACACACATAAAACAGCATTAATATCTTCGTAAAAATGAGCAAATGTTAAAAGAAAATCCCATGAACAACTGAGATTTAAAACAAGAAGAGGACCAGTCATTTCGACCACCTTTTTACATAAAAAAAACAGAAGACTAACATTTCAAAGATTCGTTGCCCAAATATGTACTGCTACATTAAGACCGTTTAAAATCTCGACCACCTACAACTGTCCTACTTGCTCTGTCATCTACTAATCAAATGTTTCATCATAAGAGCAAATCACTTAGATCAATCTCCCCCCAGGGACAAAACACCTGTAAACTCCCTCGTTTCAAATTCACGGATCTCCTCTACATCTCCGTCATAAAACTTCTAAAAGCTCAGAATCGCAACGACACGCCGTCATTCCATTCTCTCTCAAGTCTCCAAGTATCGATGGGTGAGATCTAGCTAGATGTGGCTGCCGGCCTGGCGATCACGCCATCTGTCCGTCGAGCAACCGAACTAGAAGAACACGCGGGAACAGGGAAGAACAGAAGCAAGAAGTGTGTACAGACAAGGTGTGTGACGTTAGAGACGTTATTATCACTCACTCGGCGTTGGTTTCCGGGGTGGGTAGATCGCCGATGGTGGTCAGGGTGAGTGTGGACCAGTACAGCGATCCAAGGTACTTTCTGGTCAGGGTTGCGTACTCTCCAGGTCGATACGGGTAGACCCAGTCCCCTTGAAATCCTTCGGCTTCGCTGAGCAAGTAGTAAAAGCAGCCGAACCAGTGCGCCAGGATCAGCAGTATGTGGATGAGATTCAACACACGCCACAAATTCGGATAGACTGTCCGCGACTCGACCATGTAATAGTAATTGTACACTCGGTAGATCTTGAGGAACCTCGGGAAACGGAGCATGGGGTTGCTGCCTAGGTTCACTTGCAGCAGATCGAGCGGCAACAACGCGAGCAGATCGAGCACGAACGACTTCGACTTGAGATAATGACCGGCCAGTTTCTTGCTGTTGTAGACCATCAGACCTTGCTCGAGGTATCCGGTACGGAACTGCACGGCCACGTCCAGGAAGAACACCAAATCCGTGAAGCCGTCGCACGCGAGCCAACTAGCCGGCGCCAGCGCCTGCAGTTCCGGCAGACTTTGTCGTACGATCAGCGTCCACAAATTGTACAGCACGCAAGCGGACAGAAGCATCAGCCAGTAATAGTAGAAATTTTCGTCAGGATTCACCACGGTCTTCGGTGGCTTTTGGGGTCTTCTCGGCCGACGTCGACGACGACCGTTCGAGTCCTTGTCGTCTATGGCGTCGCCCTCGCCCTCCGCTGTGTCCAGCGTCTCCTGGCTCTCCGGGATCTGTCTGGTGGAGAATCGCTTCAGGAACGAGTCTTCGCGTTTCAACGGAGGCTTCTTCTGCATCGTCGACGTCATCTGCACCGTGGTGCGTAGCTTCATCCAACATTGGTTGCTCTTCGTTCTGCGAACAGAAAGAGGAATAGATCGCCAGTGAAGGACGGAGTGAACGGTGCTCGATCAATGCCCTTGCGGGAACCAGGTCGACTCTAAGTTCAGAACGATTCTGGGTCGAACAGATTATAAAGCTCGTATTTACGGACGTTCGACGCTTTACGGACCAGTTACTTTTTGGAGAACGGTAACTTTGTTGGGAGTTTAGCTCTCTTAGCGATCATCGGTTTTGGACATTGCTCTTGTGAGGTTTGCGGAAAAGTTCTGCTACTTACGTGACAAGAATTGTGATGGTTCTTTATTTCTGGTTTTGTGACAAGTTGACTGCAGTATGGTAAGAGGAAATATTTGACAGATTCTTGGAAGATGGCGGAAGTATTAAAATGGTGAAAAATGTATTATTATATCTTAGTTTGATATAATATAAGAAAATAATAAGAAACTATATAAGAAATTTGTAAATTGATAAGTCCTTTTAATTCGATATTTATTGACAACTTGGATCAAAGTTACTTTGGAATAAAATTCGTAGAAAGTAATTTTTATTTATAAAATGTGGAAAGTAAAATTTATAGGTTATAAATTAATTTGTGGAGTTATAAATTTTTCGTTGTAAATAATGGTTCAGTTGCATGAAAATATATGTTTTTACGTTGTATGTCAGGACTAAAAATGTGGATGAGATAGAATTTTCCATTTCATTCTTGTAATAAAGATTATTGACAGTTATTGAAAAATTGTACTTGTATTTTGCACTCGATGACTGCAAGTTAAAATGTAAGTATAGGTATTTTTATTGAATTAAATTTGGGGAGAAAGGCAGATCATCGGTAATTATTTTGGAAACGTAAAAATATAAAAATGTATAATGCATCTACCATGTACGCAAGATATTTTTGCATCAAAGTATGGAAAAATTTAAATGAAAATAAAGGGACATTGCGAATGTGTAATTTAAATTGTGTAACTGCTGGAACAAAAAGGGAAACAATTAAATTATTGTGGATGTTATAGTAATTGAAATTATGCTGTGTTTCTGCATATTGCCAGAAATGAACAGAACTTTTCAGCAGATACAAGAGCAAATAGAATTATGAAAAATCACCGATTCCATCTTATTAATAATCACGTGCATCCAAAGTACGTTTAAAAAACACGAAAAGACAATATAGTGAAATAAAAGTATGAAATAGAAAATTTATATCTGAGAATCAACACCGGAACTTGCATATTCAATTTCCATTTCAAACATTTGAAAGAATAACGGTTACGTAAAGAAAGAGTTCACAGCGTTCCTTAAACATGATAAATTTCGGTTGAAAGGAAGAAGTACGAGTAAAGAAACAATGAATTCTGCAGCGTTTTGGAACTCAAAGACGCGCGTAATACACGTACAATCCCTAGGGATTGTACAAACGCCCGATATTCACCATTCAGGTAAATAGCGATTGTGTGTTGACCGAATTTCCGGTTATCGATGTTTATGTTGCGATCGAAGATCCGGTAATTTTGAATCCTAACGCGCCGCGAAATATCAGATCATGCCATAGGTAATGCGCGTGTAACGAGAATTCGACCAATGAAATATTTCATACACAACCTATTAGTGTAACAAGCCTATAGTATAAATCTACGGGTATAAATTTTAGTGTCAGTTATAATTATTTATGGCAATTGTAATTATTATATAACAGCACCTAATATGGAACATTGTAATGTTTCGGTAAATATGACAATCGGTGATTATGTATATTTTGTTGTTAAAAAATATAATTTTATTCGAGTTTTAGTTGAAAATGCGATGGTGTGATTTATAGCCAAAATATAAGGAATTAATTACATTCTTCTAAGAGGCAAATTAAATAACTAAATTTTTGAAGGTAAAGGTAATTAAATATTTCTAGTGGCAAGTTACATAAGTAAATTTTTCAAAAAACATCAATTTTTACATGGTTAATAATTAAGATATTAATATTTATTAATTTTGTTAAAAAGAAATTGTATTTGTATTTTTAGGTTAGGTGCAAATATTAGATATTGCCTTTAAAAGAAACACAATAATTTATGTCAGCTTAAAATTGAAATTACATACAAAAGTTGTTTGGACTCCTTAAGAAAAATACTGCAATACGTACGAATATTATTAAAAAGTATTAATATAAGGAAAAATGTGCCCTATAATAAAAATTCTTCGTTTGTTTCGTGAAAAAGTATGTTTACTCGAAACCGTGAAACAGCATACTTTTCAATATTTACTTTTACAAAATTATGCAATGAAATGATTATAAATACTTATTTACTTCTGCAAATTATATTACATATTTATCTAATCATAAAATAGCATACATTACAATTCTCAATTACACAAAATTATTTACTGCAAAGATTATTTATTAAAAATTATATTACCTTCATCATTATGAATTTTCATAAATATACAAAATTGTTTAAAATTGCGAATTAACTGTTTGTTCATCTACAAAATTTGATATCTAATTTCATGCTATATACATATTTCTCCTTATTTACAAAAAAGATTTGTGTTATAGTGGATTACTGATTCACTATAGTAGAATCCAATTATCATTATCACTAATTTGTTTGAAAATTTGAAATCCCTGTTTCAAATATACGGCATATCATAATAATGTACACCGAATTAGTCATTCCAAGTAAGCCATTTTGTTTTTATCCGATTACTTATGACATGATCCGATGCAACGCTACGCAACGTAATTCCAACGTGTTGAAATTGAATTTATGAACGTTTGATGCATCAAATATTGATACTGCAGAGATATTGCAAACCTACCTTTCAACTCTATTAACAGTTTTTTATCAATCTGCTTTTTTGTGATAGAAGCTGGTGAAATGTACATACACTTTGTAGAACTTTGATCAATTTTTATTTCGAAGCTGCAAAAATATTCAGATTTCTGTGTATGTAGAATGAAACACCTAAAACTTTCATATAAATATGTAAAATTATTTCTGAAATAATTACAAATTTGTAATACAAATTTATAATATAAATTTGTAATATAAATTGGTAATTTAAATTTGTAATATAAATTTATAATATATAAATTGTTTATATAAGAGTATACATTCGGAAATTTTTAGTTTGAAGTATTTTTTCGTATGAATGTCAAGCTTTTTAGATATTTAAACTAGATAAAAGAAATAATATTAAATTTAGTATTTAATTTAATTTTAATATAACTATGCAATTTTGAATTATATTTACACGAAGAAAAGTCATATGTAAATATAATATTAATATTTAAAATTTGCATAAAGAAAATAGTACTAACTTCAATTTCTATTAGGTAATTAGTAATAGAATAATTAATGTAAAATTCAAAATATGTCTAATTTTAAAATTAGAAATCAACAAGCGGTAAAATTAAATGTAAAAATTTAATAATCAAGATTTCTTAAATTCAAAATATAATTTTTACGAGTTCCATTGTTCTAAAGTAAATAACTAATTAACTAATAATTAGTAGATAACTGATTAAATAATTAACTATTAATTAGTAAATAACTAATTAACGAATTAACCAATAATTAGTAGATAACTGATTAACTAATAATTAGTAAATAACTAATTAGCTAATTAACTAATAATTAGAAAATAACTAATTAACTAATACAATATAAGTACATAATATAAAAATAAATTAACTAATATATGTCTTTTAAAATTAAAATTAGTAGACAATCACTTTTTGGTACATGATTTTATTTTACAAATTTAAATGTTTATTATATACAATCATTAATGAAAGTATTCGAACATTTGCATCCCAAATTGTTAATAAATGAAACACACACGTAAAGCTTATATTCGAAAATAATATTCGTGCTTGACAATGTACAATACTGAATCAACATTTCGTGTTATGTACATTGGTAAGCATGATAGAATTCCCTAGGGAAAATGGCGACGTAAAGAAAAGAGTCATCACCATTTTTGGTTGATAAGTTTATAACATTACAAACTTTCAGAATTAAAACTTTAGAAATTTGGGAAATTGGGGTTTTTGGAAGTGAGAGAATTTTGAAATTTTGAAATTGGGAGATTTGGACTATAGAAAATTTGGAAATTTAGGAATTAGGGAATTTAAACACTTGGGACTTTCAGTATTTGGAAATTTGAAAATTTGTGATTTTCACGATTAGGAGAAAATTTCAAATTTTTAGGATTTGGAGATTTGAAAATTTGAAAATTTGAAAATTTGAAAATATAAAAATTTGATAATAGAAATAAACAGAACATAGAAATTAGTAAATCTGAAAATTTGGGGACATAGAAGTTAAAAATTTGTAAATTTATGAATTTGTAAATCTATCTGACTGAATTTGTAATTCTATCAATGCTACAATTGTAATTTTTTCTAATATAATTGTCGCAGATGCAAGCATTCGAATACTTTTGTAAACAATTGTGCAATCATTTAAGCACCTCATCCTACACACAACTAAACACACCGATCTTAGTACTATTCTAGTAAGTTTTTTAGACAATTTATAAATGTCTTTTCATATCTCCAAAAAAACCAAATTACTTCAGTTCACCAGCTTCAAGATGACTTTTCACAGAAAACAAAAGAAAAGAACTTGTAAACGTTAAATCATGTGTGTTCATCAGACAAGATCAGCTAAAAGAGATTCTAGTTAAAAATAAGTTTCATTAGCGTGAAACGCATTCCACATTGGTTTCCGTCGCTCGGTGCATCGTGCAATCCGTAATCGACACAATATAAATGAAAAAATAGGTAATTATGCAAAATAACCTCTATAACTTCGATACCCTTGAAATAAGTAGTCAAAGTCATTATTCTGAAACTTTTCTCATACATAAAATAAGCAGACTTTTGCGAAATATTTGCAAAAGAGGGTAACTTTGTTATATTTTGCGTTCAATATGGCGTTAGAAATATAAATATGTCTCGTTTTTATTTTCTGAAATTTAAGATTGTCATATCATTGTAGATATTAAATAATATTAATATTAATTAGTTTTTATGGTCGTTCAGATTTAAACGACTGATTATTGCCAAGTATTATTATTGTTATTGTAAAATTATTGAAATTCTGACAATAGAATAAAACAGCTAAAAAAAATTTGTATATGTACACAATTTCTAGCAAAATATTATTTACGTATATTATAAATTTCATAAAAAATTACAAAAATTATGCTAGATGCTATGTTAAAATACTTCACAATAATAAAATAGTAACATTTTCTGAATTAATAATTTTTCACAAAAAGTGACCTGATACTTCTTCGCAATAAACTGTCTCGAGCAGTATAATTGACCTTCATATTATGTTAATAAAATTCGACAGTAAATAACGGATACATCCTATAAAAATATTAACAATACACAAACATTATAAACATTTAAATTTAAGAAATTTAAAAAATGCTTAGGATTAAAAGTAAATATATGCAAATGTTCCGAAAAATAATATAGACTGTCTCTTATGTATACAGGAAAAAGTTCATGACCTTGGTAAATTATATCAAGGTTATTGAAATTGCACACACATTTTGCATAATTACGAAAAACTATAAAAACCATTGTCCGCTTGATTAGATCGCTGTCAAACCATACCCATGCATTATTTCTTAGGACTCATTTTCAAAGGGCCATGTCTCATTGAAACATCTCGTTCCGCACTTTCGGCTACCAACAAAACGTGTAGCTATGACAATATAGTTGCAAGCAGACAAACCAATCCTAACGTTCCATTCGCCAAACCTAGTGAAACGAAAGAAACACATCGTTCTGCTCGCACGATTGACGATCGACGATCTCTTCTTTCCAACTTGCTTAAACCGTTTTCTAATTCTATGATAGATAACAGTGGTAGATAGTGAGTGATTCTTGCTTGAGAAAGAAGTGAGCGAGAATTCGAGTAGATTCAGTTGAAGTAATCAGAGCATCAGATGGATGAGAGGCAGACAGACAGACAGACAGACAGATATAAACAAACAGACAGAGACAGAAACATCGAGAGAATTGTCAAGTTAGATAGAGGCAAGAATGAAACTAAAGGTAAGATCTTATTATGCCACTACGCATTCTTTAATCGTTAATACACCCATGTTTAGTGTGTCGTGGTGTTCAGTTTATGTGTGCACGTGTATGTGTGTATACAGAGTGTTACGAAAAGAGTGTATGGCGATTTATTTACCTGTGTTAATAAATTGTATCTTTTAGTATCACTCATGGCTCATAAAAATGATAAATAATTAAAATAATTTGTCAGACTTCCATAATGTCCACATCGACGCTACATAAACGAATGAACGTATAACCAAAATTCGAAGAGTTATTTTTAACCTCTTCGAAAACAAATCATAAAAAATTGTCCAAAATTGTATACATTAGATAACAAAACTAAGAAGTTTAGTGTAAACATTGTTGACACTTTGTTAATTAAAGAGAGGAGCAATAACTTTAACCGCTTAGAGTATTTTCGTTGTCTGTAATAATTTAGAGAAACTACGAATAAAAAATGTAAACGGCACGATAGTGATTTTGTATTAAAAAATAAGTCGAAAGAAATAACTTTGTTTTTGAGAAAAATTTAATTCTTCGATATATTTGTGAGTAAATTTATTTACAATAGGAAAAATTATAATTTCAACTTTTTCTTTGATTTAGCAATTAATAGATGTAGATAAATAAATGAACGAATTAATATCCTTAAAATTATGTTATTCTTTATGATATTAATATATTAACATAAACGTGTAAGTAATAATATCATAAACACTGATAACAATTTTAGTAATATTAACGACATTTATTAATTACATCCATCAATTGTCAAATTAACAAAAGAATGATTAAAATTGTCATTTTCATATCGTAAACAAATTTTCTTATAAATATGTTGAAGCACGTTCAAATTCAATTTTTCAAAAACAAAGCTGAATATGAAAAAATGTTATTTCTTTTGACTTCTTTTTTGTCAAAATCATCACACGCTCGTTTGTACCACGATTTTTGAGACATTCTGTGTATTGTATAATTGACAATTCTATTCTTTTAAGTGAGTTATTTTATTTCTAATATAATAGTTATTAATTTATGAATAACATTAATTAACATAACATTAATTTCATTTACATTAATTTTATTAATCACCATTACAACTCTTCTATAAAAAAAATTTGTTATTCTCGAATATTTTCCTTTTCATAGAAATTTATATTTAATGATTATTCGAATAATCCTCGATTTCAGTAATTTCACTTTAAAAAAATGAAGTGAGATAATCAAGAAATATGGGAAATTTTTAATATTTTATAATAACATCTTACAATATTTTGTATACTACTTCTTTTTGCATACCAAGATTGCATACAAAATACTTGTATATACAAATAACGAAAATGAACAAAGCTATTGCTCCACCCTCCGTAATTAATACTACAATGCGACAAGCGAGATCTGTTTTCACAAGATTAAAACGTTTTTGACCCAATTAGTTGAACCCTCCTTAACACTCCGTATATGTGCGTTGGTTTGTGCGCAATTTGTTCGTGTTTGATAAATAGTCGCTATGAACAAGGTACACTTGGGAGTCAGTTGTTCTTCTCTAATCATTCGAGCTGGCAAAAGGGATACGGTTAGAGGGTGAGAACGGTGTCAAGCATCAGCATACGTTGAAAAATAAACATCACTATACTCGGTGTCACCGAGTAGAAACTTCTAATCTAGAAAACAAAAGACACTTACACAGTCACCGATACTTTCACTTGTTCTCGTAACTAATTATCGAGATCCAACGTTTCGCCTTCGAAGATTCAGACTCGCAAGATTCCTAGCAGCTACTTTCTCAGAAACATAGTTCTACGTTTCTTGCATTCTAACGTCTCATGCAAATGGTATTTGTGCATCGAGGACGATCCGAAACAAAAACTTTCAATACATTACCGAACATTGATCGATCGCAGCGTTGGCTTCTTTCTCTGCTACGAATTGCGAAAAATACGTGAGTCGATCAAATACGGACGAGACTCTTTTGCAAAACTCTTCGTTTGATTAATGCGTTTACGAAAGAACTCAGTCTCCACTTTTTCTGTGGCTTTTACTGACGTTTAAAGTGTTCTCATTGGTGCTTCCCAGTCTACTGTTCTTTTTAAGACGTTGCAGTTTATCATTTGTATTATTTAGAGAAAATTGAGATTAAAATGTACTACTTGCTTTTTGGAGATCTTTAAATAGGGTGTTAATAGGGGACTTTTTATTGGAATGACAAATTAGACATAATATCAATATGAGGCAACTATTAGCATTCTAATATCTTCGAATCTATAAGACCTAGAGGAAAATTAGTATAACCAAAATTGTATGGTAGAAAGGTAACCTGCGTCTCGCGAGACGCATGCGGCTCAGTAGAATCATACTTGTGGCTCTTAAGTAGTTTAATAGCACATATTGAAAAATTTACTGCAATATTGCAATTGCCAAACAAATATAATAATCCTGCGCATACATCAAAATGCGCGGCAGATCGCATGCATGTAAACCTAGCTTTAGCTAACCTTGCTCTCCACACTCACCGACGCCACACTCAAAACCAAAAAGTGTTTCCGTTTCCTTTAATACGTTGACTTATATGTTCTGTTACTACGCAAAATAGAATGTTTTGATTTCACAATCAATACATGTTACACAGCAGATATTATATTATTTTTTCTAATACATACCGATGTATGTACTTGTATTTGACTCTTTAAAAAAATAATTTATCACATCGGGAAGAAAATGGCTCTTAACTCTGGGTCTGAGTTAAGCCAATTGTGGTGGAAAATAATTTACTTTTAGGAAATGGTCAAGCACCGTTGATTTACTCGTCTAACAGTAATACACGACTACATAGGTTCAGCATACGAATGGACTCCATCTCTCATAATTTGACGACATTCCCCATAAACAGAAACATATCTACTTTTTCCGCTATTCAATAACATTTCAGAAGCTTGAGATTCACATCGCTCGGCAGAGATTCTCATAAACGACTAATCATAGTATACAGATAAAGTCTACGGCGTGATTCTATTTTTATTTCTATTCAACAAGCCATAACAAGAGATTACGAGACAGAGATGAAGTAATAACAACCAGAGACGGCAAGGAAGTGTTCGACCGTTTCCTGAAAGTAAATTATTTTCCATCACAATTGGCTTAACCCAGATCATAAAATACTCTATCAGAATGTAAGTAAAAAAACGTGTTCCATTTTAAAAAACGGTGATGATCTTCAGATCTCTGAAGCACCTCCACTTGGACAAAAATTATTATCGTATAATAGACCCCTTCGTACCGTACAATTTTGGTTATACTAATTTATCTCTAGACCTTATAGATTTGAAGATATTTAAGGTGCTAGGTAGTACCGTACCCTGTATATTAAAAAATGAAAAACCTGATTTTTCTTGAAAATTATGAGATAATTATGAAACTATGAGTATGACTATAATTATACTTCATTTTGTTGCAATTTTACCACTTGTTTTCCTTTTTGGATTCGTAAACTAATCATTTACGAAATTGCATAATATTGCATAATACGAAATTGCAACTAAATAAATTGAAACTATAGTCACACTCAAACGTTCTATACGTAGTTTTCATAATTTTCCCAAGATCTCTGCAAAAATATCATTTTCATTTTGTGAAGGTGTGTGAAGAATTA
This sequence comes from Megachile lagopoda, assembly GCA_036983795.1. Lineage (NCBI taxonomy): Eukaryota > Metazoa > Arthropoda > Insecta > Hymenoptera > Megachilidae > Megachile > Megachile lagopoda. The sequence goes on along the minus strand of CM072795.1, from coordinate 14,629,820 downwards.
TATTGTGAAAGACCTTTTAATTCAGGAAAAATGTTCTACTTCGCTTTATTTAATAGTTTTCGTTAATTAAGCTAGTTTTTGGATGTTTCTATCATTTTTAGATGTTAATTACAATGTTAATTCTAGTTAACGTTAACGTCAAATTCAGATTTTAATTGTAATTAATGTTAACGTAAAATTTGAATGTCAATTGTAATTAATATCAAATTCACATTCAAACGTTAATTATAATGAATGTAAATTTCACATTCAAATGTTAATTATAATTACTGTAAACGTCAAGTTAAAATGTTAATTATAATTAATGCTAAAGATAAATTCAAACATTAATTACAATTAATTTTAATGTGCAATAAAAATGTCAATTTCAGGCTTAAATGTTAATTCTAATTAACGATAGTGTGAAATTCTAATTTTAATTATAATTAATGATAATGTGAATCTCAAATGTTCAGTTTTCACATTGAAACATTAAACATAATTTATATTAATTTCAAGTTTAGATGTTCATTACAATTAATGTTAATCTCAAATTCAAATGTTAATTATAATAATTAAGCAGAGAAAAACAGTTCTACGCATTTGAGTTCAATTTTAATTTTTCAATTTCTTTTTTCACATGCATAATAGAATTTTTGTTGGAAGATTTGCAATTAACTGCAGAACATACAGTGTGATACCAAATGTTCGATATATTATGTAAGAAGTTGTTGTAAGAAATCAGTTACATAAAACGTGGAAGTATTAAAAGAATACTGGAAACTATTAAAAGAATACTAACAATAGGACATGAAGGAGCTGTATGCGAACCAGTTTACTCACAAAATCTATCGTCTTTGCATTACGTCTTACATGGAATTCTGGGAGATATTGTGCATAAAGAAGTGCCAACAATATCGGAAGATACATGGCAACACATTATTGTAGCACGTGCTTCCATAAGTTCTGACCTTATGACACGTACGACTTAATCGATATCCTTTATGGTGAAGTGCAAAATTAGTAATACTCGTAGCTTTAGAAATTATCATGTTTGTACATATTATCACGAACTAACTGGATTAACCTGTATATAAGTTTTTAATTTAACCAGTTTCAGAAACAATAGATTATTTAACTTTGTTACTTTCAGTTTGTTATAAATTGTAATTAATAATATTTTGTCGTGAGTATCAGTTATAATATTTTATTATATAATATAATATTTTATTAAAGATATAACTTGTACCATTTTATTTCAGAATCTGTTTTAAGTATATATAAAAGGTGTCCCAGTTTCTGTTGCAAAATTACACCAGCACATATTAAATGAAAATAACAATAAACTATTGTATAAACCTTGCTTATGAAATGTTTTATTAAAAATTTGTAACGAAGATACGAAATTATAGGTGGTTTTCATGATTTATGCAGGATGTTTGATTTTTTCTACAAAATTCTATCGGTTCATTCCAAAAGAAAACATAAAAAGGGATGTTACGTAAAAGTAGGTCCTTCAACCATACATTAAGTAAATAATAAAAATAATAGTAAAGATAGCCTGTATCTTTGTTATTACTATGTATTTACATATATTTGTTATTACTGTAACAAGATGCGAAGAATCATTATTATTATATATTTAATTTATAGTATTATAATAAAAGTATTTCTGACATAATTTTAATAAACCATTTAAAAGTACAAGTTTATATAATAATCCTATATTGTTTCTAATAATAGGATATACTAATAAAATTCTGTGGGAAATGCTGGAACACCCTGTATATAGCTTTTTATTATATTTAACACTTTCTCTATGAAACTCTAATTAAAATATTTCAATTATGAAAATAAAATTAAAATACAGTATCTCAAAAATAGAATAAAATGCAATGATTATGTCAAGAAAATTAAGTTACAAATAATATACAATATTATAATAAAGTAAACGTAATGAGTTAAACCGTTAATTATCTTCTAAATTGAAATAGTTCTGTAATTAATGCTCTGGTTGAATTTGGTGTTACATTCTACTATCCCTTTGTGGCCATATTTCCCAACGGTATTAAATGCCTCACTGACCAAAATTATTTTACATTGAATATAGCTAATTGTAAATTAATGACGCAAAGCACTAATTACTTATTTTGCGTTGAAATCGAAATCGAAATAGCTCTATAAAATATTCCTCGTGTTCTCTTATAATTAATAATAGAATATTGAGCTGAATAATTATTGAGAACAGTCATACAATCATAAACGGTAAATATATAAATAAATATTATCAAAGAAAATTACTTTGCTATTGTGTAAGAACTTTATAAATTACGAGCACAAGTTTCATTTTTCATTAAAACTTCTGCAGTCAGAATTTGAAAAGAATGTTTGCTTCTTGCCATTGTGAATAACTTTACGTGCAAGTGGTTTTACTTATCTCAGAAACTGTTATCGTACACACAAGGGAAAAATATACAGATATGTTTTAGAGCACCACGTATGGTGATTTTCGCATCCCTTAAAGGGGGCAATACCTTTAGAATCTTAAAAAATTGCAAAATTTTTTTTTTTACATAGCGGAGGGCTATGTATCAGATTTGTTATTATCATGCCATTGCTGTGTTTGAAATTTTGTATTTTTACGGAGAATGAGCTTATGGAGAAAAATCAACTTTACGAATAAGCCGAAGGATTATTATATGGCGCCGGAATCGCAGATTAGTTGGTAAATCATTGAAATTATTCAGGTTTTACTTATCGAAACTTTAAACGCATTTTTCTCAAAACTACGTTTCTAAAATTGGCGTGACTGATAACTCAAAAACTAGTTTATCAATCGCGCTCAAATTTTTTGCACATATCCATGACAATACTATCTAACATATGAACCTAAATGTACGAAATAAATTTAACATTAAAGTCCTTTTTTATTGCAAAACATTGCGAAAATTTTCAGTAAAATTCAAAGATTTTATTTAAAAGCGCGCCATCTCTTCAATTTTCCATATTTTCCACATTTCTTAGGTTCATCTACTAACTGTGAATGTTAATAATCGAAACATCGTTTGCAAACTTGTTTCAGACCAATGTAACTAAAGCTAGAAGTCACGCCGTTTCACGAGACGCGCCGAAACACTTCCAGGAAAGACTATCATAATTCCGCCATTTTTAAATATAAAAAAAAAAAGAAAATATGTTGTATTAGGCAATAGTTATAATAAATTATACCTGAAATTTCGAAAATACAAGACAAAGATATCTTATACAAAAAAATTCACAAATATCAGCTTATTTTCATTTATCTAAAGGTATTGCCCCCCTTAAGGGACTGTATCCACAGAAAGCGTATGATTGTATATCAGCCTCGTCGTTTAGTACACTTTCTGCTTGGGAAAACATTTGTCTGATTATTATACAGGATGTCTCCAATCTGGTGGTACAACTTCAAAGAGGGTAAATCAAGATAAAAAATAAGTACAAAATATATAATAATTTTGTTTATACACAACTTTGTTTTAGAGAAAAATGAAATTGAAAATTTGTCAAATATTTATAAAAACTTTGTTTACAATAACTTATATTGATAAAAACTAAAAAATATGTTACGAATATTTATTTATTATTTAAATCAGCAATAAATAACTATAACGAACCAGCAAATGTAATTACTAATGCTACCAAAGTGTTTATTTTTATAATTTAAAATACATATTGTTGTTCACATGTGTTCCGATTGTTGACTAAATTCATCATGCAATTCATTAATACTTCTTTTAATAAAGGAAATTCACGTCTAATAATAAAGTTAAGTGACATTAATGACTGTATTCATTTATACTACGAACAAAGTTGTTTTTTACAAATAATAAATTTTAAATGTTGAATAAATGATGAATTTAAACGGTTTACAAATGGTAAGTTTTAAATATTAAATTTTCTTGAAAATGTAGCAGAATGTGAACAAATTTGAATGTACGTATTTGCTCTTTTTTTAAATATTGATTCACCCCCTTTTCAGTTGCAGCACCAACTGAGCAGCACTTTGTATATTTTAAATATTATTTTAACTCAAAATTTTACTTTATAAGATTAATATGAACGTACAGTATAAAGTTTGAAAATGTAGTTTAATATAATGAGTTGATAGAACATGAAATTATATTTTATTATAACGCTCCTTACTTTTTTTCAAATACACGAAACATATTACAGTAAATAATATTTCTAAAATGATATTTGGAATATAAATTACTGGAACAGTTATGTGATGTGAAAAATTATAGTTGCAAATATGGGTCACAAGGAAAATACGACGGAAAGTTTCGACAGTGATTTAATAGTTTTCCTAACCTCTATTGTGTTATGACAACGATATAGCTCTGCACAAATGCACCAGGTATATTTCTTTCAGCTATCGTATTTGACAGAAAAAAAATTACTGTTCACCGAATCTAAATAACGGTTTCTACTATGATTAAATTGTAGTAGGTGATCCGACACTTTTTAATTGAGAATTAAAATGTCATTGAAATTGAATTGAACGTTAAGTGAAATGTTTATGAGTTTATAATTGAAAATTAAAGTTTAACTCAAAGTTGTCAAATTAAACATTCATAACTATCTGCAAAAAAAGCTTTTTCAATTCATAATTAACTAAATTGTTAAAAATTAATTAAATCGTTAATTGTAACGTCTTTCAATAAAAAATTGAAAACGAAATTTTTTAATAATCAAGAACCTAATTCTTTTCAAGATTAAGAACCTAATTTTTTCAAAAGTAAAATTAATTGTTTTTAAATACAAAATACAATTTCTTTAAAAGTTGGAAAATTAATTTCTTTTAATTAATAGCTTAATTTTGGTTAAATTAAGAACAGAATTTTTAATTTGATTACATCTAATCAAAGATTAAAATTTATTTTGTAATTGAATCTTTTCATAATAAGAATTAATTTTTATCTCTAAATGTAACTCTTCCAAATTGCAAATTAGAATTTAATTTCATAATGACGTGCTTATTTATCTCTGTTGTTGACATGATTTTAGTGTTAACGCGTTTATTAAACCATTTTAAAAAACCAAAAATAATACATTAACATTGTATCCATGACAATCATGTTATTTATCAAATTTATTTATTGTATTAAATTAATATGTTACTTATGAAGTTACAAACAACCTACTTCTTAAAAATATTACAAATTAATTACAGTCGTTAAAAATATTGGATTCTTAACATTATTTTCAATTTGAAATTCAACTGTAATTATTAATCTGATAAAGTTATCATTGAGGATTAAAATTAATCTCTGACTGTACAGAATTTAATTAAAAAATTAATTTTAATCAATGGTTAGGTGTGATTGCAGTGAAAATTTCTAATTGAAATTTCGATTAAAAACTATAAGTTAATTGAAAATCTCTTAATGTTTAATTCACACAAGTTGAAATTAAAAATTTCCCTTTAATTTGCAATTCAAAAATCAACCATTCAATAAATTCAATTTAATATTTAATTAAACGTAATTTAATCACGAATTAAATGTTCGCTGATAATCAGTGGGGAATTAAATATGTAAATCGAGCGATTTAATTAATTTAAATCAAAATTTAAAATCAACAAAAATTACTGACTTAATGAAATATGTAAATTGATTGAAATAATCAATAACTGATCAATAATCAAAATCGTATTTAAGCTTGTTTTAATTTGTTACTAATTCTGCTAATTGGGTTATTATGATTTGTGATTGTTTTTGTATTATTTTATCTTTTCGAATTTTGATTTTTTGATATTTTGCTTAATTTCTGTTCAGGCCTTATTATAACATTATTAATCCATGCTATAAAACAATTTAAGATTATTTACTAACTATGTGTTTATCATCGTATGTTTGATGTTTATGTAATATAAAAGTATATAAATTTTTGCTAGTAATTTATAAATTACACGTTATAAATATATGTTATAATTATAATTTTCGCTAGTAATACTGTTATTGCACCAGTTGAAAGTTTTTTAAGAATTAAATTTTTGCACTTACCAGATTTATTCAGGGAATAATTACGGTTATTTAAACGCGAAGAATGACATAAGAAATAATTCTAATTATATTATTATTATATGTAATTATATACAATATTATAGTGTTATAATTCCAATTATATTTTAGAACCATTTCGTATGTCTTACTTCGTGTTTCTAATAATCATTCGCAGAATAAATCTTGTAAATACAAAAATTTAATTCTTTAAGAACTCTCAACCGTTACAACAATTGTATTACAAGCAAGAATTATAATTATTATTATTTCAGTCCCATACTGAATGATATACCCTGTACAAAATATAGAATTAGAAATACTGTTATATTGCAGCAAAATTCAATTTATCCACAACTTTAACACTAGGTTTACGGACGTTTGATGGTCACTTATATTTAAATTTGAACTAAAGTAGAAAAATAAATAAATTGGGGATGATCTGTGAACTGCATAAGACATTGATTCTTTAGCTTGACGAAAGTTGACGTACATTTTTTAAAAAATTTCTGAATAAATTTTATCATTTCAAATAAGAGATCTACATATGATCCGTCATTTTGACGGGTTCCGTAAATCTAGTGTTAAAAAGATTGTACGATAAAAATAAACTTCAAATCATATTCCATACAGTTGAATAAAACTTGATATTTTAACAAAGTAACCTTGCGTGATCTACAGCTGACAGTAATGTAATCAATGTACGTTATTTTCATGAACTTGTCGGTTTAATCTAATTTTGCCTTTATGGTCTTTTGATCGTTGGCTAATTATACTCTCGGCCTCCTCGTTGTAGATTTTTCCATAAAAATAGAGGATGTAAGGGATCAGGTACGCAACTGGCTGGAGCTATAGCTCCTTTTCAACTGACGATAAAAAAGTTCCGTAGTATAACAATTTGTATGCTTCATTAAACTTACTCCTTTCGTAAAATTCTCTTCATAAACACGTGTTACGTTTATGTAATAAAATATCGTTGCAATGCGAATTCTTTGGATTTTTCATGGAGTACTGTCAGACTGTTTTACTTCAGTAAAAAAATTGAAACGATCTAAAATAAATTATTTAAGCACAATTAACCTTAATAATTTCGTTTGATAAAATGTATGTTGATCGTCAATGTAAAAAAAATGTAATAAATAATATATTAAAGTAAAAGATTTTTCAATAAAGCAGACTTTACAGTACAACTAAAAAATTTCATGACTTCGTTTTTGTATTTTAATATACAAAACATTTAGAACAATCTATTCATATCAAAAAGTGAGGAACATTGAAATGTTAAAAGTTTTTCAAATGTTAAACGTTTTAAAATAATAAAATTTTCGTAAATGTAAATATTTAGCATTAAATGTAATATTGAATATTAGATACAATATTAAATGTAATATCTAATGTAAATATTAAAATTAGCAAACATATTGAAATACATTATCAGTCATTATTTTCCATAATATTGACTTACAAATATATAATACTACAGATTTAGTAACAAATAATAGCATAAAAAAAACACTAACAAATAACAATAATTTTATTACTAACTATGTATTAATTTCCAACAATCAACTGTTCAACTAATTAAAATTGTGTTAGAATTGTCATCTCTCTAACAGTAAACAAACTTTGTTACAAATATTTTCCGGAATCCCAAATTGAATTTTCTCAAAAACGAAAGTAAGTAAGAAAAAATGTTCTTTTCATCTAATATGTGCGTATAGAATCATCACAATTACCACGAATTTTGAAACATCCCATATTGTCAAATGTTTACAAATTTTCTGATTAGTTCATGGAATTATAACCACAAGTGTTTATATCAGCAGCTCAAGGAAAGGTCGCGTTTATACTTGATCGACCCCGGTAAAAGCAGTTTCCTTCGCCAATAATTCCGTGACATTTGTTCCTCGTTCAACCGTGAACATTCTTCTAAACTCATGCAATCGTCCTCGATTCGTTGGTCGATAATGCGTTAAGAGTTCAGCATCGAAACACAGCTTCTGAAATTCTCTGGCGGATGCAAGTGAAACAAAAGTGGAGGAAACATTCTTGTTATCGAACGTCTAACCTTTTATATCGAATTTACCTCGTTCGTTCTTTCTTCTTTACTTCGAACCTGCGGAATCGTTTCTTTGCTCGGTGCATCGTAAATTCGAACGAGAAGAAATAACGAACCAGAATTTATTAACGCATTTCGTTAACGCATGCCAAATGCTGGAGAATGCTGCAATCTAACCTCACTGCGTGCAGTTTCGAATTATTTTGTTACTATTTAATTGTCGTGTATAAAATGAATTTCAAAATGAATGCAATATGCGGTGACAGGGAAGTGTTAAGAAATAACGCAAAGCACTTATGGTATATTAATTTGAAAACTCAAGTAGCCTCTTTAAATTAACCCCTTGCCGTACGAATGCATCAGTCCTAACTCATAGCTAAATTTCAAGTTGAAGAGTATTAAAAATTTTAGCAAGGTTTGTCACATTTGAACTGTGAGTTCGTCACAAATGAAATTCGTCAAAGTACGACAAGGAGTTAATTTAAAAATACTTGATGAGTTTGTAGTTTTTAATACAAAATGGTTCTTCGGTGGAGCAAGTAGGAAATCAAACTTTCAATTTATAGAACTGACAGTTTCAGAATTAGTACCTAAATAGAATTTTCAACTACTTTATGTTAAAATGGTAAGAAATTTTTGATTTACCGGATCATGAAGATCGTACAATTTTCGAATGACAACCTCATTTAGGGACGAGTATAAGATTTTCTATTTTTTGCAGAGTGTATCGAAAAAAGTAGTAAAACTAAAAGATTATAGATTTTTAACGGTATTAAGAAAAAGTATTGGGTACAACTTTCTATCTTTTTCTTCGTATACACAATTTTTCAAGAACGGTATTGAAAGATTATAAATTTTTGATAATAATTTTTAAATTTAATTTCAAGTTTAATTTTCAAAAATTATTAATAATAAAATAAATGGTAAGTTCTCGTATGATTTTGAAATATAAACGATTGAATACTTAATGTTTCTTTGTGGACGATATTTTTTAATAAAAGTCTCTCAAGCCAGAAAATTTGATTTTAACGAAACAATGTTGGACTGTAAAAGACATCAAATTATGTAAAATTCAACTTTCCTCTGTCAAAATTTAGGTTGTGGATAAAATTATACGTTGAAGTAGTCTAATTTTCGTTTTCTCCATATATCATATGCGTGAAAAAATATGAAACAATTTATTTTGAAGAAAAAGAAGGAAATAAATTTTATGAAAATATCTATTAAACCGTAGAAGCAGAAATAAACATAAATCATTCTTTGCATCGTTTAAAATTTTGTATAATTCCAAAAAATTTGATAAAATTCAGAATTTCTGTGTAAACTGTGAATTGGTTAATTCGTTGTTTATTTTAATGATGAGCCAGTCATTTTATATAAAAAATATTGATTTAATGTTTGCATATTAATTTTCAGTTTCGAATTTATATGCCATAAGTGCTGTTTAGAATTGTATGGGTATTTTCATATCAAATCATGTTTGATCTATTTTGAAATCTGAAATTTGATAATACAACAACGTAACAGTTTTTAATTATTTCTTCCTGTCTTTACTTCCCTGTCACCGAAATTTTCATAATTTTTTCGATTTCATGCGTCATTTGAATAAACTAATTTTCTATACAGATCTTTATGATTAATTATTATGACAGCTGCTATCAATCGAAATTTATTTGTCTATAAAATGTAATAATATGTTCTAAAGGTGACAGACGAGATAATGAATTGATTAGTAAAATTTGTACGGAGAAGAGAGTTTAACGGGTTTGTTGGCAACGGCAGTGATTATTATTAATACCACACTTACTATACCTGTTAGAAATTACTAGATACTTTTATTTTACGATATGTGCAGTTATCTCTGCACATGACTTTCATTCTACAAGTTTCTTTAATAATATCTTTAATTACTAAAGCATTGATAAATTGAAAAATTATAATATCGACATCTTGTTAGTTCCGATTATTAACACCTTTCCTTTTTCGATTTGGTATTTAAAAATTGAGTGTTAGGACTCAAATTTATATTTAAAATTTTAGATACAGTAATTTACAATTTAACAAAAATTTTTGATACATTCTGAGTTATAAATATTAAAATTTATAAGTATTCTAAACATTTTCACATTTTTCTGTAATTAACCTCTTAGGCACGACGCGCCACTGTGGTGGTCTTCGCGGATACCATCTTTCTGTACGATGGTCCACTATAGTGACTTTCACGAATGTCATCGTAGATCACAAAGCGCCATAGTGGCTCACTCTACTGGCTCGCTCACCGTTTCAATCGAATGATCGTTTTCATATGTTTTGATTCGTACTTTTTTGCCTTCACCACGTTTTGTAAGAGTATTAACAAATCCCACAAAAGTACATTACATGTAAATAAAAGGTACCAAGTAGTTTAGGCACCATGGGAGCACCTCTTTGCACTAATACACGATATTGGAAACATTTGGAAATTACATACTTTGTGAATTTTCTAAAAAAGTAAATTATCAAAGTTAAAGCATATCATATCCTTGGGAAAAATTATAATTTAATCAACAAAAACTTCATTCCAATGTACTCGCGTAGAGAACAGCATTGTCACACATTGTAGTGCTGTTTACGCATAAATCGTGTCGAACTCTGCCGTACCGAAAAGCAGTGTCGCGTAAAGTTCAGTCGTGTCTGAGAGGTTAAACGAAAATGTATAGCAAATTGTGTAACTAATAAAATCACCGATAAAATTTTTTATCGTAATTATAAATCTTTTACGTATAAAATCCTTTATATAACATGAAGTTGCAAAAATATATCGTTCTTTAAATAAGTTTTTTTAGTTAAAAACATTTTTATTATTATTTTCGTGTTGGCAATATTTGTAGGACTTCATAAATGCATTTTTTTTTAACTGAAATAATGCAACGCAAGTTCAATTTACTAAATTTAATTGTTACTGCTGTACACATTGCAATTACAACGAGAGAAAAATAGAATGCATATGGAATTTTAACGGAAGTAACGTTCTGTTTTATGTTTCAGCATAAAATGTAATAAAAGAAAATATGTAGTATTTCGTACAATACATCGGTCTTCTGTACGAAATATTAAATCCATGTTATTATCATCGTTGAATATTAATTCTGATATTAATACTGAATATTAATTTCCTTTATGAATACAGTTCTGTATTGTATGGTATAAAGGTACGTCTCATATTTTATAATTAACACATTCTTATCTCACATATAACATGTATAACATGCTTTAATACAATATCCAAGTCCAATACCAATATATTACACTCCTGAGGCATATCTAAGAGAATTATATTTATAACTCCTATTAAAATAATAACAATTATCAAGTGAATAATATGTATCTTCTTACCAAGAATGAACTTAAGCCACTTTCAAAATTAACAACTAAATTCGTTATAAAATTTGAAACAGCCCAAGTCCATTCGATATAATTTAAAATGCTTCACATTGAAAAAACAATATTCAATTTATTTTATATTTCAGTACACTTAAAAAACACGGGAAATCAAACTATATAAATTACATTACAATTTATTGCTCGTCTACATTTTATGTATGCGGTTGGAATTTGGAAAAATCATGGTTCGGTGGTATATATCGTATTAATACTAATTAATTATTATATTAACTAATTAATCGTAATCATCACTGCCTTCAGACATTTGAAAATCCGCAGTTTCTGACATTATCAATAATAAATTAGCCATTTTCAGTCAATTTTTCACCCGTCAAAATAACTGCAAAAATTTATATGTCCAAAATGATCATATACTCTGAATATACTTAACCGCATGTTTCTTATGACAGTTAACTACAAACAACTGACAAATGGACTTAGGCAACTTTGAAAATAAACTCATATATATAAAACATATCTTTTCGTTATTATCAACAACCGACTGATTCAGAAAGATTACACCTATGGGTTGTTAACTAGTTTGTACCTGTAATGAAGCATAACGAGCATATTCTCTATAGAGATATATTACTCTACTTTATCTTAGTTGATTTTCAGTAAGCTGTATAAGATTTTGTATGCTTAATATTTGACCTACAAGACTTCAGACCTTAATAATGGCTCGATCACTTTAGCATACTTAATATTCAGTTTCGCTGTTTGAATAATAATATCGCACAGCTTGCTATAGATACAGGAACCTAATTCGAACATGGTTATATTTTGAACTGTTCACTGACTGAGACAACTGATTTCATGAAGAATTGTATTTAAATATGGGATTGATAATAATATGGATTTTATATTTTTTATGGAAAGTTAAAGTACCTACTACATATTTTATCATTTTTATGTATTTAAATTATATTTTAACACTTTAATGGCCGCACATCTACGCAGTCAGCGGCCGGCAATATTTTTGAAGAATTAATTTAAAGAAACTTTATGTAAATTCACGAAATAATTCAACATGAACATACACATAAAACAAACGAAAACAACAACACATTTAATATTTTACGTTTGTGTGATAGTTATTAAAGCAATCATCACACAAAGGGTAGCAGCCAATAACCTGTGGTAGCATCACACATGTTGTGTGAGTGGCCATTAAAGTGTTAATATAAAGTATTGTATGTTACAATTCAATGTGTATGTTCTGTTTCTCATTGAACACATGAAGATTTATTTACTGAATTTTATTTGCTCAATATATTCACTTTATTAAGAATTAATGCATAATTGTTAATCTCTTAGGCACGAACTTTACGCGGCGCTGCTTTTCTGTACGGCGGAGTTCGACGCGAATCTCACGTAAACAGCACTAAAATGTGTGACAATGCTGTTCTCTACGCGAGTACATTGGAATTTTTGATGATTAAATTATAATTTTTCCCAAAGATATGATATGCTTTAACTTTGATAATTTACTTTTTTAGAAAATTCACAAAGTATGTAATTTCCAAATGTTTCCAATATCGTGTATTAGTGCAAAGAGGTGCTCCCATGGTGCCTAAACTACTTGGTACCTTTTATTTACATGTAATGTACTTTTGTGGGATTTGTTAATACTCTTACAAAACGTGGTGAAGGCAAAAAAGTGCGAATCGAAACATACGAAAACGGTCATTCGATTGAAACGGTGAGCGAGCCAGCAGAGTGAGCCACTATGGCGCTATGCGATCTACGATGATATTAGCGAAGACCACTATAGTGGCGCGTCGTGCCTAAGAGGTTAATAAAATCTAAAAATTTCGCAGCATGAATTTCGTAGCTTAACTGTTCTCAGAAATATGAAAATATAGAAATAGGTAAGAAAATTGTATGAATATAAGACTAAAAAAAGTACGAAAATATAAGAACAAGAAAGGAAAGTATAAGAATAAAAGAATGAAAAAGACAAGAAAAAATAAAGAATGAAAGTATAAGAATATAAGAATTAAAGTTAGAACATACAAAAGTAAAAAAGATTGCTAAAATTATGGAAGAAAAATTCTTTCCCTCGCGTTACTTCTTTATAAGAAATTTCTGTTTCTCGTCTTTCTCTCTCTTCCTGAATGTCCCACGAAAATCAACATCGTAAGCTGTGGAAGATGGAAAACGGATTCTGATGATAACTCTTCATCGCGTTCCTTCGAGGCTCATAAAACTGATCATAAAGCACTGAATCCTTATCCAAATGCTTTTTCATCACTGACGTTAGGACGTTCGAATTTACGATCAGTTGTGAACCATGAGTCGCTGAGGGATGGTGTTAAAAGATGAAGATTCATCGCATCAAGATATCAAAATGAACATAAGCTTTTCTTGTCATTTTTTGTGCGAATTAAAGTATCTTCCATTAGTTTTTACCTTAATTGAAATAACTCGTGTTGTATTTTATGGGAACTACAATAATTCATTGTAAAGAATATAAGTTTTGCATGATACGAGTACCTGTTTTCATTAAGTGCAACGATAACAAATTGTTAGTTATACTTGTAAAGTAATTATAATTATTAGATGAAGGTGTCATATTACTTTATTATTTGAAGCAAAATTGCATTTTCGCAATTAACCAGTAATTATTATAGAATTATAAAATTATTCTCTTATTTTAGTACAGATCATGATTTGTGGGGACTATAATATTTTTTATACACCCCTTAATTAAAAAATCAGAAGGGGAAGAGTAATATATTTTTAGATGACGTGTAATACAATACGTCAATTTTATCTTTAAAAACTGAAATTTATTCCAAATAAAATTCAATAATATTTTAAATGAACAAAAAATAATTAGTAATTTCTATTATAATAAAACTTCGTTCTATTTTATAATAATAACTACAGAGTGATTTATTTCCGTATTTAGTACGATTTTTAACAAAAATTTTAAGAGGAAAACAGTAAAATTTCGTTCCAACGATTTTAGATGCACAGATGAACAGATATACTTTCAAAATAAACATACACGATTTTAATTTGCAATTTTAAAACAGATAAAAATCTCAAATATTACAAAATTAATATTCAGCACGCTAATAATATTAGCACACCATTTGCCAATAAACAGAATTATTCCCTAATTAATTCATTCAAAATTTACCTTCTACATCTACTATTTATAATTGATAATTCACCTCTCAAATCTACAATTCATAATTAACAATTTTTCATTTAATTTCTCCTAATTAACTTTTTCTCAAATAACTCGCACTGCAAACTCGTAAATATTGTTACACTGTTCGATACGAAACAACGTTTCATTAAATTGGAACAGAGATAATGTGAAAATGCAATTTCTTTTTAATACAAAACAAAGAAATCTTCATCGTGAAGCGATCGAAGCCTCGAAAGCCTCGTTGGTGATTTTCTCATCGTGTAACTTTCAGTCGCGAAAAAAGTGGATGGATTCAGCGTTGTTAAAAGCAGATACAACGATCGGCCATCAGCAATGTTATCTAATACAAAGTGGAGCCGTGTAGGGTGCAGTAAAGTCGATGGTTGCAGAATAAAATGGGGTGAGAAAAGAGGATAGAATTGCGGTGACAACAGTCAACCAATACATTGCATTTGATGGCATGTTCAAGAGGTAAAAAGAACGAAATCATGGTTCATTTACAGCTTTTCATTCTTAAGTTTACGCTTATTCTTTAACTGAGAAGTTTATTCTTTAACTTCAGCTGAGTATTGACATTTTTAAATATTCCATTCAGAATTCATCGATTAAATTGTAATTGGGAATTAAGAGAATGGTTAAATCTTCAAATACATTTCCAGATCACACTCAATTATGTTTGGAAATTCGGAAACTTATTTCCAATTCTTCAAATTTTTCTAATTTAAAAATTCACAAATTTAGAAATTTAAGTTTCGAACTCCTCAAGTTTTATAAATTACTAAATTTTATTATTTAAAAGATTTACAAATTTAATAATTTTTAACTACCTTTTCCTACATCTCTGAATATTTAGCCTTATATTACAAAATTTACAAATATAAATATTTTTAAATATCCCAATTTGTCTAATTTCAAAATTTCAAAATTTTAAAATCTTTAAATTTAAAAAATTTTTAAATACAACACCGCAAATTTCTAAATTTTAAAATCTCTAAACTTCAAAAATATTCTAATACACAATATCTTAAATTCCCAAATTTATAAATTTTCTAATTCCCCAATTCCCTAATTCCCATATTCCCGAATTCCCCTAATTAAAAAATGTCTAAATTTACAAATTTTAAACTCCGCAAATTTACTAATTTTCTAAATTTGAAAATTCATTAAATTTTCGAACCATTAAAATCTCCAAAAACTTAAATTCTCAAGTAGAAAATTTTCAAACTCCCTAAATCTCAGATTTCAAAATTCCCAAATTCCCAAATTTCCAAATTCCCTAATTCCCAAATTCCCAAATTCCCTAATTCCCTAATTTCCTAATTCGCAAATTCCCTAATTCCCCAATTCCCAAATTCCC
This sequence comes from Megachile lagopoda, assembly GCA_036983795.1. NCBI lineage: Eukaryota > Metazoa > Arthropoda > Insecta > Hymenoptera > Megachilidae > Megachile > Megachile lagopoda. Next base: position 14,613,798 of record CM072795.1, on the reverse strand, counting down.
TAATTCCCTAATTCCCAAATTCCCAAATTCCCAAATTCCCAAATTCCCAAATTCCCAAATTCCCTAATTCCCAAATTCCCTAATTTCCTAATTCGCAAATTCCCTAATTCCCAAATTCCCAAATTCCCTAATTCACAAATTCCCTAAATTCCAAATTCCCAAATTCCCTAATTCCCAAATTCTCAAATTCCCTAATTCCCAAATTCCCAAATTCCCAAATTCCCTAATTCCCTAATTCCCTAATTCCCAAATTCCCAAATTCCCCTAATTTAAAAATTTTGAACTCCACAGACTCCTAAAATTTCTAATTTTACAATCCTTAAATTTTCAAAATGTCCAAAATCTCAAATTCCCAAATTTTCTAATTAAAAATTCTCGAAATTTTCTAAATTTCCAAATTTCCAAAGTCTCATATAAAAAGTATTATTCAGTAAGCATTAATATATTCAACAAAATTATTTATATTTCGCAATATAAAACGTTTCCATTAAAATTATTCTTATATTCCATAAAAAATTCATACGTTACATATGAGTGATATGGTACACAAAATACTAAGCATTCAATCAAAAAGCATCACCACTAAGCTACCGTGAAAATCATCCCTAATTAAAATACGACACTTCAAGCTTTCAGAACTGAAAGTGTTAATGAAATAAGAATACTGCAGAAATTCTGCAGTGTCACGCTCAAAGTTCAAACGTGAATCACGAAGAAATGAGACTGTAGATCAGAGGAAAAGCAAAATACCATAAGGGTTGCTGTTTTTGGTTCCTTTTACGAGGTAAGCGACCCGTGTCGTTAGTCGGGTTCACCGGCTTCCACGCTGCTGAATCCTAGACCAGATTTACCTCGAGAAACGAGGCCAAGTGGAACGTGTACATACGCGTGTGTGAATTCGTAAGAGAGAGAAAGACACGTGTGCAAAACCGT